>OZ022239.1:22597942-23197942 GCA_963978895.1 Erpobdella octoculata
GAATATATAGTAAACATCAACATAGAAATAGTGTTGTGCCTATATTAAATAAATATTTAAATTAAAGTATTTAAAACCAGAGTATGACGATATAAGTAAATTACGAGAGCTTATAAAATTGATAAATGAAAAGAAGTATAAAGATAAATTAAATAATAATTATTATTAATAAAATAAAATAAATAAATATAAATAGATAGGACGAATTGAATGAAGTCTATAATACTAATAATAGAAATTAAAACACTTAAAATTATTAGAAGATTAATGAAATTAAACTATAGGTATCTAGTGACAGTATATTGAAATAAAAAAGTATGAAATAAAATAATAAAAGGTGAAAAATTTAAATAAAACCATGTGATGAATTAAAATAAAAGTAAACTTATATGAAAAATTAAAATAAACGAATGACTGTGCAAATGGGATACATATAGATGATTCAATTAACGCCGACGTCTTATAGTTATATTTGAAGACTCAAACAAATGTTGAAATGACACCGCTGGAGCCTGAGCCTCAGGTGGAGGCTCAGGTGGAGGTTCAGGTGGAGGCTCAGGTGGAGGTTCAGGTGGAGGTTCAGGTGGAGGTTCAGGTGGAGGCTCAGATGGAGGCTCAGGTGGAGGCTCATGTAGGATAGGCGTGGGTAGTTGCACGATGGGAGCTGGTTGAAGAGATGAGTTGGAAAGGTAGTTAACCTCATCACTTAGTAGACCACGGGGAGATATACCGAGACGATCGCCAACATCTATGACAGGAGTCAAATAAACCGATCCACAGGAAGTGTTTACCTCATTAGTTTTGTCAGGCTGTACCAAACCAGAAGCAACGGCCGAATAAGGGGGTCGACTAGTACCGTGACCACAGATTAATAAAGGACCAGAGCTCGTAGCTTTGTTACCACCCAGCATAGCGCCTACCGTCTGAGACCGAAGCACATTATCATCAGCAAAATCATTAAAGTCAAGATTGAACAGTCGTAAAGTTCTATCAAAGTGTGTATCCTGAGTATTTATTGCTGGTCGATATTCTTGTATAAGTAAAGCCTCTGCTATTTTTAATCGACGTGGATCTGAAACACGGTAGAGAATGGTTGTATCATTATCAAGAATCTCGCGAGTAAGAGACGTTTGATGAAGAGATCGAAAATGAGATTTAATGTTGCCACCTTGCACGTGCATCGTCAACCGTCGAGCCAATGTCGTACGAGTATGCCCGATATACGACTGATGTAGACCGTCATGTTTATTGCATTTGAATTCGTAAACAACATTAGTCTCTTTCAATGTACCTGATTTAAAGAGATTATTTCGCATTATCATTTGGTGGGCTGTTTTTGATTTATAATAAATTGTAAATAGAAGTCGTTGAGTATTTGGCGAAACAACTCTAACATTAGTGTTAATAATGTCACGAATTATTTTCTCTTCAACTCTATAAGCACTGTGCATCTGAGATCTGTAATATAACCGAATGACCTTGCTTTCTTTTTCATTTTTTAAGACAGGTAATGGTCGTTTACAGTTATCAAATTTAGCCTTGACAAATTTATTAATGGCATCATCAATTTCAGAGTTGGCAAAATTATTATTGATAAGTGTTGTCCGAATTTTATTTACTTCAACATCAAATCCACACCAGTCCTCGGCCACTCGATAAGCTCGATGTAAATATCCATAAATTACACTTCTTCTGTAACGATCTGGACAGTAACTTGCACCGCTCAGAGTTTCTCCAGTAGAAGAAGGCTTGGAATAAACAGATAATGCAACACGATCTTCAAATTGTTCAATTAATGTGTCAAGAAATGGTAGTTGTTTATCCAAGTTGCTCAACTCATATGTAAATTGTAAAACGGAATTCTTTTGAAGACAATTCCGTAAACTGTGCATCTGCGTAATATCCTCACATAAAACGAAGATATCATCAACGTAACGTCCATATATCAATGGTCGAACAGAGTCATCAACAAACACTCGGCTCTCAACAAGAGCCATATAAAATTCCGCAAAGGTGGGGCCTAAGGATGAGCCCATGGCCACGCCATATATATATATATATATATATATATATATATATGGCGTATCATCAGAAGTATCATCATAAATGATGATACTTCTGACTCGTCCTCTGACACAAATACTTTGGCTGTTGAGGCTGCTCCTGACGAATCTCATTGTAATGTATCTGAGGAAATTCTTGTCTCTTCTAATATAACACAGCGAAAACGCAAAAATTGATTTCCAATAGTATAAATTTTATATTCTTTTGATTTGATAGGTAGAGTGTTTTTTCGTTTTTTCTTTTGTTAGTGTGCTAATTCTTTGACAATTTCGGTTCTTTCTGTTTGTTTACTTTTCTCGTTTTACTTTTGACCCTGAGGATGGCTGACATAGCTGAAACGGTCCGTCGGTCTGACAATAAAAGTTTAATGGAAAAGTTTTTGGCTAATTGTAGTCTCGAACAGAGAGTTTTGTGCCGAAAGGTCGAGAATTTGGCTCGAAAAGTTGTTTCTGCCAAATGGCGAGTTGTGTTTCTTAGAGCGTGTCTCAAAGATATATATATATATATATATATATATATATATATATATATATATATATATATATATATATATACTAGCTGACCCAGCAAACGTTGTTTTGCCTTATAAATTAATTTAGTTGTTTTTTATTAAAAGTTTAATAAACAAATTCTGTCAATTTAAAAAAAACAATGTTTTTTGTCAGACCATCTTTAGCCAACACAAACGAACTGGATGGTTTGCCCTCGCAAGAACATCCACGTATAGGTAATTGTTCGTGAAACAGTATAAATGTAAATCATTGATCAAACTTTATATATATATATATATATATATATATATATATATATATATAAGACTCTACTAGGAATCGAACCCACGTGTCTACGGCAACACCGCCTCGCCTAAATGCAAGCGCTCTTACCAACTGAGCCACCGACCATCCCCAAAAAAGGATGGCTAGAAGTCTCAGTCTTTCGGAGCTACTTAACATTAGACTACGACTATGATAGGTTCAGAACTCCTTACTTCGGCTCGACAGCTTAGTCTGCTGCCAGATAGATAATTTATGAAGTGAAACATTGCGTTGAAATGTTTCAAGAGCCTACAAATAGGATGACTTAACTGTCACCTCAAGAAACGCAAATATTTATAAGACTCTACTAGGAATCGAACCCACGTGTCTACGGCAACACCGTATATATATATATATATATATATATATATATATATATATATATATATACTAGCGGGGTTACCCGGCGTTGCCCGGGGTTTTTAGAGGTTTTTCTAATGTTTGTCTCTCTCGCTCCCGTTCCCTTCTCCACTTTCCCGTTTTCGTAGCGTTCCCGTTCGCTTTTCCGCTCTCGGTCCTTTTCCAGCTCCCGGTCGCTTTCCCGCTCAGAAGTTTTGTTATCGATTTTCTCTCTTGCTCGCGTTTCCTTCCAAGCTTGCTCTCCCGATTCCAGTCGCTTTCCGCGTTCCCGGTCGCTTTACCGTTCTCGGTCGCTTTCCCGTTCCCGGTCGCTTTCCCGTTCCCGGTCGATTTCTCGTTCCCGGTCGCTTTCCCGTTCCCGGTCGCTTTACCGTTCTCGGTCGCTTTCCCGTTCCCGGTCGCTTTCCCGTTCCCGGTCGATTTCCCGTTCCCGGTCGCTTTCCCGTTCCCTGTCGCTTTCCCGTTCCCGCTCACGCTTGCTCTCCCGTTCCCGGTCCTGCTTGCTCTCCCATTCCCGGTCACGGTTGCTCTCCTGTTCCCGTTCACGCTCATTTTCTCTTTTACATTCTTTCATAACTTCTGTTAGCCTATAAAACGTAAAATAGAATTGCTTAGACTATATATATATGAATGTTTGTGGGTTAGTTTGTCTATTATAGAAACGGGAAAACGACCCGGAACGGACAGCGAGCGGGAACGGAAAAGCAAGCGTGAGCGGGAATGGGAGAGCAAACGTGAGCGGGAACGGGACAGCGACCGGGAACGGGAAAACGACCGGGAGCGGGACAGCGACCGGGAACGGGAAAACGACTGGGAGCGGGAAAGCGACCGGGAGCGGGAAAGCGACCGGGAGCGGGAAAGCGACCGGGAGCGGGAAAGCGACCGGCAGCGGGAAAACAACCGAAAACGGGAAAGCGAACAGGAGTGGGAAAGCAGGTGGGAAAGGAAATGGGAGAGAAAGAGACAAACATTAGAAAAACCTCTAAAAAACCTGGGCAACGCCGGGTATCTCCGCTAGTACATACATAAACACACACACAGACACACATACATGCACATACACATACATACATACACACATACATACGCACATACATATATATATAGTTCCCGCTCGCTCACCCGCTCCGCTCCGCTTATTTTGTGACGGATTTCAAAAAAAATTTTTTTATTTTTGACTCCCATTGACTCTCAAGGTTGTGTGAAAATTTCATTACGATCGGATGAATAGTGTAGCAATGCATAAACGCCATTAACATATATAGATACAAACATTCATTTATATATATATATATATATATATATATATATATATATATATATATATATATATATATATATATATATATATATATATATATAAAGGACATATTTGCACCTTTTGGTTTTTTCAAAAGAACTTTTTTATATAATTAAATATATATATATATATATATATATATATATATATATATATGACTGTCTATCTGTGGCGTTTTCCGATAAAAAGGACATATTTGCACCTTTTGGTTTTTCCAAAAGAACTTTTTTAAATAATTAAAAAAAATTATATTCTAAATAGCCATGGACTTATCCTCAGATCTACCAAATGTAGACAAAAAATTTCATGAAAATCGGTTCAGCCGTTTTGGAGGAATTAAATTTTAAACAATATGACACGAGATTTATATAGATATATATACTAGCGGAGTTACCCGGCGTTGCTCGGGGTTTTTAGAAGTTTTTTATCATTTTTCTCTCTTGCTCCCGTTTCCTTCCCCGCTTGCTTTCCCGTTTCCATTCCCGCTTGCTCTCCCGTTTCCGTTCCCGCTTGCTCTCCCGTTTCCGTTCCCGCTCACGCTCATTTTTTTCTTTTCCACTCTTTCACTCTTTCATAACTTATTTTAGCCCATAAAACCTAAAATAGATTTGTTTGAAGCCTTCAAACGTTGTTACGTAAACAAAATTTGAATTTTATAACGCAATTACCTTCGATGATCGTGCATAGGAACTTTTTGCCTGGAAAGTTAAGAAGGGGAAACAGTGAAGAAGGTTTGGACTCCTTCTCCGATCTCCCGGCTCAGGGAGCCAAAAAATCTTCCGGGCCAAAAGGGCCTATACATGATCATTGCATAAGTTTTCGAAGCAGTGTTTACAATTGCGTAACAGGCATTACTTGCTAATGGACTTCTTAAGAGTCCATGACTTGCTTCCCAGTCTTGCATAATGTGACCGATTACGCGTTATTACAAATTATTAAGAGATAGATGGGGCGGGAAAGTGACCGGAAGCGGGAAAGCGACCGGGAGTGGGAGAGCAAGCGGAAACGGGAAAGCGACCGGGAGCGGGAGAGAAAACTGGGAATTAAACGGGAGCTAGAGAAAAGCGAAAAAAACTCTAAAAAAAAACCCGAACAACGCCGGGTAACCCCGCTAGTATATATATATATATATATATATATATATATATATATATATATATATATATATATATATATATATATATATATATATATATATATATATATATATATATATATATATATATATATATATATATATATATATATATATTATATATATATATATATATATATATATATATATATATATTACGAATAAACTGTGGAATCAATTTATCTTTGAGACACGCTCCGAGAAACACAACTCGCCATTTGGCAGAAACAACTTTTCGAGCCAAATTCTCGACCTTTCGGCACAAAACTATATATATATATATATATATATATATATATATATATATATATATATATATATATATATATATATATATATATATATATATATATATATATATATATATATATATATATATATATATATATATATATATATATATATATATATATATATATATATATATATATATATATATATATATATATATATATATATATATATATATATATATATATATATATATATATATATATATATATATATATATATATATATATATATATATATATATATATATATATATATATATATATATATATATATATATATATATATATCTATATATATAAAAGAACATGTCCTGACTGACTGACTGACTGACTGACTGACTGATAATCAACACAGAGCTCAAACGCCTCATCCTAGGAACGTGAAATTTGGAACTTATATTACTTTTATAGCGTAAACGTCCGCTAAAAAAGGATTTTTGAAAATTTTGCTCCTGAGGGGAAAAAACTGGAAAACAAACTTTTTTCTAAAACAATGTATATCTCGAAAACCAAAAATGAGGAGATTTTGAAATTTGGTATATAGATTCTTTTTGAAAAATAAAAAGATACGTGTTTCACCATTTTTTAAAAATTCGGTTTCCCGGACCTCAAATGTAGGTCGGAAAATTGGGTTATTTGGTTTTTAAAGTAGCTTCTACTCAAAAACTGTTAATGCTACAGGGGTAAAAATAAATATTTAGTTTCTACTCCAAAAATAATGAAATACGTGTTTTAGCATTTTTTGAAAATTTGGTTTCCAGGACTTCAAATGTGGGGTGGAAAATAGGGCTAATTGTCTTTTATAGTAACTGCTACTCAAAAACAGTAAATACCACAGATGTAAAAATTATTATTTAGTTTCTTTTCTAAAAATAAAGATATACGTGTTTCACCATTTTTTACAAATTTGGTTTCCCGGACCTCAAATGTGGGTTGGAAAATTGGGTTATTTGGTTTTTAAAATAGCTTCTACTCAAAAACTGTTAATGCTACAAAAGTAAAAATTAGTATTTAGTTTCTACTCTAAAAATAATGATATAAGGGTTTCACAATTTTTTGAAAATTTGGTTTCCAGGACTTCAAATGTGGGGTGGAAAATAGGGTTATTTGGTTTTCAAAGTAACTGCTACTCAACAACTGTAATTGCCACAGATGTAAAATTTAATACGTAGTATCAATTCAAAAAAAAAAGATATACGTGTTTCTTGATTTTTTGGGTTATTTGGTTTTTAAAGTAGCTGCTACTCAAAAACTGTTAATGGTATAGAAGTAAAAATTAGTATTTAGTTTCTACTCCAAAAATAATGATATACGTGTTTCACCATTTTTTGAAAATTTGGTTTCCAGGACCTCAAATGTGGGGTGGAAATAAGGGTTATTTGATTTCAAAATAACTGCTACTCACAAACTGTAAGTGCTACAAATGTAAAAATTAGTATTTTGAAGTTTTGTGCCGGTTAAAAGTAGCTAAGTCCAGTTTATCATCGGCCGGGCCAAGCCGTTATTTTAGAGTCTTCACACGGGCCAGGCCAAACCTTAAATCAAAGTGGGACGGGCCGAGGCTTTTCACTAAGTATATAGATATTTTAGTGATTTTAGGGTCTTCAGTTTGGCCGGGCCAAACCTGAGGTCAAGGTGGGACGGGCCGAAGTTTTTCATCAAGTATATAGAACTTCTAGGCCTGTAAAAATGGGCCGGGCCTAATTCAGACGGGCTGTGCCGGGCCAGGAGTTTGGGTTTTCAAAACGGGCTGGGCTAATTTGTCGACGGGCCGAACCGAGACCTAAAAAAATGATCTCTACTATGGATGCACTGTTCAAACTCTCTAATTTCATGCGAGCGAAGCCGCTACGGGCACTGCTAGTATATATATATATTAGGGATGTCACGGGTAGTACTTTTTGGAGTTTTCGGGTTCGGGTTCGGGTTTGTGAAACTAGAGTTTTCGGGTTCGGGTTTGTGAAACTCAGGTTTTCGGGTTCGGGTTTGTAGTTTTCAAAAAACTGGGTTCGGGTTCGGGTTTCAAATTCCTGGATTGATTTTAGATCTACCTAGTGTATATACATATACATATACAAACGAGAGCGATCAATTCATCCATTGGACATTACACGTATTGATTATTCAATACGTGTAATGTCTACCAAGTTATTTTTTTAGCTTTCCAAATAATGTGATTTCTTTGGCCGAAGGAGGCTTAATTGTTTTAGTTCGATCGCGGCTCGGTCCGGCCAGATAATCAGGCGGATTAGTGGTCTAGCTTACACACTCACCAATAAAATGACCTATTTGTGTTATTTGTTACGCAAAGGTGATAATACAAAACTTGGATGGCTTGCGATTAGTATAATACGTTACCTCTTAAATTGTTCTGATTTATTAATTTTTTTCGCGGCTCGGTCCGGTCGGGTAATCAGGCGGATTAGTGTTCTAGCTTACACATTTGCCAATAAAATGACTGGGACGCATAGATCATTTTTAGACTTTGCCAGTTAAAGTTTAGGATTATGCAAGATTATCTTTATAACAAAGGGTCTTTGTTATATCAGAAAAACTTTGAGTTTATGAATGAATAAATATAAGGTTACATAACTGAAGTAAAATGTTTAGAGTCATGGCTATCCGCGATTTCTTGGACCGAAGGAGGCTTAATTATTTTAGTTCGTTCGCGGCTCGGTCCGCCTGATAATCAAACGGATTAGTGGTCTAACTTACACAATCACTAATAAATCGGTTCCTAATACTATTTCATTTTTAATAAACTAGAAAAGTTATGAAAACTCTGTTTGTGTTGCTATTTTTAAAACTGGAATAAATATTTACTAAAAAAAATTATTTGTTCATAACTCCGAGTTCGGGTATTAGGCTTATGATTTTTCGGGTTCGAGTTTGGGTATCAAGTTTTCACATTTTCGGGTTCGAGTTCGGGTTCGGGTATTAAGTTTTCTCATTTTCGGGTTCGGGTTCGGGTATCAAGTTTTCACATTTTTGGGTTCGGGTATCAAATTTTCACACTTTCGGGTTCGAGTTCGGGTTCGGGTATCAGAAAAAGACCGGGTAGTACCGAACTCGGGTTCGGGTTCGGGTACCCGTGACATCCCTAATATATATATATATATATATATATATATATATATATATCTTTGAGACACGCTCCAAGAAACACAACTCGCCATTTGGCAGAAACAACTTTTCGAGCCAAATTCTCGACCTTTCGGCACAAAACTCTCTGTTCGAGACTACAATTAGCCAAAAACCTATTTCTGTTTGTTTACTTTTGTCGTTTTACTTTTGACCCTGAGGATGGCTGACATAGCTGAAACGGTCCGTCGGTCTGACAATAAAAGTTTAATGGAAAAATTTTTGGCTAATTGTAGTCTCGAACAGAGAGTTTTGTGCCGAAAGGTCGAGAATTTGGCTCGAAAAGTTGTTTCTGCCAAATGGCGAGTTGTGTTTCTTGGGGCATGTCTCAAAGATAAATTGATTCCACAGTTTATTCGCAACAAATATATATATATATATATATATATATATATATATATATATATATATATATATATATATATATATATATATATATATATATATATATATATATATATATATATATATATATATATATATATATATATATATATATATATATATATATATATATATTCGGTAATACACGCTCTGTTAAAAATACATTTGTATTCGCCGTTTAACAATGGGAAAACTGGTGTTTTGGTTGAAGGTGCTGGAGTTGAGACGTGCTCATTGGGGATTGGTGGGCCTCTGTCATCTCTGGACGGGTGCGAAAGTGTGGAGGATTGGTATGACTGCCCAGTTTCTGTTGATATGACAACCTTTTCCCACCTCACTCACAATATAACCGTTCGTCGTAAGTAATTGTGCGGAAGTGACAGTACTTATGTTAAATTATAGATACCTTTTATATAAATCTTGTAGATTTATCTTTTTGTTATCATAACTAAGTTATATATGCTGTTTGTAGTTATCCTTGCTGAGTCATGCAATTTACAATTCCATAATACTTTTATTCTTAGACATTATTAATTTACTTAATTGATTGTATATGATGTAATCCCTGTCTTGAAACTGCATGTAATCTCATTTGACTTTTAAACGTCTATTTACCTTACTATAGCATGATTGCAATTGAAATTAATTTTGTGTAACTTTTATATTTGATTTGAAATCATAATTGATATGCCTTTGAAATCATAAGAAGTTAATTTTAGTTATAATAGTTTAGTTTCAGTTGTCCTTTAATTCACGATATATTCCATAATATCTGTATAATTTTATGTCTGTTTAATTTTACTTTGAAAAGTCTATTTATGTATAAAACGTAATAATATAAATAATATTATTCATTAAATTTGAAAACAGTTAATTTTAGTTATAATAGTTTATTTTAATTGTTCCGTAACTCATAATACATTCCATAATATCTGTATAATTTTATGTCTCTCTAAGTTAACTTTTAAACGTCTATTTACTTTTCTATATCATGTTTATATTTTACATTTTAAAATTGAGCACTGATGATAAGTTAATGTCGAAACTGGCCAGTTGGCTAATAAATATGTAACCATGAATAAGGATACATGTGACCTTTATTCACGTAAAAAACGAAAGCTGGAAAATCTTTGTTAAACGGCGAATACAAATGTATTTTTCAACTACGGGAAGGCAGCCGGGAGCGGGAAAACGACCGGGAAAGGGAAAGCGGAGAAGGAAATGGGAGCGAGAAAGACAAACATTAGAAAAACTTTTAAAAACCCCGGGCAACACCGGGTATCCCCGCTAGTATGTATATATATATATATGTATGTATCCCGGGTATCCCCGCTCATTTTGTGACGGACTTCAAACTTTTTTTCTCTATATTTGATTACCTTGACTCTCAAGGTTGTGTGAAAATTTCATTACGATCGGATGAATGGTGTAGCAATGCATAAAGAACATATATACATACAAACACTCATTTATATATATATATATATATATATATATATATATATATATATATATATATATATATATATATATATATATATATATATATATATATATATATATATATATATATATATATAAAAGAACATGTCCTGACTGACTGACTGATAATCAACGCCGAGCTCAAACGCCTCATCCTAGGAACGTGAAATTTGGAACTTATATTACTTTTATAGCGTAAACATCCGCTAAGAAAGGATTTTTGAAAATTTTGCTCCTGAGGGGAAAAAACTGGAAAACAAACTTTTTTCTAAAACAATGTATATCTCGAAAACCAAAAATGAGGAAATTTTGAAATTTGGTATATAGATTCTTTTTGAAAAACAAAAGATACGTGTTTCACCATTTTTTGAAAATTCGGTTTCCCGGACCTCAAATGTGGGTTGGAAAATTGGGTTATTTGGTTTTTAAAGTAGCTTCTACTCAAAAACTGTTAATGCTACAGGAGTAAAAATTAATATTTAGTTTCCACTCCAGAAATAATGATATACGGGTTTCACAATTTTTTGAAAATTTGGTTTCCAGGACTTCAAATGTGGGGTGGAAAATAGGGTTATTTGGTTTTCAAAGTAACTGCTACTCAACAACTGTAATTGCCACAGATGTAAAATTTAATACTTAGTATCAATTCAAAAAAAAAAGATATACGTGTTTCTTGATTTTTTGGGTTATTTGGTTTTTAAAGTAGCTGCTACTCAAAAACTGTTAATGGTATAGAAGTAAAAATTAGTATTTAGTTTCTACTCCATAAATAATAAAATATGTGTTTTAGCATTTTTTGAAAATTTGGTTTCCAGGACCTCAAATGTAAGGTGAAAAATAGAGTTATTTGATTTTAAAAATTACTGCTACTCAAAAACTGTAAGTGGTAATATATATATATATATATATATATATATATATATATATATATATATATATATATATATATATATATATATATATATATATATATATATATATATATATATATATATATATATATATATATATATATATATATATATATATATATATATATATATATCTATATATATATATAAAAGAACATGTCTTGACTGACTGACTGACTGACTGACTGACTGACTGACTGACTGACTGACTGACTGACTGACTGACTGACTGACAGATGACTGACTGATAATCAACGCCGAGCTCAAACGCCTCATCCTAGGAACGTGAAATTTGAAACTTATATTACTTTTATAGCGTAAACATCCGCTAAGAAAGGATTTTTGAAAATTTTGCTCTTGAGGGAAAAAAACTGGAAAACAAACTTTTTTCTAAAACAATGTATATCTCGAAAACCAAAAATGAGGAGATTTTGAAATTTGGTATATAGATTCTTTTTGAAAAATAAAAAGATACGTGTTTTACCATTTTTTGAAAATTCGGTTTCCCGGACCTCAAATGTGGGTTGGAAAATTGGGTTATTTGATTTTTAAAGTAGCTTCTACTCAAAAACTGTTACTGCTACAGGAGTAAAAATTAGTATTTAGTTTCTACTCCAAAAATAATGAAACACATGCTTTAGCATTTTTTGAAAATTTGGTTTCCAGGACTTCAAATGTGGGGTGGAAAATAGGGCTAATTGTCTTTTATAGTAACTGCTACTCAAAAACAGTAAATACCACAGATGTAAAAATTATTATTTAGTTTCTTTTCTAAAAATAAAGATATACGTGCTTCACCATTTTTTACAAATTTGGTTTCCCGGACCTCAAATGTGGGTTGGAAAATTTGGTTATTTGGTTTTTAAAGTAGCTTTTACTCAAAAACTGTTAATGTTACAAAAGTAAAAATTAGTATTTAGTTTCTACTCTAAAAAATAATGATATACGGGTTTCACAATTTATTGAAAATTTGGTTTCCAGGACTTCAAATGTGGGGTGGAAAATAGGGTTATTTGGTTTTTAAAGTAACTGCTTTTCAACAACTGTAATTGCCACAGATGTAAAAATTAATACTTAGTATCTACTCAAAAAAAAAGATATACGTGTTTCATCATTTTTTGGGTTATTTGGTTTTTAAAGTAGCTGCTACTCAAAAACTGTTAATGCTACAGAAGTAAAAATTAGTATTTAGTTTCTACTCCAAAAATAATGAATGACGTGTTTTAGCATTTTTTGAAAATTTGGTTTCCAGGACCTCAAATGTGGGGTGGAAATAAGGGTTATTTGATTTCAAAATAACTGCTACTCACAAACTGTAAGTGCTACAAATGTAAAAATTAGTATTTTGAAGTTTTGTTCCGGTTAAAAGTAGCTAAGTCCAGTTTATCATCGGCCGGGCCAAGCCGTTATTTTAGAGTCTTCACACGGGCCAGGCCAAACCTTAAATCAAAGTGGGACGGGCCAAGGTTTTTCACCAAGTATATAAATATTTTAGTGATTTTAGGGTCTTCAGTTTGGCCGGACCAAACCGGAGGTCAAGGTGGGACGGGCCGAAGTTTTTCATCAAGTATATAGAACTTCTAGGCCTGTAAAAATGGGCCGGGCCTAATTCAGACGGGCTGTGCCGGGCCAGGAGTTTGGGTTTTTAAAACGGGCTGGGCTAATTTGTCGACGGACCGAGCCGAGACCTAAAAAAATGATCTCTACTATGGATGCACGGTTCAAACTCTCTAATTTCATGCGAGCGAAGCCGCTACGGGCACTGCTAGTATATATATAAAAGAACATGTCCTGACTGACTGACTGACTGATAATCAACGCCGAGCTCAAACGCCTCATCCTAGGAACGTGAAATTTGGAATTTATATTACTTTTATTGCATAAGCATCCACTAAAAAAGGATTTTTTGAAAATTTTGCTCCTGAGGGGAAGAAACTGGAAAACAAACTTTTTTCTAAAACAATGTATATCTCGAACACCAAAAATGAGGAAATTTTGAAATTTGGTATATGGATTCTTCTTGAAAAATAAAAAAATACGTGTTTCACCATTTTTGAAAATTCGGTTTTCCGGACCTCAAATGTGGGTTGGAAAATTAGGCTATTTGTTTTTTAAAGGAACTGCTACTCAAAAACTGTAAATACTACAGATGTAAAAATTAGTATTTAGTTTCTTTTATAAAAATTAAGATATACGTGTTTCACCATTTTTTACAAATTTGGTTTCCAGGACCTTAAATGTGGAGTGGATAATATGATTACTTGGTTTTTAAAGTAGCTGCTACTCAAAAACTGTGATTGCTACAAAAGTAAAAATAAGTATTTAGTTTCTACTCTAAAAATAATGATATAGGTGTTTCACCATTTTTTGAAAATTTGGTTTCCAGGACTTCAAATTTAGGGTTGAAAATATGGTTATTTGGTTTTTAAAGTAACTGCTACTCAATAACTGTAAATGCTACAAAAGTAAAAATTAGTATTTAGTTTCTACTCTAAAAATAAGGATATATGTGTTTCACCATTTTTTGAAAATTTGGTTTCCAGGACCTCAAATGTAAGGTGAAAAATAGAGTTATTTGATTTTAAAAATTACTGCTACTCAAAAACTGTAAGTGGTAATATATATATATATATATATATATATATATATATATATATATATATATATATATATATATATATATATATATATATATATATATATATATATATATATATATATATATATATATATATATATATATATATATATATATATATATCAATATTGAATGAAAATACTACAATACTATCTTCTTCTAATGATATATTGCGGTTAAAAATACAGGAGGCCTTATATATACATAGAGAAGCACCTATCATGAACATTCAGCGAGATGCCTTTAATCTCACATTACAACTATTTGGAGATTATAAAACTCTAACTTGTGAGGTCAAAAATATAAAGCCCAAACTTAACAATTCTTCGGTAAAATTAACTTCTACCTGTACCCAGGGTCCTGAGATTGTCGGTGGAGTTACAGGTGGTGCGACTGATTTTGAATTACACAGTGGCTACAGTGGTGAGCCCGTTTCCAGTCGTCCCGTTCCAAGTCCTGCCACCGATATCTTTTTTGATGCGGACACTTCATTTTCTTCTTTCGAGCCGTGCGGGGAGCAGTGTGGTGATCCTGTTGAAGATAACTTAGATATCGGCCCCTCGTCCATGTCGACATCTGCTATGGATCATATCGTGGACCCTGAAAGTGGCGGCGGTGAGAGCAGTGACGGCTCTCGACACGAAAGCGTTGGCCAGCCGGTCCGCGACAACTCGTCATCTACGTGCGATCGGGTTTCGGTAGATGCGACATTGTGTGACGACCGTGCTGATGAGATTGTTTCGATAAATGAAGCAGTTAATGATGAAAATGTTCTTTTGGCAAGAATGGCGGCAGTTCTGCATTGTGACAATATAACTATGCGACGTCGACGATAACGTTTTGTGTAAAATTACGAGGCATTTTAATTAATTAATTTAATTTTGGCAATTCTTCAGAGATGGTTTCCGTTTTAACAATGTCATGGTTGCGCGAGATTTGATGTAGATCTGTCGTTTGACAATTAATAGATTTTGCTTTTCGACCGTATTTTTTTTTTTTTTTTAAATGTATAACAGTTTTATTATATAATTTATTTTTAATATCTCCCTATAGTAAAATAAATTAACATGTCATTCTCGAAAAATAAATATTATTATGTTGTTCCATTATCGGTTTTAACTAATTTCACTTTTCATTATTCTATCCATGTTTTGTTTTTCTTTTCGGGCTCTGATGATGACAAACTAACTGTCGAAACGCGTTAGCCCTGTTTATTACTTTAAACTTATAAGTTACTCTTTTTAGTTTATTTTATTTATTTTATAACATAACTGTCTTTTTAAATTTTTCAAATTTTTTACAAATAAACGTAAATACGGCTGCAAACAAGGAATTCGTTAATAGTTTATCTTCCCAACAACGGGCTTCCCTTCGACGTTTTGAGTCTTTGGCAAAAAAATTAACAAATACAAAATGGGCAATTATATTCAATGGAGTTTGTGTACAAGAAAATATCGTACCGCTATATGCAAGAAACAAATATATATATATATATATATATATATAAAAGAACATGTCCTGACTGACTGACTGACTGACTGACTGATAATCAACGCCGAGCTCAAACGCCTCATCCTAGGAACGTGAAATTTGGAATTTATATTACTTTTATTGCATAAGCATCCACTAAAAAAGGATTTTTTGAAAATTTTGCTCCTGAGGGGAAGAAACTGGAAAACAAACTTTTTTCTAAAACAATGTATATCTCGAACACCAAAAATGAGGAAATTTTGAAATTTGGTATATGGATTCTTCTTGAAAAATAAAAAAATACGTGTTTCACCATTTTTGAAAATTCGGTTTTCCGGACCTCAAATGTGGGTTGGAAAATTAGGCTATTTGTTTTTTAAAGGAACTGCTACTCAAAAACTGTAATTACTACAGATGTAAAAATTAGTATTTAGTTTCTTTTATAAAAATTTGGATATACGTTTTTCACCATTTTTTACAAATTTGGTTTCCAGGACCTTAAATGTGGAGTGGATAATATGATTACTTGGTTTTTAAAGTAGCTGCTACTCAAAAACTGGGAATGCTACAAAAGTTAAAATTAGTATTTAGTTTCTACTCTAAAAATAATGATATACGTGTTTCAACATTTTTTGAAAATTTGGTTTCCAGGACCTCAAATGTAAGGTGAAAAATAGAGTTATTTGATTTTAAAAATTACTGCTACTCAAAAACTGTAAGTGGTAATATATATATATATATATATATATATATATATATATATATATATATATATATATATATATATATATATATATATATATATATATATATATATATATATATATATATATAAAAGAACATGTCCTGACTGACTGACTGACTGACTGACTGATAATCAACGCCGAGCTCAAACGCCTCATCCTAGGAACGTGAAATTTGGAATTTATATTACTTTTATTGCATAAGCATCCACTAAAAAAGGATTTTTTGAAAATTTTGCTCCTGAGGGGAAGAAACTGGAAAACAAACTTTTTTCTAAAACAATGTATATCTCGAACACCAAAAATGAGGAAATTTTGAAATTTGGTATATGGATTCTTCTTGAAAAATAAAAAAATACGTGTTTCACCATTTTTGAAAATTCGGTTTTCCGGACCTCAAATGTGGGTTGGAAAATTAGGCTATTTGTTTTTTAAAGGAACTGCTACTCAAAAACTGTAATTACTACAGATGTAAAAATTAGTATTTAGTTTCTTTTATAAAAATTTGGATATACGTGTTTCACCATTTTTTACAAATTTGGTTTCCAGGACCTTAAATGTGGAGTGGATAATATGATTACTTGGTTTTTAAAGTAGCTGCTACTCAAAAACTGGGAATGCTACAAAAGTTAAAATTAGTATTTAGTTTCTACTCTAAAAATAATGATATACGTGTTTCAACATTTTTTGAAAATTTGGTTTTCAGGACTTCAAATTTGGGGTTGAAAATAGGGTTAATTGGTTTTTAAAGTAACTGCTACTCAATAACTGTAAATGCTACAAAAGTAAAAATTAGTATTTAGTTTCTCTTCTAAAAATAAGGATATATGTGTTTCACCATTTTTTGAAATTTTGGTTTTCAAGACCTCAAATGTGGGGTGGAAAAAAGATTTCTTTGGTTTTTAAAGTAACCGCTACTCAAAATCTGTAAATGCTACAGATGTCAAAATTAATATTTAGTATTTAGTCAAAAATAAAGATATAAATTTTTCAACATTTTTTAAAAATTTGGTTTCCAGGACCTCAAATATGGGGTGGAAATAAAGGTTATTTGATTTCAATATAACTGCTACTCAAAAACTGTAAGTGCTACAAATGTAAAAATTAATATTTTTATGTTTTGTGCCGGTTAAAAGTAGCTTAGTCCAGTTTATCACCGGCAGGGCCAAGCCGTAATTTTAGAGTCTTCACACGGGCCAGGCCAAACCTTACATCAAAGTGGGACGGGCCGAGGTTTTTCACCAAGTATATAGATATTTTAGTGATTTTAGGGTCTTCAGTTGGGCCGGGCCAAACCTGAGGTCAAGGTGGGACGGGCCGAAGTTTTTCATCAAGTATATAGAACTTCTAGGCCTGTAAGAATGGGCCGGACCTAATTCCGACGGGCTGTGCTGGGCCAGGAGTTTCGGTTTTTAAAACGGGCTGGGCTAAGTTGTCGATGGGCCGAGCCGAGACCTAAAAAATTGATCTCTACTATGGATAAACGGTTCAAACTCTCTAATTTTATGCAAGCGAAGCCGCTACGGGCACTGCTAGTATATATATATTTATATATATATATATATATATATATATATTCAAATTTAGACAATGTAATTAAATAACGTACATAAAATAAACTGGAGTTATGAGGATAAAATAAGTATAATTAAAAACGTTTAATTAAAGGATAAAAGAATAGTAGCAGTAATAATAATAATAATAATAATAATAAAAGCAAGTATTATGATAATAAATAATTAAATTAAGTCGAAATTACATAAGATATTTAAATAAATAAAATCAAGAATATCTCCGCTTTCGTCGAACAGTGATGTTCTCGTTTGAAAGTAAATGGAGGAAGGAACTGGATGAGTACGAACAATTGTCATCAATCGGACATTCTTCTTCGACACAGGTGCGCGCGGTATCAACAGGACCAACAGGTTGATCCAAGTCATCAACAACGGTCGTGAAGGAACAAGGACTTTCTGTGAGGATATCTTCTAAAGTATCTTTAGATGACGGATCTTGCGTGGTATCGAAATATTGCGAAAAAGAGCATGCGTCCAAAACGTCAGGACTGTTTGTTTTATACATATCACACTTATGATTAAGTTGAAACTCATCAGGTGAATCAGTTTCAAGAAAATTATCAAGTGATTGAACCAGATCAACAGAGGAGCAGGTACCGATGTCGTGGAATTCATTAACATTGGAAACATCGAGAGTCGCGTTAGAAAAAGTATCGAGAAGATGACCATTTGAAAGATCAATAGGACCCATGCCATTTCCGTTAATCGAAGTGTCAACATTGTCAGAGGCAGTCAAAACATTGTTACTCTTTTCAAAATTCGGTCGTGAAGCAATGTTTTCAGTGAATCCAAATAATCTAAGAGTTGTAGAAAACTTTTCAAATTGTTTATTAATTGAAGGGCAGAGTTTCTGAATATAAAGAGCTTCTTTTATTTTAAGTCGAAGAGGATCGTATTCTTTAACAACAATATTCGAATTAGCAACAAGAACTTCACGTGTGAGTTTACGATGATGTATTGTTTCAAAATGCTGTCGAATACTGCCGGATTGCAGATGCATTGTTAACCTACGAGACAGTTTAGTTCTGGTATGACCAATATATTGTTCCACCTTACTGTGTGGCAACGGACATTTAAATTGGTATACCAAGTTGGTTTGCTGTAGGATATCATCTTTTTTCCGGTTTCTATTGTTGGTAATTACAAGGTTAAAAAGTTTGAGGTTTTTATAGTAAATTTATAACTTATTAGGATGTATAACTGAAACTTCTTTACTGATAATTCTACGTAAAACAGATTCGTCCAATTTATAATCGGAATGCATCTGATTTCTATAGAACAAGGTTATTAGTTTGATGTTGTCCTCTTTTACGTTCTGTGTAGAGGATTCTTTGGTAACCATCTTGGTAACAAAACTATTGATGGCGTTGTCGACAACGGTATTAGAGAAGTTATTGTTGATAAGAACTTTTTTAATCCTTTCGACTTCGATGTTGAACTCCATCCAATTCTCAGAAAATCTGTATGCCCGTAATAAATAACTATTGATGACACTAGCCTTGTATCTGTCGGGACACTCGCTATCACCATTTAGACAGACACCATTATTGGTTGGTTTAATGTAGACTTTAGTTTTGAGTCCGCTCTCGGTGGAAGTAATAAGAGTATCTAAGAAATGTACTTGTTGCTTATTTTGATGATTCAAATCAACAGTAAAATGTAGGACGGATTTTTCTTCAAAACTATCCCTCAATTTAAACAAATCAGACTCATTTTCCACAAGAAGAAAAATATCGTCGACATATCTAGCGTATAATAATGGTTTGGGATTTAAATTTAACAGAACAGTTGTCTCTAAATTTCCCATATAAAAATTGGCGAATGTAGGTCCAAGTGGAGACCCCATGGCGACACCGTCGACTTGGAGGTATAAATTATTATTAGGATGTTCGACATCACTGTTCGACGAAAGCGGAGATATTCTTGATTTTATTTATTTAAATATCTTATGTGATTTCGACTTAATTTAATTATTTATTATCATAATACTTGCTTTTATTATTATTATTACTGCTACTATTATTTTATCCTTTAATTAAACGTTTTTAATTATACATATTTTATCCTCATAACTCTAGTTTATTTTATGTACGTTATTTAATTACATTGTCTAAATTTGATTATTTTTATTAATATCCTTCTATTGAGATAATTCCTTGAGGATATTAGTTTATTTGTATATTTAGTTATTACATGTTTTCTTATCTTTTGCCTCCTTTTACGCGATCGTATTTACAGACTCTGAAGATGGCGAAAGCCGAAACGGCCCGTAAGTCTGAAATAAAGAAAGTTTTAAATGTTAATACTTTTCTTAATACGTGTTGCAGTAAACAAAAAACGTTGTTCCGAAATATTGAGAAAGTATCTATAAAACTCATAGCGGCTAAATGGAAACTTATTTTTAATCGAGCTTGTCTTAAAGAATATATATATATATATATACATGTATATATATATATATATATATATATACATGCATACATACATACATAAAAACATTCATTTTTATATATATCGATGTATATCTATGTATATATATGTATATATGTATGTATATATATATACATATATATATATATATACATATATATATATATAAACATATATATATATATATATACATACATACATATATACATATATATATATATATATATATATATATATATATATATATATATATATATATATATATATATATATATATATATATATATATAGATAAACGTATATATATATATATATATATTTGTATATATATATATATATATATATATATATATATATATATATATATATATATATATATATATATGAGTAATATACTTTGGCAAAATCCCCTCTCGTAAACACACTCCGTTAAAAACAAACGACCACTTTGTATTAATGACTTTTTTAATAAACTGTTCGAAATATTTAATTTTACGACGTAAACTAGAGTCCATTTTAAAAATTTATATAATACAAATAATAATAATTAGGACTGACTGGCCAGTTTCGACTACAGTCATCTTCAGAGTCAGTAACCTAAAATGTCGTATTACGTAAACAGCTAAAGAATATATAGTAAACATCAACATAGAAATAGTGTTGTGCCTATATTAAATAAATATTTAAATTAAAGTATTTAAAACCAGAGTATGACGATATAAGTAAATTACGAGAGCTTATAAAATTGATAAATGAAAAGAAGTATAAAGCTAAATTAAATAATAATTATTATTAATAAAATAAAATAAATAAATATAAATAGATAGGACGAATTGAATGAAGTCTATAATACTAATAATAGAAATTAAAACACTTAAAATTATTAGAAGATTAATGAAATTAAACTATATATATATATATATATATATATATATATATATATATATATATATATATATATATATATATATATATATATATATATATATATATATATATATATATATATTTAGCGTAGCGAGGTATAAGATTTTAAAGAGGTTACCAGGGATCCAACTGATAGCTTGAAACAAAATGTTAATTGCAGTATAGACCTCATTAATAAACACATGGAAACTAAAATTCATAAGTTCACTGGCGACTTTGAACCAGGATATCTCTATGGGACTGTAAAAACTCATAAAGATGACAATCCGCTTAGACCGATTATCTCTCAAATTTCTTCACCTACTTATGGCTTGGCAAAAAACATAAATAACATCATCGCTCCTTATTGTCCTAGTAAATATACCTGCAAATCTTCTTATGAATTTATCGACCTTGTGCGTTCACAGAATGTTACTGGAAAACTTGCTTCTCTAGATGTTGAACGTCTCTTTACGAGTGTTCCTGTGAAGGAAACAATCTCAATAATAATAATTTGTAAATATGTCTACAAAAACCAAATACCAGATATGTCTACAATACCAGAGCAATTACTAAGGGACACACTTGCCATGTGTTCAATGCAATCTCCATTCCGACATCCAAATGGAAAATTATATTTGCAGGTAGATGGTGTGGCTATGGGTTCTCCATTGGGACCAACATTTGCAAACTTCTACATGGGTTATGTTGAGGAAATGGTATTTGCGTTGTACCCTAAGCCCACCATTTATATATAAGATACGTCGATGATATCTGTATAAATGTTTGTAAAAATAATTTAACAAAAATGTGAGTGTATTTTATATATATTATATATATATATATATATATATATATATATATATAATATATATAATATATATTTGGAAAACTCATCTGTACTCAAGTTTACACATGAATCTTGTGGAAAAGATGGCTCCTTGCCCTTTTTAGATGTGTTGGTCGGTAATGTTGGTGACAGGCTGCAGATGCAAGTATATGTTAAACCAACAGATTCAGGTGAATGTTTGAAAGGTAATAGTGATTGCCCTGATAGATATAAACATAGTGTTATAAATAACTATTTGACAAGAGCGTATAAACTCTCGAATAGCTGGATTGATTTTCATTTGGAAGTTCATAGGATTCGGCAACTGCTGATTAATAATGAATTTACTAATTGCATGTTTGATATGTGTCTGAAAAAGTATTTGGATTACAAGTTTTCTAGTGATGGTAATAATTCTCCAAGCAAGTGTTGTGATGATATTAAACTGTTTTATAGAAGCCAAATGCATAAAAATTACAAGATGGAAGAAAATATGATTAGAAAAATTATCTTGAGCAAAGTTAAACCAGTTAAAAAAGATTCTAAGTTGAAATTCTGTATATACTATAATAACATGAAAACACATAATCTTGTTCTCAAAAATAGTCCTGTCTACTCTAATAATAGTTTGAAGCAAAGTAATGTTGTTTATAAATTTACTTGCCCGTATCATGAAGATATACCTCATAGTTATATAGGTCATACTAGAACGACACTTGCTAGAAGGATGACGATGCATGTTCAAGGTGGTAGTATTGCAGATCACATGAGGGTACAACATCATATTCGTCTTGACAGAAAAATATTGGACAGCAATACTGAGATTTTGCGTAGAGAGCATTGTCCGATTCACCTTAAATTATCTGAAGCTTTGTATATTTCACAGGAAAAACCTAAAATTAATATGCAAAGAGATTTTACAGATGGCACATTGTCTCTGTTCAATATATCTGATGTTGGTGATGTTCAATCAAATAGAATCAAACTTGATATTAATACTTTGATTTGTTCTGATCCAGCCAATGCAGGGGCTGCACAACCGAGTCTGCAGTCTGCAAATATTCAACTTGCTATAGAACATCAGATTGAAAATGCTGTCTCTGATGAAAACAAATCCAGACATGTAGATGACAAAGATACAAAAGAATGTTGTTCATTCAGGGTCGTGACCGCTGATGACGTCAATATTGATAATTGTTTTTCTCCCTTACATGCATCTGATGGAAATAACCAGGATGGTGATTTAAAAGGCACCTCAATTACAGATAGCATTATGCTTGATTTAAAGTGCGACGATATGCATCCTTCTACAATATGTTTTTCTTCCTCCCAAGCTTCTGAAATATGTAACATTGATGGTGATAAAAAAGGCGCCTCATCTACAGATGACTTGTTGCAGGGATTTAAAACTGTAGATTAGGGATGTCACGGGTACCCGAACCCGAACCCGAGTTCGGTACTACCCGGTCTTTTTCTGATACCCGAACCCGAACTCGAACCCGAAAGTGTGAAAATTTGATACCCGAACCCGAACCCGAAAATGTGAAAACTTGATACCCGAACCCGAACCCGAACCCGAAAATTAGAAAACTTGTTACCCGAACCCGAACTCGAACCCGAAAATGTGAAAACTTGATACCCGAACCCGAACTCGAACCCGAAAATGTATAAGCCTAATAACCGAACTCGGAGTTGTGAACAAATACATTTTTTTAGTAAATAAATATTTATTCCAGTTTTAAAAATAGCAACACAAACAGAGTTTTCATAACTTTTCAAGTTTATTAAAAATGAAATAGTATTAGGAACCGATTTCAGGCAAGTTGTACTTCATAAACAACAGTTTTTCTGCTGTCTTGCCTGATAATCGGTTCCTTAGCGCTCATAAATAATTGCAGCACCACTGAACAACGGTTCCGATGGAACGCTGGTAGCTGGGGCCGCCAAGTAGCGTTTAGCGATCACCGCTAAATTTGGAAAGTTTGTTCTGTTATCTTTCCACTACAAAAGAGGGTCTTCGTCTAAAGTGTTCCTTTTTTTCTTCAAGCCGCGAACGAACTAAAATAATTAAGCCTCCTTCGGTCGAAGAAATCCCGGATAGCCATGACTCTAAACTTTTTACTTCAGTTATATAACCTTATATTTATTCATTCATATACTCAAAGTTTTTCGGATATAACAAAGACCCTTTGTTATAAAGATAATCTTGCATAATCCTAAATTTTAACTGGCAAAGTCTATAAATGATCTATGCGTCACAGTCATTTTATTGGCAAATGTGTAAACTAGAACACTAATCCGCCTGATTACCCAACCGGACCGAGCCGCGAAAAAATTAATAAATGAAAATAATTTAAGAGGTAACGTATTATACTAATCGCAAGCCATACAAGTTTTGTATTATCACCTTTGCGTAACAAATAACACAAATAGGTCATTTTATTGGTGAGTGTGTAAGCTAGACCACTAATCCGCCTGATTATCTGGCCGGACCGAGCCGCGAACGAACTAAAATAATTAAGCCTTCTTCGGCCAAAAAATCACATTATTTGGAAAGCTAAAAAATTAACTTGTTAGAGTTTATTCAATACGTGTAATTTCCAATGGATGAATTGATCGCTCTTGTTTGTATATGTATATACACTTGGTAAATTTAAAATCAATCCACGAATTTGAAATCATAAGCCAGTACCCGAACCCGAACCCGAACCCGAACCCGGTTTTTGGAAAACTACAAACCCGAACCCGAACCCGAACCCGAAAACCTGAGTTTCACAAACCCGAACCCGAACCCGAACCCGAAAACTCGACTTTTACAAACCCGAACCCGAACCCGAACCCGAAAACTCTAGTTTCACAAACCCGAACCCGAACCCGAAAACTCTAGTTTCATAAACCCGAACCCGAACCCGAACCCGAAAACTCCAAAAAGTACTACCCGTGACATCCCTACTGTAGATATATGTTGCTTGTCGGGTTTGCCTGGTCAAAGTCTCGTTGATCGAACAGATGTTGAGTTTTATGATGGTTGTTTATCCGGTTGCCATGATTCCGTCCGAATGCACCGGATAAAGGGTTGTGCAGAGATTTCTCAGGTGGATGACGGATCTTCTGGAGTGTCTGTTGATGGTGCATGTGTTTCAGAGGGGATATCTGGTCCGTTGAGCTTGTCTCACTTAACTGATAACATTAATATTACAATTAGACGGAGGAGATGATATTGTTTTGATATGATATATAAGCCTCTTTGTCTGTTTCACATTTCTTAAAACTTTTGATGAATTTTATAAATTTAAATTATTATCTCTCGATTTAAATTAATATAATTTTTAAATTATTTTTATTTTGATTTTATTATTATTATTTTATTATTATTTTATTAATTATTTTCTGCTTAATTTAACGTTCATCGTCCCGATTTTAATTATTATTATGTACTGTATGTATTAACTTTTAGTTACATTAAGACAATCAAAACAACCCTGACGATGGCCGCAATGGCTGAAACTTGCAAGTTGGTTGCTAATAAAACGTTTGATTTTAGATTTAGTAAAAGTGTTTTCTCTCACTTAAAATATTTTAAGCGTTTAATTGACAAAACCGTGTCTTCTAAATGGCGTGTATATTTCAACAGAGCATGTTTAAATGAACATTTAGTGCCGAAATACTGTAAATGCATAAAAAGCTCTGCGGCTAATTTTGAACAGCAACGGTTACAACTGGTAAATTCCGAGTTAAAAAGTGCTGAATTACAACTGAATGCCAATAAGAAACTGTTTGAAGACAAGAAACTTGATTTGTTGGATATTTGTGCTGATGTAAATGAAGCAAATGCTCTTAATTCTTATATGGAGTTTTATTTCCAAAAATGTGACAATAATAAGAAGAATGTTATAGCAGGTAAACTTTGTAGATTGTATGGTGGCCAATTTGCTACACCAGAATCATTGAAGGGTTTTATCAATTTGTCTAGATATCAGCCAAGTTTAGATGAGATTGAATTTCTACAGCTTGGTTTTAATTATCATCTCAGCAGTGGTTATGACCCTATGTTTAAACAAATTGAGCTGGAGATGTTATATCATAACATAATTAGTTTATCTAGAAAAGGTTGTGTAACAATTTCAGAAGGATTAACAAGTCAAATGTCAGCTGAGGGTTACGTGAACAGAAGTGGTGGTAATTCAATGTCATTACCACATCACTTGAAGATGGCAGCCAAGAAGTTGAAGAGTAATCAGGATGTTATTATCAGAAAAGGAGACAAATCCAACACATATGTTTTGTTTGATAGATCTGATTATATTTCAAAAATGAATAATATACTCTGTGATAGCAGCAAATTTAGAAAAATTACTTCTAACCCTACAGCCAATATTAAAAGAAACGCACTGGCTACGGATCCGGCAGTGCCGGACCTATAACTATTATTTTTCGGGGTCCGTCAATTGATAAAAAAATAAAAATGAACGTAAATTTTATTTTTTTTAATTAAATTAAAGTTATTAATATTAAAAACAGATTTTTTTTTTTTAATTAAATTAAAGTTATTAATATTAAAAACAAAATTTGAATTTATTTTGATTTAAAAAAAAGTTTGATTTACATTTTCGATAGCGTTAGTCGGGATACGTCAGTGACGGACCGATAACTATTATTTTTCGGGGTCCGTCAATTGATAAAAAAATAAAAATGAACGTACATTTTATTATTTTAATTTAAATTAATTTATATTATTATTAATTATATTTAAATTAAAGTTATTAATATTAAAAACAAAATTTGGATCTTATTGGAATTGGTGATAGATGGCTAAAACAGCAAATTCAGCAATGACATCGAATTTTTCAGGGCTCAAACAAAAAAGGCAGTCATCTGGGAGTGGGTGTTATAAGTAATAGACCACTGTCAAATGTGGAAAAGTTTCGGCGTGCAGATCGGCAACTCAAACATTTAGCTGAGCTAACAGTTCTTGAAGATCTAGCAAAAATAGGGAGTACCAACCGTGAGGCAATAGTTGTACCAGTTGAAAATGATGAAAATTTTAATGAAGGGCCAACCAATTTGCTAGTAAACACTATTAATCACGTCCAAAATGAAGAGGTTCTAGTAGAAAAAACAAATGAAAATTTTAACCAAATTAACCAGGTTTCTAATAACGCAAATGATGAACAAGTAGACATTCTGCCTGAACCTGTACAACCGGAAACAGACTATGCCAATGATGAGCAATTAGACATTCCACCAACAGCTTCACAACCGGAAACAAAGATTACAAAACTGATATTGCCAAATAAGATTAGTTTCAGAGGACGGCCCAAGCTAAAGGAAAGGAAAACAGCCATGGGATTGAAAAAACAACAAAAAGATATTTGTTTGCCATTTTCAAAAAAATCAGTCGATCAAAAAATTCATGGTAAGTAAATTTTTCGCTTTTGCTCCTTTTTAGCCATTTCTATTTCATTCTAATTATACATTTTCAGTGTTACTTGGGCGTTTGGTGATAGGAGGGAGACCGGAAGACATCTCACCCAATTTGCCAGTTGATGTCACAGATATGAACCTTGAAGTTATAGATCTTCCGGCATCACTTCTAAACGAAATAGTAGTCTTCGAAATTGTTAAACCTTATATATAACTAACCAAGCATGGAAAAAACTACATGCTTCTATTAAAAAAAGAAAAAAAAGAATATTTGGTATTGCCGTCACTGTATTAAAAACACTGATACAGAGAACTGTATTGAGAGCGACAGCTGCTTAGAATGGTACCATTTTAGCTGTGCTGGATTAACCACAAAACCCAAAAAAGAATGGTTTTGTTATACATGTCGGAGCTGATATAAGCAATTTTTGTTATTTTTTTACTTTAATAAATTTGTATCAGACTATTATTGTTGTGCTGTATTTTATTTCGTCCCAATACCATTGAAAAATGTATGTCACTGACGGACCCCGAAAAATAATAGTTATCGGTCCGTCACTGACGTATCCCGACCAACGCTATCGAAAATGTAAATCAAACTTTATTTAAAATAAAAATAAATTCAAATTTTGTTTTTAATATTAATAACTTTAATTTAATTTAAAAAAATAAAATTTACGTTCATTTTTATTTTTTTATCAATTGACGGACCCCGAAAAATAATAGTTACAGGTCCGGCACTGCCGGATCCGTAGCCAGTGCGTAAAAGAAAGGTTAATCAGATTATAGGTTCTATTAATTCCTCTTTTGGTTGCAATAAAATACAAAATGTCATTGGAGAATATAAACCAGGATATATGTACGGGAATGCAAAGATACATAAAGAAGGCACTCCTCTCAGACCTATAATCTCGCAGTGTCCCGCACCAACGTATCAGTTGGCAAAGTTTCTCAATCAATTAATTGCTCCATATTGTCAATCACAGTACAATATAAAATCTTCTAGTGAATTTGTTGACCTTGTTAATACTTGCTCTCAGAGAGGCACGATTTGCTCATTGGATGTAGTGAGCTTGTTTACAAGTGTACCTATAGAAATTACTATTGAGATAATTTGTTCATCTGTTTATAATCATCCTGAGCTTGAACCACCTCTGTTTGGTTTGAATTTGTTGAAAGAAGCTCTTTTACTGTGTACCACTGAGTCTCCTTTTATTGCTCCAAGTGGTGAATTATATCTACAGATAGACGGTGTGGCAATGGGGTCACCTCTGGGACCAGTTTTTGCTGAATTTTACATGTCTGATGTGGAAAGAAAGTTAAGTTCAATGATTAATGAAAATACTTTGATTTATTGCAGATATGTAGATGATATTTTTATTATGTCACGCCCCGATAAGAATGTTTTTGATTTAAAGAGGGCTTTGGAAAACTCATCTGTACTCAAGTTTACACATGAATCTTGTGGAAAAGATGGCTCCTTGCCCTTTTTAGATGTGTTGGTCGGTAATGTTGGTGACAGGCTGCAGATGCAAGTATATGTTAAACCAACAGATTCAGGTGAATGTTTGAAAGGTAATAGTGATTGCCCTGATAGATATAAACATAGTGTTATAAATAACTATTTGACAAGAGCGTATAAACTCTCGAATAGCTGGATTGATTTTCATTTGGAAGTTCATAGGATTCGGCAACTGCTGATTAATAATGAATTTACTAATTGCATGTTTGATATGTGTCTGAAAAAGTATTTGGATTACAAGTTTTCTAGTGATGGTAATAATTCTCCAAGCAAGTGTTGTGATGATATTAAACTGTTTTATAGAAGCCAAATGCATAAAAATTACAAGATGGAAGAAAATATGATTAGAAAAATTATCTTGAGCAAAGTTAAACCAGTTAAAAAAGATTCTAAGTTGAAATTCTGTATATACTATAATAACATGAAAACACATAATCTTGTTCTCAAAAATAGTCCTGTCTACTCTAATAATAGTTTGAAGCAAAGTAATGTTGTTTATAAATTTACTTGCCCGTATCATGAAGATATACCTCATAGTTATATAGGTCATACTAGAACGACACTTGCTAGAAGGATGACGATGCATGTTCAAGGTGGTAGTATTGCAGATCACATGAGGGTACAACATCATATTCGTCTTGACAGAAAAATATTGGACAGCAATACTGAGATTTTGCGTAGAGAGCATTGTCCGATTCACCTTAAATTATCTGAAGCTTTGTATATTTCACAGGAAAAACCTAAAATTAATATGCAAAGAGATTTTACATATGGCACATTGTCTCTGTTCAATATATCTGATGTTGGTGATGTTCAATCAAATAGAATCAAACTTGATAATAATACTTTGATTTGTTCTGATCCAGCCAATGCAGGGGCTGCACAACCGAGTCTGCAGTCTGCAAATATTCAACTTGCTATAGAACATCAGATTGAAAATGCTGTCTCTGATGAAAACAAATCCAGACATGTAGATGACAAAGATACAAAAGAATGTTGTTCATTCAGGGTCGTGACCGCTGATGACGTCAATATTGATAATTGTTTTTCTCCCTTACATGCATCTGATGGAAATAACCAGGATGGTGATTTAAAAGGCACCTCAATTACAGATAGCATTATGCTTGATTTAAAGTGCGACGATATGCATCCTTCTACAATATGTTTTTCTTCCTCCCAAGCTTCTGAAATATGTAACATTGATGGTGATAAAAAAGGCGCCTCATCTACAGATGACTTGTTGCAGGGATTTAAAACTGTAGATATATGTTGCTTGTCGGGTTTGCCTGGTCAAAGTCTCGTTGATCGAACAGATGTTGAGTTTTATGATGGTTGTTTATCCGGTTGCCATGATTCCGTCCGAATGCACCGGATAAAGGGTTGTGCAGAGATTTCTCAGGTGGATGACGGATCTTCTGGAGTGTCTGTTGATGGTGCATGTGTTTCAGAGGGGATATCTGGTCCGTTGAGCTTGTCTCACTTAACTGATAACATTAATATTACAATTAGACGGAGGAGATGATATTGTTTTGATATGATATATAAGCCTCTTTGTCTGTTTCACATTTCTTAAAACTTTTGATGAATTTTATAAATTTAAATTATTATCTCTCGATTTAAATTAATATAATTTTTAAATTATTTTTATTTTGATTTTATTATTATTATTTTATTATTATTTTATTAATTATTTTCTGCTTAATTTAACGTTCATCGTCCCGATTTTAATTATTATTATGTACTGTATGTATTAACTTTTAGTTACATTAAGACAATCAAAACAACCCTGACGATGGCCGCAATGGCTGAAACTTGCAAGTTGGTTGCTAATAAAACGTTTGATTTTAGATTTAGTAAAAGTGTTTTCTCTCACTTAAAATATTTTAAGCGTTTAATTGACAAAACCGTGTCTTCTAAATGGCGTGTATATTTCAACAGAGCATGTTTAAATGAACATTTAGTGCCGAAATACTGTAAATGCATAAAAAGCTCTGCGGCTAATTTTGAACAGCAACGGTTACAACTGGTAAATTCCGAGTTAAAAAGTGCTGAATTACAACTGAATGCCAATAAGAAACTGTTTGAAGACAAGAAACTTGATTTGTTGGATATTTGTGCTGATGTAAATGAAGCAAATGCTCTTAATTCTTATATGGAGTTTTATTTCCAAAAATGTGACAATAATAAGAAGAATGTTATAGCAGGTAAACTTTGTAGATTGTATGGTGGCCAATTTGCTACACCAGAATCATTGAAGGGTTTTATCAATTTGTCTAGATATCAGCCAAGTTTAGATGAGATTGAATTTCTACAGCTTGGTTTTAATTATCATCTCAGCAGTGGTTATGACCCTATGTTTAAACAAATTGAGCTGGAGATGTTATATCATAACATAATTAGTTTATCTAGAAAAGGTTGTGTAACAATTTCAGAAGGATTAACAAGTCAAATGTCAGCTGAGGGTTACGTGAACAGAAGTGGTGGTAATTCAATGTCATTACCACATCACTTGAAGATGGCAGCCAAGAAGTTGAAGAGTAATCAGGATGTTATTATCAGAAAAGGAGACAAATCCAACACATATGTTTTGTTTGATAGATCTGATTATATTTCAAAAATGAATAATATACTCTGTGATAGCAGCAAATTTAGAAAAATTACTTCTAACCCTACAGCCAATATTAAAAGAAAGGTTAATCAGATTATAGGTTCTATTAATTCCTCTTTTGGTTGCAATAAAATACAAAATGTCATTGGAGAATATAAACCAGGATATATGTACGGGAATGCAAAGATACATAAAGAAGGCACTCCTCTCAGACCTATAATCTCGCAGTGTCCCGCACCAACGTATCAGTTGGCAAAGTTTCTCAATCAATTAATTGCTCCATATTGTCAATCACAGTACAATATAAAATCTTCTAGTGAATTTGTTGACCTTGTTAATACTTGCTCTCAGAGAGGCACGATTTGCTCATTGGATGTAGTGAGCTTGTTTACAAGTGTACCTATAGAAATTACTATTGAGATAATTTGTTCATCTGTTTATAATCATCCTGAGCTTGAACCACCTCTGTTTGGTTTGAATTTGTTGAAAGAAGCTCTTTTACTGTGTACCACTGAGTCTCATTTTATTGCTCCAAGTGGTGAATTATATCTACAGATAGACGGTGTGGCAATGGGGTCACCTCTGGGACCAGTTTTTGCTGAATTTTACATGTCTGATGTGGAAAGAAAGTTAAGTTCAATGATTAATGAAAATACTTTGATTTATTGCAGATATGTAGATGATATTTTTATTATGTCACGCCCCGATAAGAATGTTTTTGATTTAAAGAGGGCTTTGGAAAACTCATCTGTACTCAAGTTTACACATGAATCTTGTGGAAAAGATGGCTCCTTGCCCTTTTTAGATGTGTTGGTCGGTAATGTTGGTGACAGGCTGCAGATGCAAGTATATGTTAAACCAACAGATTCAGGTGAATGTTTGAAAGGTAATAGTGATTGCCCTGATAGATATAAACATAGTGTTATAAATAACTATTTGACAAGAGCGTATAAACTCTCGAATAGCTGGATTGATTTTCATTTGGAAGTTCATAGGATTCGGCAACTGCTGATTAATAATGAATTTACTAATTGCATGTTTGATATGTGTCTGAAAAAGTATTTGGATTACAAGTTTTCTAGTGATGGTAATAATTCTCCAAGCAAGTGTTGTGATGATATTAAACTGTTTTATAGAAGCCAAATGCATAAAATTTACAAGATGGAAGAAAATATGATTAGAAAAATTATCTTGAGCAAAGTTAAACCAGTTAAAAAAGATTCTAAGTTGAAATTCTGTATATACTATAATAACATGAAAACACATAATCTTGTTCTCAAAAATAGTCCTGTCTACTCTAATAATAGTTTGAAGCAAAGTAATGTTGTTTATAAATTTACTTGCCCGTATCATGAAGATATACCTCATAGTTATATAGGTCATACTAGAACGACACTTGCTAGAAGGATGACGATGCATGTTCAAGGTGGTAGTATTGCAGATCACATGAGGGTACAACATCATATTCGTCTTGACAGAAAAATATTGGACAGCAATACTGAGATTTTGCGTAGAGAGCATTGTCCGATTCACCTTAAATTATCTGAAGCTTTGTATATTTCACAGGAAAAACCTAAAATTAATATGCAAAGAGATTTTACAGATGGCACATTGTCTCTGTTCAATATATCTGATGTTGGTGATGTTCAATCAAATAGAATCAAACTTGATATTAATACTTTGATTTGTTCTGATCCAGCCAATGCAGGGGCTGCACAACCGAGTCTGCAGTCTGCAAATATTCAACTTGCTATAGAACATCAGATTGAAAATGCTGTCTCTGATGAAAACAAATCCAGACATGTAGATGACAAAGATACAAAAGAATGTTGTTCATTCAGGGTCGTGACCGCTGATGACGTCAATATTGATAATTGTTTTTCTCCCTTACATGCATCTGATGGAAATAACCAGGATGGTGATTTAAAAGGCACCTCAATTACAGATAGCATTATGCTTGATTTAAAGTGCGACGATATGCATCCTTCTACAATATGTTTTTCTTCCTCCCAAGCTTCTGAAATATGTAACATTGATGGTGATAAAAAAGGCGCCTCATCTACAGATGACTTGTTGCAGGGATTTAAAACTGTAGATATATGTTGCTTGTCGGGTTTGCCTGGTCAAAGTCTCGTTGATCGAACAGATGTTGAGTTTTATGATGGTTGTTTATCCGGTTGCCATGATTCCGTCCGAATGCACCGGATAAAGGGTTGTGCAGAGATTTCTCAGGTGGATGACGGATCTTCTGGAGTGTCTGTTGATGGTGCATGTGTTTCAGAGGGGATATCTGGTCCGTTGAGCTTGTCTCACTTAACTGATAACATTAATATTACAATTAGACGGAGGAGATGATATTGTTTTGATATGATATATAAGCCTCTTTGTCTGTTTCACATTTCTTAAAACTTTTGATGAATTTTATAAATTTAAATTATTATCTCTCGATTTAAATTAATATAATTTTTAAATTATTTTTATTTTGATTTTATTATTATTATTTTATTATTATTTTATTAATTATTTTCTGCTTAATTTAACGTTCATCGTCCCGATTTTAATTATTATTATGTACTGTATGTATTAACTTTTAGTTACATTAAGACAATCAAAACAACCCTGACGATGGCCGCAATGGCTGAAACTTGCAAGTTGGTTGCTAATAAAACGTTTGATTTTAGATTTAGTAAAAGTGTTTTCTCTCACTTAAAATATTTTAAGCGTTTAATTGACAAAACCGTGTCTTCTAAATGGCGTGTATATTTCAACAGAGCATGTTTAAATGAACATTTAGTGCCGAAATACTGTAAAATATATATATATATATATATATATATATATATATATATATATATATATATATATATTATATTTTGTCATTTTTATTATATTCATTTTGTTTTTATTAATTTTTTGTCTTTTCTACTTAGAAATTTTGTTTCGACTTTTAGTTTTATAGTATAAATAAAAACAATCCTGACTATAGCTTCTAAGGCAGGTTTGATTACAACCCAAATAAAAGTTTTTCAAATTACACAACAAGTTTTTGAATGCATAATTGTATAAACTAAGTTTATCTGAGTTTGCTGTAATTTTTTAGACATTGGAAGATGTAGAAATAAACAAATATACTAAAGGGTGCTTGGAAAAAACTCTTCCCTTGGTTCAACAATACTTTTATTTCAACAGCATAATTACTGGAATTATTTGTGGAATGTCTACACTGGCGTTTATTTTAATGATATTAGGCTTGAAAGATCCCAGAAATTCTGACGAACTAGAAACCTACAAGGAATTGATGAAAACAGAAGAAAACAACAATCAAGATGATGACGTGTTTAATACTATTAGTGACACAGAACAACAAGAAGTGAATAGGTTGATAGACCATATAGAATTGAAAAAATATAGTAAAACAAAAACTTAATTTTAACAAAGCTGGAAAAGCAGATTATAGTCATACTTAATAAAAAAAAAACATTGTGTTTATTAAAGAAAAAAAGTTTATATTAACACATTTAATGTTAGCTAGAAGGGTACCCGGCGTTGCCTGGGGTTTTAGAGTTTTTTTTCGTTTTTCTCTTTTGCTCTTGTTTCTTTTCCCGCTTGCTCTCCCGGTCCCGGTCGCTTTCCGTTTTCGCTTGCTCTCCCGTTCTCGGTCGCTTTCCCTTTCACACTCGCTCTTCCGCTCTTGGTCGCTTTCCGTTCCCGCTTGCCTACCCGTTTCCGTTCCCGCTCACGCCTGCTTTCCGGTTTCCGCCAGCTCTCCCACTCATTTTTTTCAAAAACCTTCCTTTATCGACTCTCTAGGTTGTGTGAAAATTTCATTACGATAGGATGAAAGGTGTAGCAATGCATAAAGAACATACATACAGACAATCTTTTATATCTATATATAATATATATATATATATATATATATATATATATATATATATATATATATATATATATATATATATATATATATATATATATATTTATATATATATATATATATATATATATATATAATAAAGCTTACAGTTTTACATTTTGTAGTAATGTTTTAAACGTTTTAAAAAAGTGTAAACAAAACAATAAAAAGTTTAGTTTCGGTTAAATGGCGTGCGTATTTCAATATTTATCTGAAAATATCGAGCCAATTTACTGTAAATATAAATATTGTTATAATATCGATAACTATACTAAGGTTCTTTAGAAATACACACTTATCAAAATCAAAAACTTGTGTCTTAGTAACTGTAATTAAGACTGGTTGATTGAAGTTATGTAATCGCTCAACTCTATTTTTTTATGTCTTTCTTGGTTTATAAAATCTTCTGAGGTATATCAGCCTTGATAGAAATTATAACCCGTAGATAAAAAAATATATATATATATATATATATATATATATATATATATATATATATATATATATATATATATATATATACATATATATATATATATATATATATATATATATATATATATATATATATATATATATATATATATATATATATATATATATAAATGTTTTACTTTTGACCCTGAGGATGGCTGACATAGCTGAAACGGTCCGTCGATCTGACAATAAAAGATGTCAAAATTGATATTTAGTATTTACTCAAAAATAAAGATATAAGTTTTTCAACATTTTTTAAAAATTTGGTTTCCAGGACCTCAAATGTGGAGTGGAAATAAAGGTTATTTGATTTCAAAATAACTGCTACTAAAAAACTGTAAGTGCTACAAATGTAAAAATTAATATTAAAAGTAGTTAAGTCCAGTTTATCACCGGCAGGGCCAAGCCGTAATTTTTGAGTCTTCACACGGGCCAGGCCAAACCTTACATCAAAGTGGGACGGGCCGAGGTTTTTCACCAAGTATATAGATATTTTAGTGATTTTAGGGTCTTCAGTTGGGCCGGGCCAAACCTGAGGTCAAGGTGGGACGGGCCGAAGTTTTTCATCAAGTATATAGAACTTCTATGCCTGTAAGAATAGGCCGGACCTAATTCCGACGGGCTGTGCTGGGCCAGGAGTTTCGGTTTTTAAAACGGGCTGGGCTAAGTTGTCGATGGGCCGAGCCGAGACCTAAAAAATTGATCTCTACTATGGATGAACGGTTCAAACTCTCTAATTTTATGCGAGCGAAGCCGCTACGGGCACTGCTAGTATATATATATATATATATATATATATATATATATATATATATATATATATATATATATATATATATATATATATATATATATATATATACATGTATATATATATATATATATATATATATATATATGTATGTATATATATATATATATACATGCATACATACATGCATAAAAACATTTATTTTTATATATATCGATGTATATCTATGTATATATATGTATATATGTATGTATATATATACATATATATATATACATATATATATATATATATAAACATATATATATATACATACATATATACATATATATATATATATATATATATATATATATATATATATATATATATATATATATATATATAGATAAACATATATATATATATATATATATATATATATATATATATATATATATATATATATATATATATATATATTTTCTTTCATGCATGCTCCATTAAAAATAACTGCTCATTTTTTCTTTATTATTTTTTTTAACATAAGATTCCAATCTACGGACAACGACTTTGTTTTTTAAGTAAAATTCTTTATTAATTTTCGTAGCGGGCTTACTGTACAGTTTCGGCTCAAAAGCCATCATCAGAGCCCTTGAATAGAAAATAATGCGAATATTCAAAAACGAACGAAGTGAAATTAGAATAATGGTAAAACGTGCTTACTTAAAACCAGACGATTAGGCGATGAATATAATGCGAACAGGTAAAATAGTGTGAAGTAAAATTAAAGCGAGGTACATGGTATATAAAGACGGGAGTACTATTGTAAAAACAGAAGACATAAAGTGGAGTGAAACTGCGTTATATATTGTTGGCTGTTTGATATAAAATGAAAAACAGTTTTGGAAGATGTGTAAACTTACTAGAAATCGACTTCAAAAACCACGAAGCAACCAGCGAAACGGTAAACGAATAGCATGCCGAGAAGTAAATGTTTACGTTGTGACATATGTATATATGTATGTATATATATATATGTTTATATATATATATATATATATATATATATATATATATATATATATATATATATATATATATATATTTATATATATATAAATGTTTTACTTTTGACCCTGAGGATGGCTGACATAGCTGAAACGGTCCGTCGGTCTGACAATAAAAGATGTCAAAATTGATATTTAGTATTTACTCAAAAATAAAGATATAAGTTTTTCAACATTTTTTAAAAATTTGGTTTCCAGGACCTCAAATGTGGAGTGGAAATAAAGGTTATTTGATTTCAAAATAACTGCTACTCAAAAACTGTAAGTGCTACAAATGTAAAAATTAATATTAAAAGTAGTTAAGTCCAGTTTATCACCGGCAGGGCCAAGCCGTAATTTTTGAGTCTTCACACGGGCCAGGCCAAACCTTACATCAAAGTGGGACGGGCCGAGGTTTTTCACCAAGTATATAGATATTTTAGTGATTTTAGGGTCTTCAGTTGGGCCGGGCCAAACCTGAGGTCAAGGTGGGACGGGCCGAAGTTTTTCATCAAGTATATAGAACTTCTAGGCCTGTAAGAATAGGCCGGACCTAATTCCGACGGGCTGTGCTGGGCCAGGAGTTTCGGTTTTTAAAACGGGCTGGGCTAAGTTGTCGATGGGCCGAGCCGAGACCTAAAAAATTGATCTCTACTATGGATGAACGGTTCAAACTCTCTAATTTTATGCGAGCGAAGCCGCTACGGGCACTGCTAGTATATATATATATATATATATATATATATATATATATATATATATATATATATATATATATATATATATATATATATATATATATATATATATATATATATATACATGTATATATATATATATATATATATATATATGTATGTATATATATATATATATACATGCATACATACATACATAAAAACATTTATTTTTATATATATCGATGTATATCTATGTATATATATGTATATATGTATGTATATATATACATATATATATATACATATATATATATATATATATATAAACATATATATATATACATACATATATACATATATATATATATATATATATATATATATATATATATATATATATATATATATATATATATATATATATATATATATATATATATATATATAGATAAACATATATATATATATATATATATATATATATATATATATTTTCTTTCATGCATGCTCCATTAAAAATAACTGCTCATTTTTTCTTTATTATTTTTTTTAACATAAGATTCCAATCTACGGACAACGACTTTGTTTTTTAAGTAAAATTCTTTATTAATTTTCGTAGCGGGCTTACTGTACAGTTTCGGCTCAAAAGCCATCATCAGAGCCCTTGAATAGAAAATAATGCGAATATTCAAAAACGAACGAAGTGAAATTAGAATAATGGTAAAACGTGCTTACTTAAAACCAGACGATTAGGCGATGAATATAATGCGAACAGGTAAAATAGTGTGAAGTAAAATTAAAGCGAGGTACATGGTATATAAAGACGGGAGTACTATTGTAAAAACAGAAGACATAAAGTGGAGTGAAACTGCGTTATATATTGTTGGGTGTTTGATATAAAATGAAAAACAGTTTTGGAAGATGTGTAAACTTACTAGAAATCGACTTCAAAAACCACGAAGCAACCAGCGAAACGGTAAACGAATAGCATGCCGAGAAGTAAATGTTTACGTTGTGACCAGCGAAGCGATGGCCGACACGAAAGATAAAATATGAAATATAAAATATAAAATCGGAATGAAAGGATCACGAGAGTAATAGGTTACGACTGAAATAAAATAAAAGTTTTTCTATAAAAGTATAGAACACAATGAAATGCGGCTAATCACTTTCGTCTGCGGAAAGTTATGTTGCCGCAGTTAGTTAAATGAGGGAATGCGGACGAGCAGTCCAAACGCACGTAAAAATATATATATATATATATATATATATATATATATATATATATATATATATATATATATATATATATATATATATATATATATATATATATATATATATATATATATTTAGCGTAGCGAGGTATAAGATTTTAAAGAGGTTACCAGGGATCCAACTGATAGCTTGAAACAAAATGTTAATTGCAGTATAGACCTCATTAATAAACACATGGAAACTAAAATTCATAAGCTCACTGTCGACTTTGAACCAGGATATCTCTATGGGACTGTAAAAACTCATAAAGAAGACAATCCGCTTAGACCGATTATCTCTCAAATTTCTTCACCTACTTATGGCTTGGCAAAATACATAAATAACATCATCGCTCCTTATTGTCCTAGTAAATATACCTGCAAATCTTCTTATGAATTTATCGTCCTTGTGCGTTCACAGAATGTTACTGGAAAACTTGCTTCTCTAGATGTTGAATGTCTCTTTACGAGTGTTCCTGTGAAGGAAACAATCTCAATAATAATAATTTGTAAATATGTCTACAAAAACCAAATACCAGATATGTCTACAATACCAGAGCAATTACTAAGGGACACACTTGCCATGTGTTCAATGCAATCTCCATTCCGACATCCAAATGGAAAATTATATTTGCAGGTAGATGGTGTGGCTATGGGTTCTCCATTGGGACCAACATTTGCAAACTTCTACATGGGTTATGTTGAGGAAATGGTATTTGCGTTGTACCCTAAGCCCACCATTTATATAAGATACGTCGATGATATCTTTCTGATGGTTGATTCAGTTGAAGATATAACACTTCTACGAGAACGTCTTCAGGAAAACTCTGTTCTCAACTTTAGGTATGAATTATCTAATAATACAAACTAAATTCACTTTTTGGATACCTTGATAACCTGTGATGGTCTGAGATGCCACAGCCAAGTATATGTTAAACCAACGAATAATGGTTCATGTTTGAATGCAGATAGCGATTGTCCCGATCGATATAAGAAGAATGTCATTAATAATTATCTTTTTAGAGCTTATAAATTTAGCGAAAATTGGAGCTTATTCTATTCCGAAGTACAACGTATTAAACAAACCCTGATCAACAACAACTACACTAATAGATTTGTTGACCATTCCATTAAGATTTTTTTTAACAACATTTTGAAATCCACAACTATTAATAAAAATGAAACTCAAATTTCTACATCCATTCCATTATATTGTTGTGGGCAAATGCATACACGCTACAAAGTTGATGAGAAAGTTCTCAATGGAATATTGGACACCAAAGTCACTTCCACAACAAATGTTCCAGTTAATACAGAAATAATACAGTTTACTACAGAAATAAAAAAACCCAAAACTTAGTAATCCGAAACAATTGCTCTCCAACTAAAAACAAATTGCAGTCAACTCATTTGGTGTATGAATTTCAAAGTCCAATTCCACATTGTAAGGTGGATAAATACATCGGATCCACAATGACTACTTTATCGAGACGCCTCACCATGCATTTGCAAAACGGTAGTATCTTGCAACATTTTAATATGACTCACGGCCGCGCTTTGAAACGTATTATTCTGGTTGACAATGTACGTGTTATTACTAAAGAGAAAGATGTCAGACAGTTGAGAATCAAAGAGGCTCTACTAATCTTACAACGGAAACCATAAATCAACAAGCAGTTTGATAACTTTCCGCACGTCTTTACTTAGTACGAATTATGGATAAGGAAGTTGATGACAATCGTATCAATGTTTTCCGGATAAAAGATAAAGATAGCTGTCGACAGAGCTGATGAAGAGACCGATCCGCAACTACGGTTTTCTCACTTAGTGGACAATATTAACATCACTGAAAGACGAAGAAAAAAAAATAGACCTACAGATGATTGATTGAATGTATGAATGAGCATTGGTTGTTTGATGTTTGTGGTCCTGTTTCGCTGACTGGTTTTGAGTTGATTGTAGATCATATTTCGTAATGTGTAAAACCAAGGTATTATGGTTAGAAACGGGTATACTTATAGAGTGGGAAGAATATTTTATGTGACTTTTAGTTCTGTGCATATTTTCTTTTCATTATATGACTTTAAGTTCTTTGCGGATTTTATCTACAATGAGCCTTGAAAATGGAGTAAAGGTACTCCGAAACGGCAAATTAAATAAAATGATGAATAGTGAACTGTTTTCGGTTGTAAGTGTGCGAAAGAATTTTCGTAGTGTTGAAAGAAGTCTTCAAAAACTTGTATCGCATAAGTATGCGGTGACTTTTAATAAAGAATGTTTAAAAAATGACTTGTTGCCAAAATACGTTATATATATATATATATATATATATATATATATATATATATATATATATATATATATATATATATATATATATATATATATATATATATATATATATATATATATATATATATATATATATATATATATATATATATATGTTGTCTTTCAGAAAACTTTATTCTTTCAAAACCCAATATAAATAACAAGAAACATGTAATGTAAATACCGCGCAACTCGCAGAACACTAAACAGAACTTTCTCGCAACGACTCGGTAGCTAGCTTGGAAGGCGCACCTGACTACACCTGGAGTGTCTCGTCACAACACCTTCCCACAAGATTTTAAAAAGCGAAAATTAAATGTAAAAATGTCTTCTAACGAAAGAAAAAAAATCGTGTCAAAATCTTAAATTCTTCAACCGCAGGCGCTCCGAACGTCGTGGTCCGGTTTCAACTGAAGTATCCGTCGGTAGAATTTCTCCTGGTACGGCTGTCGCACTGGATGGAGAACTCATTGGCAAACTGGTCGCTTGATTTTCTGTTGACACGGTTGCCGGACTTTTCGTCGTGATTGGACTCTTCGTTGACGTGGTCGCTGGACTCTTTGTTGACGTTGTCGCTGGACTCCTCGTTGACGTGGTGTCAAATGCGTCGTCTCCAAGACTCGATGATGTGGAGTAACGTGTAACATAACGTGGACGGAGTTGTTCCACATGGCGTTTCCAAATCGACCCATTTGAGCACAATCGTACTTGGATGTTTCGTGCTCCAAATATTTTCTTGATTGTTTACCCTGTCTGGGACCACAGTGTAGAGCGTAACAAAAATCTCCAATTTTGTACTTGTGTTGTATTTGGAAAGATTCTTTGTTTGTTCTTTGACTTCGTTTATCCTGCATCTCTCGAACAAGGCAAGGAGGACATGGCAAAAGAGAATCTAATTTGCTTCTGATCTGTCGTCCATTCAAGAGTTCACTTGGGGAAAATCCAGATTCCAAGGGCGTTCTCCGATATTGCAAAAGAAAATCTTGCAAAGCTCTTTAGAGAGGATGTGCAGACTTCGTGAGTGATTTTTTAAAAGTTTGTATCAATCGCTCAGCTGCCATAGTGAACGTGCTTCTTCTCCGAGACGGCCCCTCACCATGATTCCTACCAGTCGAACTTTGTACATTCCTCGTTTGTTTGCTTTGACTAGTAATGGTGACCATAACACCCTCTTTTCTTATTTAATTAACAACCCAAACATTACATTACGTAGACGTTAACTTTAGATTTTTCTCGCTCTTGGTCTTCTAGTTTAGGTATTATTTTCGGTCATATTTATTTTATATTTGCTCTAATTATTTTAATGGTAATTAATACATCCCTTTGTGTTTTATTTTTGTTCTTAATTTTATTTATTTTTTTCTATCTACGTATACTTTGACATTTAAGGCCTTCATTTTTTATGTACAATTCTTATTGACAAAAAACTAACACTTACAATTCTTATGTTATGACCATAATACCCTCTTTTCTCGTTTAATTAATAACCCAAACATTACATTACGTAGACGTTAATTTTAGATTTTTCTCGCTCTTGGTATTCTAGTTTATGTATTATTTTCGGTCATAATTATTTTATATTTGCTCTTATGATTTCAATGGTAATTAATACATCCCTTTATTTTATTTTTTGCTCTTAGTTTTATTTATTTATTTTCTTTCTATCTATGTATACTTCGACATTTAAGGCCTTCAATTTGTATGTACAATTCTTATCGAATTCAGCACAAAAACTACATGAACGACTTAAATTTTCAATATCGTTGTCAATTCGAGGCCAATAAACTATAGTTCATTCTTTGCATTCCGAAGTGTCCTGTATGTAATAATTCTAAAATCTTGCCGCGTAATTTCTTTGGTATCACGATTCTCGCTCCAAAGAGTAAACAACCACTTTCTGTTGAAAGAGAATCAGAAATTTTCTCATACAGTTTTAATTCCGGTTGCATGATTCTGTGAGGCCAGCCGTCTCTTACAAATCGTTGCTGAACAATATCTTTTATCATTCAGCTGCAACTTCGGTTTCCCCAGTTTGATCCATGCAGCTCGTGAACAAAAGTTGTCTCTGGAACCACTATCAATGAGAAAACTGAAGGGTTGACTATTGAGAGTCAACTGTTGCAACAAAGGATTTCGTCCTTTCATGGTGAACACGTGTTCTTTCACGAATTAATCTTTTGCAAATATACACTGAACTTGTCTTTTCTTTTTTAGACAAACAGCTTGCAGATGTCCTTTTTTTGACAGAAATTGCATATGTAGTTTGCAAAACGAAATTTTTTAAAAGTGTTGTTGTTCTTACCGCAACGTCGACACTTTTCTTTAGGAACATTTGTCGTTTTATCAGTTGCGTGCTGCTGCTGTTATTCCGTATGTTTCTTCTGCTTTCTTCGATCAACTTTGAATACCTGAGATGTTCTCTCAGGTGATGGGGCTTTTTCGCAAACGGTTTCTTTTGCAACTTGAGCTGCATCTTCGGTTTTGCATGCTATCTCTATTGCTCTTGCAAAAGATAACTCATCGTTATTTATGCGGAACAGAGCTCGGAGGACTGCTTCATTGTTGACGGAACAGATGAATCTGGTCCTCATTGCTTCGTCTTGTGGATTCTCGATGGAAGCGAAATCACAAGTTGTCACTGCTTGACGAATTCTTGCCGCCAACTGGTTGATGGTTTCACCTGGTTCTCGTTTCATTCCGGTCCAGAATTTGTACCTTTCTCGGACGACAAACTTTGATGGGTTAAATTGATTTCCCATAAACATTTCGATTTCTTCTATCGTTAAGTCATTCGCTTTCTTTGGCGGTGATCTGCCATTCTTTATCATCAAGAAAAGAAACATGCGATTTCTTAGGTTAGGATCGTTCCTCGTCCACAGACCCGCCATCATCAACACAAACCTTATCATGGCTGTTAATACAATCATCACAAACATCGACCTCATGTCTCACAACCCCCTCAAAGACATTATCTGACCCAGCAATGCTGCAATCGTAAGAAGCATTGTCCAAAACAATACCACCGACAGCATCTCCATTATCACCGTCATCATCACCATACCCACGACCATCAAGACGATCAACATAAGCCTAATCACCATTATCGTCATCACCAAAATCATCAGAATTAACAGAGACATGCGAAGGCAGAAATTTTTTAGCCTGCTGATGTCGCTCGTTATCAAGATCTTCTGAGGTCAGCGGATATTCAATGGTTGAATTCTGAATCGGAAGAACTGAAATTCCCGTCGGAGACATCAGATTTTCTTCCGCTGAGATAATCACTTCTGTGAGATCTTTGGTAGAGAAGGCATCGATGCCAACTATTTTTGGTATGTCCCCATCTATTAGAACAAACTGTAGAGGGATGCAAGACCTCCTTTCCAAGCACATGCTTTGACAACGCGTACGCATTTCTGAAGAGACCTCGAACTCTTGACCCAAAGAACAGATGTTGTTACTGGAGAGGATCTCTCATTTGCTGTACTGGATTTTCTTGCTATGCACAGGCTTTGACTACGTTTATTCGCTTCCGATGAGATGTTGAGTTTCAAACTTTTTACACAAGGAATAGATTCCACCATATTCAATGTACCGGCAAAGATAGGTGCTTTACAATCACCAATAGAAGAAAACACCAAATCTGTTGTACCGACAGAGTTAGGTGGATTACTATCACCCGCTTCAACGTATTCGTCATTGGCTTACGCGCCACATGCCCCAAGACAGCGAGAAGCATACCAATTTTGAAAGGTGTACGAATGTGTTGTAAACTGGCTGGTGTTTTTCGCATAAAACTATTTCCAAACAAATGTAAAGTACGTCCAAAACAGTCATCTTGTATATTAAGTGTAGGTCGTTTGGAAATAATGTGGAGGGCTTCACGAGTCTTTAGACGACTAGCATCATTTTCATGATCAACGACAATTGTGTTGTCAACCAAGGTTTTTCTGAACCTTTAGAAAGTGAGAAGCAATATTTCCGCCTTAAATATTAATTGTGGGACGCCTAGATAATGTCGCTTGTGTCTTCTGGTGTGTTATGGTGATATGGACATGTAAATTGATAGATTACAGACATAATAAATCATTTTTGTTTAAACTCAGGATTATAATATAAAGGATTTAATTTACAGTAAGGAAAGGTATTAAATTTTACTCACATTTTCACACAGTGAAAGGCTCTTAGAGTTTTTGAGTAGCAGTTTTTTTTAAAAAACAAATAACCTTATTTTACACCATACATTTGAGGTCCTGGAAACCAAATTTTCAAAAAATGGTGAAACATTTATATCATTAGTTTTTGAGTAGATACTGATTATTAATTTTTACATCTGGAGCATTTACAGTTTCTGATTAGCTGTTACTTTAAAAAACAAATAACCTTATTTTCCACCTCACATTTGAGGTCCTAAAAACCAAATTTTTAAAGAATGGTGAAACACGTATTTTTTCATTTTTTTATGAAGAATCTAGAAACCAAATTTCAAAAGCCTCTCAATTTTGGTGTTTGAGATATGCGTTGTTTTAGACTAAAGTTGTACCGCCCAGCCTTTTGCTTTTTCTGAAGATGGCTGAAAAAATAGCCGAAACTTGTAAGTTAAAAAATAATAAAGATTTGTATAATCGGGCGTTTTTTGAACAACTTCTCGGGCGAATTAAATTACGTGAACTATCTCATTTAATAAAAAAAAGTTTGCAACAAAACTTCGTCTATAAAATTTAACCGAGCCTGTATCGACCAAAAATTAACACCTTTTTCTTTTTTTTATTATAGTTTATAGTCTTTACACCATGTGTTTTAAGACGCGAAAACAAAATCAAAATGAAAAAATACTTATTTAACTTACACTAAACTATTTTTTCTCTATATTTAGAGTTCTTTAGGATTATTTTATATCCATTTATAGATGATGTAGTGGCATTATGGTTTGGAGTGTAGTTGGTTTTTGGACCCTTTTACAAAATTTCCCAAGTTCCATTCCTAGTTGTGTCGTTTCTTTGCAGTGCAGCAACCAGTGCTTGATTGTTTCCTCTCATGAAGATTCAATCTCTTTAAATTCGTGACGCTCTTAGCCATTTTCATATCTTTTTCCGAGATATAAATTCCCACAGCTGCTACATTGTCTATCTTAGATGCATCTGTGTACGTATGTGTCGAATCCGTATATGTAGCAATCAGTTCCTTAGCTCTTTGGAGAATTGACGGATCATCCTTCTTTAACCTCACCAGCCCTTCGTTAAAAAGAGGTGGAATAAGTTTCCATGGTGGAGTTAAAGAAGAAGTTAAGTGGACTGGGTTGAATAGGTCAACTAATTTTGTTCAAAGCTGCTGGTTGCTCAGCTTCTTTCACTTTTCTGTGAAAGAACTATCACCATTTAACCCCTTCTTTTCCTCTCAGAGGTACAAAGAAGTCTTTTGCCGGATGGTTTGGAATGATCTTGGTTTTAGTGGCAAGGTTTGTAATTAACATCTATTGTCGTATATCGAGTGGAGGATCTCCGCATTCAGTTTGTAGAGCGGCCAAACTGGTTACAACCATTGCCCCGCAAGCTGTTTTTAAGGCACTATATTGGATTTTCTTGAGTCTTTGTTTTTGAGATTCTGATGCACTGTCTAATGCTTCGCAGCCAAACTCCATCACTGACCATATGGCGCATTGGTAGAAAAGCCTCAGTGTTTATTTGCCGCATCCCCAGCTTTGTCCTGACAGGCATGGCATGATATTCAATCTTTTCTTGCAACGATCAACGATCTTATCAATGTGTTTTTTCCAGGTTAATTTTGAGTCAAATATTATACCGAGAAATGAAGCTTCGCTCTTCCAACTGATTTTTTTGTCATCTATACAAATAGGTAGGGAATGTATGTTGCTTCGTCAACATTTGTGAAAATTTGGAGTTCATTTTACACGCCTGTTGAAAGCCGTTGGTATTTGTACCAATCGACTTTCTCCAGGTTCCATACCTTTCTGTTGTTTACCTCGTAATTGACCTTTTTATTTTGTGTGATCAAAACCGGGTAGTGGTCACGGCCCAGATTTTCATCTAACACCCTACACAAGGCTTTTTCAGATAAAGAAGGAGAGCACATTGTTAAATCTATATGAGTTGTCCTATCGCTGGGAGTCAGGTGGGTACCTGATCCGGAAAAAGGGCAACAAGGCCATACTGAATACTGATCTAACAATTTCTCAATTCATTTTCCTCTATTATTTGAAGTTTCCTCACCGAAAACAACAAAATGCATTGAAGTCACCTAATACAATTGAGTTGGTATAAATGAATGACTTTTCCAGTGTAGATAGCAGTATTTGATGATTGGCATTTGGTGGAACGTATGCATTGATAATGGTGATGTTTGATCCCTTTTCAGAAGAAATGGTCACAAGTAGTGACTCATATTCGTTTTGTTCTATGGTTTGCGAGGTGTATGATTTGCCTTTTCGGAGGAGTGTTGCGACCCCTCCTCCTTGATGGAGATCCAGCCTGACAAAATTATAGCCTGAAATACTAAAGTTATTGCCCTCTTTCAGCCATGTTTCCTCCCGGGCAATGATGTCGGGAATTTTTTCCACTTTTCCAAGACAAATAATTAGTTCGTTGACTTTCGCTGGAATACTCTGACAGTTCCACTGTAAAATGGTAAGGTTGTTGTCCATGTTTGGTTTTTTAAACTGGTTTGTCCCGTTTTCTAGAGGATTCCATTTTTAAGATTCGGAAACCTCCATATCTCCAGGGTATGCCTGAAAGCCATTGTATTTAAGAATGTTATTTAACATTTTTATAATGGTTTTCATTACAGCTTCCAAGGGCATTTGTGGTATGTTTTTTGTTATTTCCTTAATATCCTCGACAAGCCCCTGTATCGTTGGCAAGCTCATTGGTTTATTATGTTTTTCTGTCTTTTTTCATCTTTTGATGCTTTCTTCTCTTCTTTTTTTGTTTTTAGTAATAGCTTGTTTTTCCTGAATATGAGTTTGTGTGACAGGCATTTTCTTTTCAGAACCGTTCTTTTTTGGACATTTGTTCTGGTTTTTTCTGTGTTGTATTTTTTGGGTAAAAGGCTTATTTGTCACAACCTTTTTCAAGGCAGCGGCATAAGAAATTCGCAACAGCTGAATTGACTTTCATGGAAAAAACATTCTTTGGACAGGTCTTACTTCCTGTGCAATGTCCATTCTTTCCACAGCTTCCGAAGAGGGCGCTTTTTTCTCTTTTTCCTTCTCAGGACATCATTTCAAATCATTATCTTTGGTGCAAAGCGGACATTTAATTGCATTTCTGCAATCCTTTGCTTTGTGACCAAAACCGTTGCATTTGAAACAACGAAGTGGTTCTTGTACATAGGGGCGTGTACGAAAAAAGGCGAATCTACCTCTTTCCGGTTCTTTGCTTTTGAGGTATGTAAGGATTACAGCCGTTGTTGTGCTTACTACTCCTTTTATCTTTTTTGTAATTCGATACGCAGTTGTATTCCCGGTCGATTTCTTGATGTCTTCGGTTGGCAGTTCCAGGGGAACCCCTTGTAATGACAACCTTTGAAACAGGTTCGGGTCTTGTCTTGAATACCTTAACTGAGTATTTTTCTACTTTGGACAAAGAGAAGACATATGCATTTTCTTTTGCCGAAAGGACAAGCACACCTAACCTTGACGCACGGGCTTTTATTTCTACTTTTCGACCCAATAAAGTGTCAAAGAATTTTTGCACTTTAAATACGTCGACAAGTTTTTTGGCCTCAATAATTTGAATCTGAATCATAGCTGCTTCAGATGTTTGTGGAATTTCTGTACGTGGAGATTGTTCAGCAATTCCATGAAACCGTTTATTTGCTGGTTCACTTTGTTGCTCCTTGATTTCTCCGCTTCGAACTCTCCTTTTCTTTTTTCCCAAAATTTTCCATCATTTTTTGGTTTTCTAAAACAACAGTATTTGTTCTTTCTTCCATCGGTTTTTTGCTCTTCGAGTTGGAAGTTATTTTCTGCATAGAAGTTGCCATTTGAAAATTACTCCTGTTTATTTGTATTTGAATAATACTGTGCTGTCGTTGATCGATGTGTGAGATCTGATGTTGATCTGTGTTTTTAAAAAAATTAACACCTAATTATTTGAATAATATATATATATATATATTTACATATATATACATATATAATATATTATTAAAATAATTAGATGTTAATTTTTCGTCGATACAGGCTTGGTTAAATTTTATAGACCAGGTTTTGTTGCAAACTTTTTCTATTATATGAGATAGTTCACGTAATCTTATTCGCCCACGAAGTTGTTCAAAGAACACCCGATTATACAAATCTTTATTACTTTTTAACTTGCAAGTTTCGGCTATTTTTTCAGCCATCTTCAGAAAAAGCAAAAAGCCGGGCGGCACAGGAACCGAACATAAGCAAAGACGAATAAAAACAAATAATGAAATGTCGAAGTACGTAGATAAAAATAAAATTATGACCAAAATAAAATGCGAGGGAAGGTATTAATTAAGACTAAAATCAAAGGAGCAAATATAAATTAAATATAACATAAGATTGTAGGTGTTAGTTTTTCGTCGATACAGGTGTTAGTTTTCCGTCAATATGAATTGTACATAAAAATTATAGGCCTTAAATGTCAAAGTATACTTAGATAGAAAATAAATAAATAAAATTAAGAGCAAAAATAAAACAAAGGGATGTATTAATTACCATTAAAATCATAAGAGCAAATATAAAATAAATATGACCAAAAATAATATCTAAACTAGAAGACCAAGAGCGAAAAAATTTTAAAGTTAACGTCTACGTAATGTAATGTTTGGTTTGTTAATTAAATGAGAAAAGAGGGTGTTATGGTCACCATTACTAGTCAAAGCAAACAAATATATGATACAAGTCAAATGTACAAAGTCATATAATGAAAAGAAAATATGCACAGAACTAAAAGTCACATACCCGTTTCCAACCATTATACCTTGGATGTTACAAGAAAAGAATCCTCTTTCACAGGACGTTGTAGCAGAGAAAGTTGACAAGTCCATTCTTCCAGTAGTCACAGTTGAACTCACGGCTTCAGAAGAAATAGAAGAAGTAAAGAGAGCTGTAAAAACTCATAAAGATGACAACCGCTTAGACCGATTATCTCTCAAATTTCTTCACCTACTTATGGCTTGGCAAAATACATAAATAACATCATCGCTCCTTATTGTCCTAGTAAATATACCTGCAAATCTTCTTATGAATTTATCGACCTTGTGCGTTCACAGAATGTTACTGGAAAACTTGCTTCTCTAGATGTTGAAAGTCTCTTTACGAGTGTTCCTGTGAAGGAAACAATCTCAATAATAATAATTTGTAAATATGTCTACAAAAACCAAAACATATATCTTCCTGCAATACCAGAGCAATTACTAAGGGACACACTTGCCATGTGTTCAATGCAATCTCCATTCCGACATCCAAATGGAAAATTATATTTGCAGGTAGATGGTGTGGCTATGGGTTCTCCATTGGGACCAACATTTGCAAACTTCTACATGGGTTATGTTGAGGAAATGGTATTTGCGTTGTACCCTAAGCCCACCATTTATATATAAGATACGTCGATGATATCTGTATAAATGTTTGTGAAAATAATTTAACAAAAATGTGAGTGTATTTTGATATATATTATATATATATATATATATATATATATATATATATATATATATATATATATATATATATATATATATATATATATATATATATATATATATATATATATATATATATATATATATATATATATATATATATATATATATATATATATATATATATATATATATATATATATTTGTTTCTTGCATATAGCGGTACGATATTGTACACAAACTCCATTGAATATAATTGCCCATTTTGTATTTGTTAATTTTTTTGCCAAAGACTCAAAACGTCGAAGGGAAGCCCGTTGTTGGGAAGATAAACTATTAACGAATTCCTTGTTTGCAGCCGTATTTACGTTTATTTGTAAAAAATTTGAAAAATTTAAAAAGACAGTTATGTTATAAAATAAATAAAATAAACTAAAAAGAGTAACTTATAAGTTTAAAGTAATAAACAGGGCTAACGCGTTTCGACAGTTAGTTTGTCATCATCAGAGCCCGAAAAGAAAAACAAAACATGGATAGAATAATGAAAAGTGAAATTAGTTAAAACCGATAATGGAACAACATAATAATATTTATTTTTCGAGAATGACATGTTAATTTATTTTACTATAGGGAGATATTAAAAATAAATTATATAATAAAACTGTTATACATTAAAAAAAAAAAAAAAAAAAAAAAAAAAAAAAAAAAAAATACGGTCGAAAAGCAAAATCTATTAATTGTCAAACGACAGATCTACATCAAATCTCGCGCAACCATGACATTGTTAAAACGGAAAACATCTCTGAAGAATTGCCAAAATTAAATTAATTAATTAAAATGCCACGTAATTTTACACAAAACGTTATCGTCGACGTCGCATAGTTATATTGTCACAATGCAGAACTGCCGCCATTCTTGCCAAAAGAACATTTTCATCATCAACTGCTTCATTTATCGAAACAATCTCATCAGCACGGTCGTCACACAATGTCGCATCTACCGAAACCCGATCGCACGTAGATGACGAGTTGTCGCGGACCGGCTGGCCAACGCTTTCGTGTCGAGAGCCGTCACTGCTCTCACCGCCGCCACTTTCAGGGTCCACGATATGATCCATAGCAGATGTCGACATGGACGAGGGGCCGATATCTAAGTTATCTTCAACAGGATCACCACACTGCTCCCCGCACGGCTCGAAAGAAGAAAATGAAGTGTCCGCATCAAAAAAGATATCGGTGGCAGGACTTGGAACGGGACGACTGGAAACGGGCTCACCACTGTAGCCACTGTGTAATTCAAAATCAGTCGCACCACCTGTAACTCCACCGACAATCTCAGGACCCTGGGTACAGGTAGAAGTTAATTCTACCGAAGAATTGTTAAGTTTGGGCTTTATATTTTTGACCTCACAAGTTAGAGTTTTATAATCTCCAAATAATTGTAATGTGAGATTAAAGGCATCTCGCTGAATGTTCATGATAGGTGCTTCTCTATGTATATATAAGGCCTCCTGTATTTTTAACCGCAATATATCATTAGAAGAAGATAGTATTGTAGTATTTTCATTCAATATTGATCTTGTAAGAGGAATGGCTTTGTGTTCACGCAGGAAATGAGCACGGATACTCCCGCCCTGAACGTGCATCGTCAATCTTCTAGCCAGAGTTGTTCGAGTCTGTCCAATGTAACTAGTTTTATTATCGTGTTGGAAAGGGCATTGAAACTGATAAACTATGTTGGTTCTCTTGAGAAAATTAGAATTAACCAGATTATTTTTCATAACTAATTGATGAGTTTTTTTAGTTTTGTAGTAGATTATTATTTTTAACTGGTGGGTATCAGGAGAAGTGACAAAGACATTGTTTGAGATAATATCTTTAAGAACCTTTCCATCAGTCTCCAGTCCTCCATGCACTTGGGCTCCATAGTATAACGCTATGGGAAGTTTTTTTCCACAATCAGCAACAACTCCCATAGTATTTGCAAGCTTTTTGTCCAAAAACACCTGTATAGTTTTATCTATTTCAGTGTTTGTAAAATTATTGTTCACCAGTAAAGTTTTAATTTTTTGAGTCTCACGATCAAACTCAATCCAATTCTCTGCAACACGGTAGGCTCTGTGTAGGTAGTTATTGATAACATTAACTTTATAACGATCTGGGCAATATCCAAGTGCATTTAAAGTCTCCCCAGTCGAAGACGGCTTCGTATAAACACTCAGTTTCAGACCGGACTCAAACTGAGAGACTAGCGTATCCAGAAATGGTAACTGCCGGTTAATGTCACTCAATTCAAACGTGAAATGTAATACAGAATGTTCCTCAAAAGTATCACGCAAAACCATTAGTTCGGAAACGTCGCGGCAACAGACAAAAATATCGTCGACATATCGTCCATACAGATGTGGTTGTTGAAGAATACCGTTGAACACTTTATTTTCCAAATGTCCCATATAAAATCCTGCAAATGTAGGACCCAACGGCGATCCCATAGCCACACCGTCGGCCTGTACATAGAGAACACCGTCGGGGCCAGTGAACGGAACTTCAGTGGTGCATAAGCGCAATAAATCGGACAAGACACTTTCTTGGAGAGAAGGAGGAGAAAGGTTGCTGTTATGGTAAACACAATTTAAAATTATCTTGATAGTTTCAAATACCGGTACATTTGTGAAGAGACTATCCATGTTTTGTTTTTCTTTTCGGGCTCTGATGATGACAAACTAACTGTCGAAACGCGTTAGCCCTGTTTATTACTTTAAACTTATAAGTTACTCTTTTTAGTTTATTTTATTTATTTTATAACATAACTGTCTTTTTAAATTTTTCAAATTTTTTACAAATAAACGTAAATACGGCTGCAAACAAGGAATTCGTTAATAGTTTATCTTCCCAACAACGGGCTTCCCTTCGACGTTTTGAGTCTTTGGCAAAAAAATTAACAAATACAAAATGGGCAATTATATTCAATGGAGTTTGTGTACAAGAATATATATATATATATATATTATATTTTGTCATTTTTATTATATTCATTTTGTTTTTATTAATTTTTTTTCTTTTCTACTTAGAAATTTTGTTTCGACTTTTAGTTTTATAGTATAAATAAAAACAATCCTGACTATAGCTTCTAAGGCAGGTTTGCAGGATATATATATATATATATATATATATATATATATATATATATATATATATATATATATATATATATATATATATATATATATATATATATATATATATATATATATATATATATATATATATATATATATATATATATATATATATATATATATATATTATATTTTGTCATTTTTATTATATTCATTTTGTTTTTATTAATTTTTTGTCTTTTCTACTTAGAAATTTTGTTTCGACTTTTAGTTTTATAGTATAAATAAAAACAATCCTGACTATAGCTTCTAAGGCAGGTTTGATTACAACCTAAATAAAAGTTTTTCAAATTACACAACAAGTTTTTGAATGCATAATTGTATAAACTAAGTTTATCTGAGTTTGCTGTAATTTTTTAGACATTGGAAGATGTAGAAATAAACAAATATACTAAAGGGTGCTTGAAAAAAACTCTTCCCTTGGTTCAACAATACTTTTATTTCAACAGCATAATTACTGGAATTATTTGTGGAATGTCTACACTGGCGTTTATTTTAATGATATTAGGCTTGAAAGATCCCAGAAATTCTGACGAACTGGAAACCTACAAGGAATTGATGAAAACAGAAGAAAACAACAATCAAGATGATGACGTGTTTAATACTATTAGTGACACAGAACAACAAGAAGTGAATAGGTTGATAGACCATATAGAATTGAAAAAATATAGTAAAACAAAAACTTAATTTTAACAAAGCTGGAAAAGCAGATTATAGTCATACTTAATAATAAAAAAAACATTGTGTTTATTAAAGAAAAAAAGTTTATATTAACACATTTAATGTTAGCTAGAAGGGTACCCGGCGTTGCCTGGGGTTTTTTCGTTTTTTTTCGTTTTTATCTTTTGCTCTTGTTTCTTTTCCCGCCTGCTCTCCCGCTCCCGGTCGCTTTCCGTTTTCGCTTGCTCTCCCGTTCTCGGTCGCTTTCCCTTTCACACTCGCTCTTCCGCTCTTGGTCGCTTTCCGTTCCCGCTTGCCTACCCGTTTCCGTTCCCGCTCACGCCTGCTTTCCGGTTTCCGCCAGCTCTCCCACTCATTTTTTTCAAAAACCTTCCTTTATCGACTCTCTAGGTTGTGTGAAAATTTCATTACGATAGGATGAAAGGTGTAGCAATGCATAAAGAACATACATACAGACAATCTTTTATATCTATATATATATATATCTATATATATATATATATATATATATATATATATATATATATATATATATATATATATATATATATATATATATATATATATATATATATATATATATATATATATATATATATATATATATATATATATATATATATATATATATATATATATATATATATATATATATATATATAATAAAGCTTACAGTTTTACATTTTGTAGTAATGTTTTAAACGTTTTAAAAAAGTGTAAACAAAACAATAAAAAGTTTTGTTTCGGTTAAATGGCGTGCGTATTTCAATACAGCATGTTTATCTGAAAATATCGAGCCAATTTACTGTAAATATAAATATTGTTATAATATCGATAACTATACTAAGGTTCTTTAGAAATACACACTTATCAAAATCAAAAACTTGTGTCTTAGTAACTGTAATTAAGACTGGTTGATTGAAGTTATGTAATCGCTCAACTCTATTTTTTTATGTCTTTTTTGGTTTATAAAATCTTCTGAGGTATATCAGCCTTGATAGAAATTATAACCCGTAGATAAAAAAATATATATAGGAGGATGGCTGACATAAAACTAAAAAATCAGAGATCTTTCAGATCAACAAAAAACCTAGAGAAAACATCAAAACAAATTTAGAAGGAAATGCTGAATTAATTTTTGCAAGACCTTTTTCTGATCTCACTTATTCAAATAATAGTTTCATTGCTGAATTTTGAACATATATAAAGTATAACTTTGCTTTGATTTTTTTAAGTAGATGTGCATATTTTATAAAGATTTTAAACATTTTTTCACTTTTTTATAGATATATATATATTCTAAAGATTTTATACTTTGCTTTGAATTTTTTAAGTAGATGTACTCATTATTTAAATAGTTTTAATTTTTTTAATTTTTATTGTTATAAAAAGATCTACTTTTAGTCTAAGAAACTTAGACTTTGTTTAGATTTTTTCATATATAGAAGTACATTTAAATTTAATCTAAATATTTTATACTTTTTTTTCTCTGTAGATTTTAAAGATTTTTTAAGTAGATGTACTCATAATTTTGTTCTGACTTTTTTCAGTTTTCTGCAGATACTTGTACAATACATTAAACAAGGTTTGAAATTAGAATTTCTATAGCTCTGGCAAATCAACCAGATATTGCCAAATGTTGCAGTACAGTCAGTACACATTTTAAGCTAGCTGAGAACCGTAAATTGAGTAGAACAAATTTCAAAATCAGTCCATATTTTAATTATTATTATTGGCAAATGCTGTATTAATTTTAAAATTTTCCCATTTCTTTATCGGTTTATATCGGTAAAGTTATTGCCGATTAATATAGATAATGAATGGGACCAAAAAGACTCTGAATCGTTTTTGGAGTTCTTTGGTCTGGCTCCTACCTAGGCTGCCTAGCTAAAAGCCATCTTAAACTACAGGCAGGCCGATATACCTATTCTATATATATGCCGTTGTCTTTTTATTACTTATTTAGTTCTAAATTATTGAAAAAAATATCATCGATTTTGTTGGGTCACTTTTCGTCGGACTCTATTTAATTTCAAAGTGAGTTACAAAGGTAACTCATTTAATCGATGTCTACCTTTTTTACCACGCACTGTACATATATCTTTGTAATAGTTACTATTCCTATATTCACTCTAATACTTTATTTTTTATCCTAATAATAATTAATCAATTTTTATTATAATTCTATCTTATTCATAACTGTTTTCATTTTACCTTACCATCATACTTACTATCTTTACCTGGCCTAATTCACCTTACGAAGTTTGTTTATTTTCATTCGCTTGCGTCAGTTTGCTGATTTTTTGTTCTGATTTTTGTTTTAAGTTGTTTTATTTTTCGGCTCTGATGATGGATTTTTTCCGAAACTGCAGTCAGCTTCTGAAATAAAATGACTGACAAACCCGATAATATTCGTTTTTCTCCTGCGTTTCGCAACGTTGAGAACTTGGCAAGTAAATTAATTAACGCCAAATGGGCAGTAATATTTAATGGATCGTGCATTAGAGAAAATATAACGCCAAATTATGTTCATAATATATATTAATATATATAAATTTTCTTTTAAACAGGCTCTATTAAACCCAATTGACCACTTAACGTGGTCAATTGTGTTATATACAAGGCTATTGTATACGGTCGGACGGCAATTAGCGCCGTCGCCGCTTATTAATATTATCATTGTAAGTGAGATGCTCAAAAGTAGTATTCGAACCACTGAGCCCCGAACCATCCTCGCATCCAGGCTGAACGTCATGAAGTTCAACTGGGACGCAAGCGTCAAGTTGCCCGCATTGTCTTCTTCGCCGAGCAAGCCATGGACAACGATAGAAGATTACTTTCTCCTAAGTTGCCTGCAGCACCATCGACTGAAGACGAGATGAAGCTGGTGGGAAAAACGACGTTATCGCCAAACAGTGTTTGGCCATCTCCATGTGTGGCGTCCCGAGCTGAAGCACAGCGGGCCATTTCATGAAGATCGACTTTTCTTCCGGAATCAGGCCGACCGCGCGATCCAAAAGAATGAACTGAAGTGTGGCGCCTTTGATTGCCAGCGCTCAGCGAATGAGATCCGCTGTCACGGCCGACAGAAACGCAAGAAACGAGGGACAATTCTGTGCCGTCCAGAGCCATCATGAAGACTTGATCGTCCACATCAGACTCTTTTCAGTTGTTGAGAGGGTGACGGGTTTGTCACCACGAGAGATACAACAACTGACTTTTGTAAGTGGTAGATCCGAGGTATGAGAGTCTACGGACCTATCACGAGTATTGTCTTGTACATCACTTGTACGCTGATGACACGTTACAGAAGCAGGTGAACTTGTCGTCGAGTTGCGACCCATGTTATCGGAAGAGATCGTTTATTTGTTAGAGTTGAACATGGTGTTATTTGTCACAACATGATCAGTCGGACCGCGTCCATATTGTAACAATAAAGTTTGATTGAAACGATCATCTTGATCGTGGGGCGGTGTCTCAAGATCAACAAAGCCTCTTTGATCTTTAATCGGTCAGGGTCTGTATCAGAGGCAATAACTTCAGTGTTATCACCAAGGATGTCTTGATATAACTACTGGATCCACAACCCATTTTGTGTCGCGGTTTAATTTGGATATAGTAGGCCTATAGCTTTCGCGCACGCAGGCTGTGCGCACGCACCAGTGCTTATAAACTCAACAGCATAAACATTCTTTACAGTTCGTTGTCGCTTTATTCAAGTTGTATTATCGTTTTCGTCGGTTTATTCTTTATTCAAGTTATATTAACGTGTTCGTTGGTTTATTCTTTATTCAAGTTGTATTAACGAGTTCGTCGGATCATTTTATTCAAGTTGTATTATCGTGTTCGTCGGTTTATTCAAGTTATATTAACGTATTAACGTAACGACGTAACATCGTAACGGACGTAACGTGTTCGTATTTTGGATTACATTTGGATTTACTTAAACTAAGCTAGTTTTAGTTACTTCTAGTAAAATTTGTTATATCAAATATGGTTAATAAGTGTTCAGCATACGGATGCAGAAGTGGATATGCCTCGAATGCTGCAAATGATGAGAAAAACAATGTTTCATTTCACGCCTTTCCGTTGAAAAATCCAGATTTATGTGCTCAATGGAATCGAGCCAACCCTCGAAAAGATTTTGTACCAAATAAAAACTCAAAAATATGCTCATTACATTTTGATCATTCAGATTTTGTGATTGGTTTTAGTGCTCAGTATATGTACAAGCTGAACAGACACCAGGGTGATAATAGTGCAGAAAGACAAAGAAGAAAGTTGAAAGATGATGCAGTGCCTTCAAGATTTGAAAATGCCCCATCATATTTATCGACTCCAGCACAACAACAGCGACCAGCAACAAAGTCATCAGCTGCTAGTCGTCGTCAATTGGATATTGAGAAATGTGAAAAAGCAGAACAAGAATTTGTACAGAATGATACTATAGTTGGTTGTGAACTAAACGATATACTACAACGTTTACTAAAAGAAAGTACACTTCCTTCTGGATTTGAATTTAAACTGATAGACGACTCTATGTTGATTTATACAGTAGCTATTGAGAAAGATTTTCCAATTATTGTTTCTTCAATATTAATTAATGAAAATTTGAAAGTGACAGTTCATCATAAAACAATGCAACTTCCAAAATCATTCATGGAGGGCATTATTGACAAAGAATTGACACGAATGAAAATTGAAAAGTTGTTTACATTTGTTTGATGAAGATCAAGATGAATTTCTTCAACTTAACTTTCTCATTGGTCAATTGAAATTAATCGGTATTAGCAAACATGCACGAATTTATTCACCTGAAACTATTGTTTGGTCTTATATACTCCATTCAACAAGCCATGCAGCATACATGAAAATATTAGACAGTAAAAATTTGTGCCTGCCCTCAGTAAATACTTTGAGAAAATTAACCAGAAGAGTTAAGAGTAGTAGTGATGGACTTGATAATGCCGGCTATCTAACACTTCGATTAAGCTGTCTTAATCAGTTGGAAAGGACCTGCATTTTGATGATAGACGAAATATATGTTGCAAGGCGATTAGAATATTTTGGAGGACAGATGATTGGTTTAACATCAGGCGGAGAATTGGCTAGCACCATATTGTGTTTTATGATAAAATCACTCTGTCACAAGTACAAAGACATGGTGGCCATTTATCCGATGAATAAGTTGACAGCGTTGCAGTTGTATGAATGTTACAACGAAGTCATAACTATGCTGCAAAAATTAAATGTTAATGTTGTTGGGATTTCGGTGGACAATGCAGCCGTCAATAGAAAGTTTTATGTTCATCACTTATGCAAAGGAAACTTGAAAAGCCACATAATCGATCAAAGATTCAACCAACCGATTTTCTTGTTATTTGATTCTGTGCACAATGTTAAAAACATTTATAATAATTTTTTAACTAGAAAAACATTTGACTTGCCAGAGTACAAAAGCATTTATATTAACATTTCTCAATGTACTGCAAGTTTCAAACATATAGAAGAACTGTATTATTTAGAGTTAGAAATGTTGGTGAAAAAAAGCACACAAACTTAGTGCCAAATTATTTAATCCTTCAAACATCGAAAAAGTATCTGTAAAACTGGCTGTTTCCATATTTTGTCAATCAACAAAAGATGCATTTGACTATTATGTAGAACACGAAGGAAAGGTGGAGTGGAAGGGAACTGCTCAGTTCATTAGAATGATTACAAAACTGTGGGAAGTCATGAATGTCAAAACGTGCACAAAAGGAAAACACAAAAGAAGTCATTCAATGGACCCCGTAAGATCGTCCAACGATTGGAAACTTGATTTTTTATTGGAATTTCATGATTTTTTATGTTTGTGGGAGAAATCCAATCAAGGAAAACTGAGTAGAGAAACTTTCATTGCTATGAAACAAACTTGTTCAGCTCTTGTTGGTTGCAGCAAGTATCTTTTAAATGCAACCGAATTTAAATTTCTATTGTTGGGTCATTTTCAATCTGATCCAATTGAAGCTAGATTCGGTTGGCTTCGACAGATGTCTGGAGGCAACTATTTCCTCTCTGTCCGACAGATAGTTGAAAGTGAAACGAAAATCAAAATGATTTCTTTGCTGGGAAATTCTAAATTGACAGTCCAGAGTATTGATGATTTTATTGACGATATACACCTGGAAGTTGACGGCAATAACAATGAATTTTCAGATACCATAATTCCGAAGTTGGACAAACTGAGCTGGCCTAGTCAAAATGAAGCCAGCACAATTTATTATATAGCAGGAGCAGTAGCAAGAAGCATCTTGAATTCTACAAAATGTCTCCACTGTAGAGAAATACTGTTAGACGATGAATCTTTTCATTCAGATATTAACAACTTAAGTATTTTCCAATACTTTGATGACATTAATAGAGGAGGACTATTAAAACCAGCAGAATATGTTTTTTTGGTATGTTTAAACTGCTGGAAGGTTTTTGATTCCATGAAAAAATCAGAAGAAGTGATGAAAATGTTTTTATCATCAGCCAACCAAAAGAAATTCTTTGTAAAAATTTTAGACGAATTTGTAGAAGATGAGGAATTATTAGTAGAAAACAACTACTGTTCATCAAATCATAATGTTAAGGAAATGATCAGTGGAAGATTTTTTAATTGTTTATCAAGAAATTTTGTTAGAAATATTAATGATGACGTTTCGAATAAAACAAATTTAAATAAAAAACGTAAATTAAATAAAATTAAAAACGCTCCTTAATATATTATAAACAAATTTAAATAAAAAACGTAAATTAAATAAAATTAAAAACGCTCCTTAATATTATTTTTAATTTGTCATGTTTTTTCAATAAATTCTGCTTCATTGAAATGAAATGGTGTTTGTTTTTCATTTAGATTAGAGCAAATTAAAATATCGTGTAGTCCCATATCAGGTGCACTGTGACAGCATTCGACTGAGCGCACGTAGGCCTACTAAGTAAAATTCGCTAGTATAGGTTGTGGATCCAGTAGTTATATCAAGACATCCTTGGTTATCACCAAGCAGTTTTTTATTAGGTTTTCGATGGTGAACTGTGTAGTAAGGTGAGGAAAGAGGCTTCCGCCCTGTGTGTGCATTGCTAATCGTCGAGAAAGTGTTGTGCGAGTATGTCCTATATATGTCGCTGGATGGTCGTGTTTGTAAGGACACGTGAACATATACACACATTGGTTTTCTGAAGTTTGACACTGTTATTTGGATTATTTGTTAACACGAGGTTATGAGTTCTACTACAGTTGTAATAGACATGTAGTTTCAAGTCATGTGAAGATGGGTCTGCAACACGCACGTTGTTGTAGATTATTTTCTTTATTGCCTGTTCATCTTTTTTATAGTCTTGATGCATTTGAGCTTTGTAAAAGAGTGGTACTGATGTCTTAGCCGAGTCGTCATTTTGTCGAGAATTGAGAATTTTTGTATCCAATAAATTTCAGAATTGCATTATCGACCATTCTATTTGAATAATTGTTATTGATTAGAAGAATTTTTATTCTTGTTAATTCTTTATCAAAGTCTACCTGAGTTGAAGAGTAGTTAAGAGCTCTGTTCAGGTAGCCAAATATTACGCTCGTCTTATATTGATCGGGACAGTAACTGTCGCCACTAAGACAGTTAGCGCCAAAATTTGGTTTAGAATTGACTGAAGACGTGAGACCATCTTCTGTTTGAGTTATTAGGAAGTCGAGATACGGAAGCTGCTTGTCAAAGCTGCTAATCTCGATTGTGAAGTTTAAAACTGAATTTATCTGAAGTTGAGTTTTTATGTTCTCAGCTTCTGACATATCGTGACATAGAACGAAAATATCGTATACGAATCTTGCATATAATTTTGGTGGCTTTATTGAAGTGAAAACTTTGTTTTCGACGTAACTCATATAGAACTCGGCAAACGTTGGTCCGGAGGTGAACCCATAGCGACTCCATTTGTTTGGATGTAAAGGTAACCATTCGGATGAAGAAATGGAGTGTTGAGAGTAAATAATCGAAGAATTTCTTTAACAACATTTTGTTTGACAGGAAGAGGCTTGAGTGATTTATTTTTGAAAACACAATCGAGGATGATATCAATAGTGTCGTTGACCGGGACGTTTGTAAATAGACTTTCTGCGTCTAATTTTACCATAAGTCCATTGGTGTTATCGACGGTTCTCATGCGTCCGACAAAATCAGTAGTAGATTGAAGAGAATATCGACTGGGCAGATATGGAACAATCATTCGATTGATTGATTTTGCTAGCTGAAACGTAGGTGCTGGTCGTTGAGATATTATTGGTCGCACTGGGCAGTTTGATTTATGGAGTTTAACATTGCCGTAAAGATAAGCTGGTGAGTAGCCGCCTACTATTTGCTTGATTTTATTGTTTTTCAGACCGGAGTTGAGAGTTGCAATGAGTTTATTTGCTTCTTTTTTTATTGAGATAATCGGATCTTTTTTTATCTTTGAAAATTTAGTTTCGTCTGAAAGAATTGTATTTAACTTACTATAGTAATCGGTTTTGTCTAATAAAGTATAAATATATACCAACATAAAAATCGGTATGTCGACGACTTGTCCGCCTTCCGCAAAACGATTTCATTGTTGGTTTTAAGTGCTTTAGCAGCTACAGCCAAATGTTGGGAAAGAAATGTTCTTTTTTTATTTCTATGAATGTAACTCTCAGCAATTAAAGATGCTTTTAAGCCTTCTTTAATATATGTATATATATATATATATGTCGGGACCGAAGTGGTTTGAAAATCAACTAAAACAAGTGTACAATAGAACAAGTTTTATTTACAGGATAAACTAAAACACTAAAGCAAACTTCGCTAATATAATTGAAGTAAATGAAAGTGTAAATGTTCGAAAGTTTATAATAGCTTGAAAAATCGACTCGCTCGAATGTCCGGAAATACAACAACTCAAAACATAACACGTCAACTAGGGATGTCCTTAACATCTTCCCACCAGCCAAAAAGACTGTAAGGTCATTTGGCGAAAAGGTCCTGATCTCCAAGGTATGCTTGAGTCAGGGTCGTTGTGGTTTGAGAAGGTTGTGTAGCATCTTTTCCTTAATTCTTTCTGAGCGTCGAGGTAGTGTAGGATCATCTGAGACAGGATCTGGAACAGGCGTAGATTGAATTCGTTTCCTTCTTAATGTTGGGCCTCTTGGAAGTTGAGCAGGTGGTGTAAGATGATCTAGAACAGGTGTAGATTGAATTTGTTTTCTTCTCAATATTGGGCCCCTTGGAAGTTGAACATTGGTAGTGGAACTACTTGATAATGGATTGTCTCCTGGATCTGAATCTTGATCTGCACCGTATCGAGGCCCCAATTGTTCTACGTGACGTTTCCACGATGGACCGTTAGGAACAATGTGTACTAGAACATTTTGCGCTCCCAAAACACGATGAACTACAGCGGGAATCCATCTTGGGGTTCGATCTCTAAGAGGACCGCTATATTGTACATAGCATGGAGAACCTACTGTATATCTTAAGGATTTTCGAGCTGGAACCGGTCTTTGAGAGTTTTGCTTCATCTGTCTGTACTGAGCAATGTGTGGGGCAGATGGTAACAAAGCATCCAGTTTTGCTCGAATCTGTCTTCCGTACAACAGTTCACTTGGAGAATATTCTGACTCCAAAGGTGTTCTTCGGTACTGTATTAGAAATTCTTGTAAAGCTTGTTTGAGCGGAAGCTGTGACTTTTTATCGAATTCTTGAAAGTTTGAACGAATGCTGCTTGTCCATTTGAAGCTGGATGGTAGGGTGCACCAGTGAGGTGTAAAATTCCTGTCTCCCTGAGCCATCCTTGAAATTCCTCTGATTTAAAAGCAGGTGCATTGTCTGACACGATTGTATGTGGATAGCCAAAGTGTGTAAAATCATCTTCTAGCAGATCCATATTAGCTTTTGCTGTTACGTTTGAAGTTGTGTGAATGCAAGGATATTTAGAAAAACTGTCGACAACAATCAACCAATTTGTCCCCATGAAATTGATTGCATGATCAATATGGATGCGACTCCAAGGTTTCTCGGGTAGCATCCAATGATGGTTTGGATATTTTGGTGGATTAAGTTGATGAGCAGCACAAGATTCACATTTTCGACACAGTTCCTGGATATCATGGTCAATGCCTGGCCAATACACCACTGATCGAGCTAACTGTTTCATTCTTCTCATCCCAAAATGACCAAGATGTAGTAGCTGAAGAACTCTATCCTGAATCTTGTATGGAATGACAATTCTATTTCCAAGAACTAAACAATCACTCTGTGTAGTCAGTGAGTCTTTCAATCTCTGGAAATGACGTACTTGTTCTTGTTGAATCGAATGAGGCCAGCCTTCTTTGACATATCGACAAACAGTTGAAATGATGCTGTCTTTGCGAGATTCTTTGGCCAGAGTCTGTGCATCTGTTGGCATAAGTTGCTGACTAATTGTTTTGATTGTGCACACTGTAAATTCATCTTCATCTTTTTCTTGAAAATCAAAGTCTGGATCTTCCCCAAATGGTAATCGACTGAGAGAATCTGCATTTCCATGATCTACTGATTTCCTATATTCAATAGAGTAGTCATAATGATGGAGCATGAGTGCCCATCTAGCCAGACGATTTGCCGCTACCTGGGGTGTTCCAAGCCAACAGAGGCTTGTGATCTGTGACAAGGATGAATTTTCTTCCATACAGATATTGATGAAATTTGTGGAGCCCATATATTATAGCTAGAGCTTCTTTGTGAATCTGGCTGTAACGACGTTGCGATGCAGTAAGTGTCTTTGAAATATTGAATATCGGTCTTTCTCCTCCTTCAGGATACCTGTGAAATAGAACCACTCCCAGTCCAACTTCTGATGCATCGCAAGAAAGACCCAGTGGAAGTGATTTATCAAAATGTGCTAACTTGACATTCTTGATAAGAATTTCTTTAATCTTTTGAAATGTCCTTTCTTGCTCTGAAGTCCACTTCCAAGGTGTATCCTTTCGGGTAAGACGTGTTAGTGGTTCAGCAGTTGTTGCAAGATTTGGTATAAACTTATGGTAGAATTGAACAGAACCGAGAAATGATCGAAGAGTTGAAATATTGGTAGGGTGTGGCATTTTGATCAAAGCATCGACTTGTCTTTCTTTGCTAACACCTTCCTTCGAAAGTAAATGACCCAGATATTCAATCGAAGTCCTTGCAAACACACATTTCTTCATGTTGCATTTGAGACCTTTGTCACGTAAACGTTGAAGAAGAGATCTCAAATTTTCCATGTGTTCATCTACACTGTTTCCTCCAACAAGGATATCATCGAGATAGACAGCAATTCCTTTTAAATCACAAGTGAGCTTATCCATGACTTCTTGAAAATAGCCTGGTGCAGAGATAATGCCAAAGGGAAGTCTAGTTTGTAACAAGATTCCTCGATGCGTACTCAATGCTAGTTTTCTCTGACTGCTTGGAGCAAGTTTTATTTGGTTGAATGCATCAGCTAAATCTATCTTGCTAAAATAGCTGCTTTTTCCAAGTTTCCGCATCAAGTCATCAGGAAGTGGCATTTGGTGTCGGTGTGGTTCCAATTGGGAATTAACTGTGGCAGAATAATCTCCACAAATTCTCAATTTGGCTTTTGGCTCTCCAGGATGTAATTGTTTTCTGATTGGTACGATGGGTGTACCATAATCATTGAAATCAACTGGAATCCAGATACCATTTTTCACACCGGCATCCAACGTGAGATTGAGGTCTTCTTGACTTTAAAATGGCACTGTTCGAGCTTTGCAAAAAACTGGAGTTGCTTCAGGCTTGAATTTGACCTCTAATTCGAAATTTTTTAAACAACCAAGTCCTGGCTCAAAACATTCTTTAAATTCTTTACAAATTTGTTTACAACTGTTGAGAACTAGTGTATCACTTGGACTTTCTTTGATTTGTTGAACTTGTTGCTGTAAGGCTGCTGTCATGTCAATTTTCAAATCAAGAATTGCTTTTCTGCCAATAATATTGAGTTTTGGCAATTTTGTAATGTTGAATTCAAGATTTACTACATTCTTTGAATCTGGAGTTGAAGCAGAAACATTACAAACTCCTATGACTGGAATTTTGTCACCAGTGGCTGAAACAAATTTTGTAATGTTTGGATGAAGTTTGGGTCGTCCCCCATTGCTGCCAAACTTTTATTGAGCAAAAACTATCTCTAGCTCCACTGTCTAACTCGAAGAACTGTTTTTAATTTTTGAAAAGCAATTTTTGAAGAAGTATTGCCAGGAACTGAATGTATAATTCTGACAGAGCTGTTTTTGTTAAATTTCTTTTTAAGACAAGCTTTTTCTAAGTGACCTGATTTAAGACAATAATTGCACTTTGAATTGATGTATCTGCAATCTTTAGCAAGATGACCTTTGTTTGCACACCTGGGAAAGGTACCTTTAGAGAAGGCCATGGACAGTTGCTTTTGCCACTTTAGAGGCTTCTTCAACCTCACTGGCCAACTCTACTGCTCTGTGGAAAGTAAGGTCTTCATCAGGAATTTTGAAAAGATATTTGAGAATATTATGCTTCATTATTGACAGAACAAATGAATTTTGTTCGCAGTGCCTCATCTAAAGGATCGTCAATTTTTGAAAAATCGCAAGTGCTAGCGGCTTGTCTTATTCTTGATGCCAGTTTCTCCTGGTTGTCTGGAAATTTTAGTCCAGAATTTGAATCGTTCTCTAACAATGAAGTGCTTGGGGTTGAAATTCTTTTCCATAGTCATCATTATGTCAGACATTTGAAGTTCATTGATTATTCTTGTAGGAGAAAGTTGAGAAGCTGCAACTTGAAGAAGTTTGTAAATTTCTGGTGTTTGGTTGGTGAGAAAAATTTGAGCAACTTTTGAATCCAGAATGCAGAGACGAACGTTTGAAAACGTGAGAAATAATCAGACCAAAGTTCTTTTCTTGAATTGAAAGCCTCGAAACTAGGAACAGTTACTGAGTTTTGAACAATGGACCTGACAAGGGTCTCCATTTGTCTAGAAAAACCTTCTAGAAATTGTTTGAAGTCTGCCATAGTAATAGTTGAAATAAACAAATGTCGACTGTGCCAGTTGTCGGGACCGAAGTGGTCTGAAAATCAACTAAAACAAGTGTACAATAGAACAAGTTTTATTTACAAGATAAACTAAAACACTAAAGCAAACTTCACTAATATAATTTAAATAGTGTAAATGTTCGAAAGTTTATAATAGCTTGAAAAATCGACTCGCTCGAATGTCCGGAAATACAACAACTCAAAACATAACACGTCAACTAGGGATGTCCTTAACATCTTCCCACCAGCCAAAAAGACTGTAAGGTCATTTGGCGAAAAGGTCCTGATCTCCAACAATATATATATATAAATGAAGCTTAAAAAGTAAGATATATTTTCCAAGATAAAAATAAAGTTATTGTAGCGAGTATGTGGTGTTATCTACGTCTAACAGTAACATTTAATGCGAGGTGAGACGACGGGTACGGGGACATCATCGCAATCATTCAAACTTTCATTGTTTACATTTGTACCATATTCTTCGCTATCCACTCCTGTACCCAAGGAGCCGGCACCACGCATATGGTCGGGAGAGCTGCATGAAACATACGAGTCTACCGAGTCAGACCCGCATACAGATAGGTTAGTGGTGTCTTGAACAAAACTATCGTTGAGTTGAACAAGAGGAGATTCAAGATGTTGAACATGTGGAAGAACGTTGGGTGAATCGAGAGTCCGGTCATTAGACCGATCAAGAGTTTGATCACTTGTTTGGCAGATCCGATGGTCAACAGGTATTTTTCTCTGCGCATCCAACGACAGACGATCGGGTTGACATGCACATACATGATCAATCGTGTGTTCGATCAGTCCATTAACAGAAATCTGGTTATTGGGCAGAAATGCACATGATGAGGGATAAACTATAGGTTCTTCAGTTCTATAGCCAGGCAAAGCAAGAAGTTCATTGTCAACATTTTCGTGCACACCATTTTCAAAATTTCTGTCCTCTTTGTTCTCTCTGCTAGCCATGTCGTTAAGCATGTCATCAACACACCTGTGTATGCCTTCAACACTTCCATCTTCTCCATTTCTGCCACTGGCAACATCCTTGAGTGTGACGTCAACGTTTGTGTGTGGAGCGTCAAATGTAATTTTATTTGAAGATACGACGTTGTCATCTGGAGCAATGGTGGCTTTAAAAATCTTGTCGTTGCCTGCTGTTCGTACACGACCATCACAAATCCGCCCAACAAGTAATTTTGACACATTGACCTCTACAGCAGCCCCGTAGAGGTGAAGTGTGTGATCGAATCTTTTATCTTGAATGTTCATTGGATGATAAGTAGTGCCTCTTTGATTTTAAGTCTTTGTGAATCAGACTCAAAACTAAGTATTTCGGTGTTATCTTGCAACAGTTGACAAGAAAGTTTAATTTTATGATGTTCCAAGAAATGTGAGTATATGTTACCCCCTTGTGCGTGCATAGTTAATCGTCTAGCAAGTGTTGTGCGAGTATGTCCGATGTAAAACTGTGGCACCAGATGGTGATGAGGACAGGAAAACTTGTATACAACGTTAGCTCTCCGTATAAGTGCTTTATCTTGGGCAAGGTTATTAGTGATGACTAAGTCCCTTGATTTTAGATCCTTGTAATTTTAGTTTTTGACCTTGATCCATTAGTCGGACAGTCTTAAAGACGATATTACGAAGTACCGTTTCATCAATACGATAGTTGTCGTGCATCTGAGAACGGTAATAGAGTTGAATCGAATTATCGGATGGATTAACATGATTTGTAGAGCGTATAGATTTTTTACTGACAAACTTATCAATTACACTATCAACTAATGTATTGGAGAAGTTATTGTTTATTTGAAGAGACTTAATTCTGCCAACTTCAATATGGAAATCTTTTTCATTTTCTGTGATCCGATGTGCTCTTGTTAAAAAGTTCAGAATCACACTAATTTTATATTTCTGAGGGCAAAAGCCTTGAACATTGAGTGTCTCATCGCCATTTGTTGGCTTGCTGTAGACTTGAATAGAGAATTTTTTCTCGGCGTTAGAGACCAATGTGTCAAGGAAAGGTAGTTGATTTTCGTCACTTTGTAATTCGTAAGTGAACTTAAGGGGTGAAGATTTTTCAAAAGCTTCTTTCAGTTGTTATAATTCATGAGCATCCTTGCAGAGCACGAATATATCATCAACATATCTTGCATAAAGAACAGGTTTATGGATGATTTTATCGAATATATTGTTTTCGAGGTGGCCCATGTAAAAAGCAGCGAAGGTGGGACCAAGAGGAGAACCCATCGCCACACCGTCGATTTGAATATATAGTTGACCACTAGGATGTATGAAGGGAACCTCGGGGGTGCAAAGTAGAAGAATATTCTTTAATAGATTTTTGTCAAAAACTGGAGGAGCCATAGTGGGATGGTTATAAACGTATTGTATTTATGGTGTCAGACACTGGAAGACTGGTGAACAAGCTTTCGACATCAAGCGAAGCCATGATACCAGAGTGTTCAGGAACGGCACGAAGAAGGCTGAAGAAGTCAACTGATGATGGAAGAGAAAATTGAGTGGGGCAATAAGGAGAAATAATCGAATTGATGGATTCTGCTAGCCGGTGAACAGGTGTAGGGCACTGCGAGATGATGGGTCGAAGAGGGTGTCCAAACTTGTGGATTTTCACGTTACCGTAAATATATCCTGGATTATAGTCACCAACAACATTTCGAAACTTGTAACCAGCTAAAGCATTTAACTGGTTTATGATCGCATTAACTATCTTTTTCAACATATCGGTTGGGTTAGACGTTAATTTTTTAAACTTTTTGAGATATTGGCAAGAATATTATCAAGGTTTTTAATATAGACTTCACGGTTTAACAGCACGTAGGTATATTAGACTTATCGGCCTTCCGGACGACTATCTTCGAGTTATTCTTCAGAGACTTGGCTGCTAGACGTAGATTTTTTGGTAGATATTTCGACGGAGTGTTTCGGTGAGTAAAACCTTCGGCGTTCATCAGAGCTCGTAACTTTTCGTCAAAATGTAGATGTGACAATTTAAACTTAATTGTAGAAACTTTATCTCGTCTGGAGTAGGCTGGTACGAAGAAGTATTAACATAATGTATCACGTCATTTTTAAGAAGAAATTTTGTACCATATAACTCTGAAAGTTTACGAGCTACAATACTTCTTCTAACGGAATCGTATCTTAAATGAAAAGCAGCAATATGTTTCAACAATTCTTCAGCGAGTTCGTCAGGTAACTCGCCACATACAACCTTCTTCTCCTTTTCCTACAACGTTTCGACATTCGCCAAACCTTTTTATGCAGTAGCCAATTCGATTTTGACAATATTTATTGTACTATCGTTACTATTATTTTTCGCTGAGCTCCTTTATTTATTTTTCATTATTTGACAAAATGTCGAAACTGGCCAGTTGGCGATTTAAATAAAAGATGAACATTAATAATAATAGTCGTAGTCTTTTTGTAGTTAAAAAACGCAGCCTAGAAGTGTTTTGCAAAAAATTCGTCAACCTAAAATGGAGAGTTGTATTTAATAGAACATGTTTAGAAGAAAATTTAATATCTCGCTATGTGAAATATATATATATATATATATATATATATATATATATATATATATATATATATATATATATATATATATATATATATATATATATATATATATATATATATATATATATATATATATATATATATATATATATATATATATATATATATATATATATATATATATATATATATATATATATATATATATATATATATATATATATATATATATATATATATATATATATATATATATATATATATATATATATATATATATATATATATATATATATATATATATATATATATATATATATATATATATATGTATATATATATATATATATATATATATATATATATATATATATATTTCGTGCACGTGCAAGGTGGCAACATTAAATCTCATTTTCGATCTCTTCATCAAACGTCTCTTACTCGCGAGATTCTTGATAATGATACAACCATTCTCTACCGTGTTTCAGATCCACGTCGATTAAAAATAGCAGAGGCTTTACTTATACAAGAATATCGACCAGCAATAAATACTCAGGATACACACTTTGATAGAACTTTACGACTGTTCAATCTTGACTTTAATGATTTTGCTGATGATAATGTGCTTCGGTCTCAGACGGTAGGCGCTATGCTGGGTGGTAACAAAGCTACGAGCTCTGGTCCTTTATTAATCTGTGGTCACGGTACTAGTCGACCCCCTTATTCGGCCGTTGCTTCTGGTTTGGTACAGCCTGACAAAACTAATGAGGTAAACACTTCCTGTAGATCGGTTTATTTGACTCCTGTCATAGATGTTGGCGATCGTCTCGGTATATCTCCCCGTGGTCTACTAAGTGAAGAGGTTAACTACCTTTCCAACTCATCTCTTCAACCAGCTCCCATCGTGCAACTACCCACGCCTATCCTACATGAGCCTCCACCTGAGCCTCCATCTGATCCTCCACCTGAACCTCCACCTGAACCTCCACCTGAGCCTTCACCTGAACCTCCAGCGGTGTCATTTCAACATTTGTTTGAGTCTTCAAATATAACTACAAGACGTCGGCGTTAATTGAATCATCTATATGTATCCCATTTGCACAGTCATGCGTTTATTTTAATTTTTCATATAAGTTTACTTTTATTTTAATTCATCAAATTTTTCACCTTTTATTATTCTATTTCATACTTTTTTATTTCAATATATTGTCACTAGATACCTATAGTTTAATTTCATTAATCTTCTAATAATTTTAAGTGTTTTAATTTCTATTATTAGTATTATAGACTTCATTCAATTCGTCCTATCTATTTATATTTATTTATTTTATTTTATTAATAATAATTATTATTTAATTTATCTTTATACTTCTTTTCATTTATCAATTTTATAAGCTCTCGTAATTTACTTATATCGTCATACTCTGGTTTTAAATACTTTAATTTAAATATTTATTTAATATAGGCACAACACTATTTCTATGTTGATGTTTACTATATATTCTTTAGCTGTTTACGTAATACGACATTTTAGGTTACGGACTCTGAAGATGACTGTAGTCGAAACTGGCCAGTCAGTCCTAATTATTATTATTTGTATTATATAAAATTTTTAAAATGGACTCTAGTTTACGTCGTAAAATTAAATATTTTGAACAGTTTATTAGAAAAGTCATTAATGCAAAGTGGTCGTTTGTTTTTAACGGAGTGTGTTTACGAGAGGGGATTTTGCCAAAGTATATTACTCATATATATATATATATATATATATATATATATATATATATATATATATATATATATATATATATATATATATATATATATATATATATATATATATATATATATATATATATATATATATATATATATATAACTGTTGTAAATGTCACGTTCTATATAATGTCTTTCTTCCCTCCACGTCACTTCCTTCTTCTTCGTTGTTTAACCTTGCTCGCTTGTCGATGTTCGACCGCTACTTTGTTCGTTAATAAATCTAACAGGTTATGGGCCCAGGACGCTTCAACTGCGCGGATTAATTGATTACGTTGATTACGTACTGAATTAAAAAGTTTTGCGGTTAGTCGAGCGTTTTGAAGAAAGTTCCGAGTAATCCAAAATGGCGACGTGGAAGGTCGAACCGCTTAACCGCGATAATTTCGATACCTGGCGTCTTCAGATAAAAGCCGTTCTCATAAAAAATGATGTTTGGGGTTACGTGAATGGAACAAAGAATTGCACAAGCGATAATGTCGAAGAATGGACAGAAATGGACTCCAAAGCAATGTCTGACCTTGTACTTGCTATTAGTCCGTCGGAGTTAAAACAAATTAAAGGTTGCCATACATCTCGAAATATTTGGCTGAAACTTGAACAGATATACCAATCGAAAGGACCTGCCAGAAAAGCAACTCTTCTGAAACAGTTAATTCTGCATAAAATGGTTGAAGATGATGACATGAATGACCACGTAAGAACATTTTTTGACATTGTTGACAAACTAAATGAAATCGATCTAGAAGTTCCTGAAGATTTATTGGCAATAATTTTGCTCTATAGTATTCCAGAGAGATTTAGAATAGCTATTGAATCTCGCGATGAATTACCGACTCTTGAAGCACTAAGAATTAAACTCTTAGAAGAATTTCAAGCAAGAAAAAGTCGATGTCAACCTCCGATTGCGAATGCCCTAATAGCAAACAGAAAAACTTTTCAAAGAAAACCAGTTATTGCTAAAGAACCAGAACCTGAACAGTTCTTCAGATTCAGATGTCACCGATGTTCGAAAGTAGGTCATCGTGCAAGAGATTGTCGTTCTTCACCTCAGAGGAAATCAAAAATTGGAGGAAGGTCAAGCCATGTTCTTGAAAGATCTATTGAAACTGTTTTCCAAGCTGTATCGACCAAAACAACCTGGTGTTTAGATTCTGGTGCAACATATGTGTCCATCACAGAAAAAGTTTTCTGCTATTTCAAAAATTGACAGAAACCTTTGCTTAGCAAACGATTCTTCTACTCCAATTGCTGGAATAGGAATTGTGAAAATTGATGTCAACAACAATGGAAAAGATAGAAGGATCATACTGAGCAATTCTCTTCATGTTCCTGGTCTTAGATCAAATTTAATGTCTGTTGGAAAAATATGCGACAATTGAAACAAAGTTGTATTTGAAAGAAATGCAGCATATGTTGTCTCAGAAACAGGGGAAGTAAAAACTGTAGCAACAAGACAGAATGGTCTATACTACGTGAAAGAGATAATTGACTCTGCAGCAGTTGTAAATGAAACGTCCAAGAATTTGATTCAAAAATGGCACGAACGTTTCGGTCATCTAAATCAACAGAATTCAAAGAACTTATGAGAAACAATAAAGTTTTAGGTCTGAAATTTGATTATTCGTCGAATTTGTCATATTGTGAAACTTGTATTCGAAGCAAACAGACTCAAAAACCCTTTCCGAAGGAAGCTAGCAATCGATCTTCAGAATTACTTGAACTTGTTCATTCTGATATCTGTGGTACAATGCGTACTGAGTCGAATGGAAGAAAACTTTATTTTGCAACGTTTATTGATGATGCTTCACGTTGGAGTGCAGTTTACTTCTTGCGAAATAAAAGTGAAATTTTGAAAGTGTTCAGAGAATTTAGAAACTTTGTTGAATGTCAGTTGCAAAAACGGATAAAAGCTTTAAGGACTGACAATGGCACTGAATATACTAGTAATGAATTCAAAAGTTACTTGAAAGAAAATGCAATACACCATTGGCTGACAGTTGAGTACACTCCGCAACAAAATGGCTTAGCTGAACAAAGAAACCGTACTCTTGTTGAAATGGCTAGGTGCATGATGCTGCAATCATGTCTTCCATCTTCATTCTGGGCTGAAGCAATAGATACCGCGAATTACATACGGAACCGATGTCCGTCCAGAAGTCTAAAAGGTGAAATTCCTGAAAAACTATGGTCTGGAAAGCGACCGACTGTGTCTCATCTACGAACATTTGGTGTGAAAGCATTTGCCTTAAATAAAAAACCAGGCAAAGGGAAGTTTGATCCAAGATCACAGGAATACATTTTCATTGGATGCGATCAAGAACCAAAGGCCTATCGGCTTTGGTCTTCCGAGAAAATGACAATCATCAAAAGTCGAGATGTTGTTTTCACCGATGATTTCAAATAGCAGCAAACGAGACAAAATGTTTTTGATTCTGACTTTGTTGAAACTGAAATCTGTGAAGTCGAATGAAACTGAAATGTCTGATTAAAATGACAGAATGCATGTATGATCTTGTTTATTAAGATTATATATGATCGTGAGTGGAAGTGTTGTAAATGTCACGTTCTATATAATGTCTTTCTTCCCTCCACGTCACTTCCTTCTTCTTCGTTGTTTAACCTTGCTCGCTTGTCGATGTTCGACCGCTACTTTGTTCGGTAATAAATCTAACAATAACTCAAATAACACTGACTGGCTGACTCATCACGAATCGCAAAAACGACATGCTGTAAGCTAGTATGCAATAAACCATTCCACCCGTATTAAAGTTTCGGGCGCAACCGAAGAGTGTTCCACCGGTTTGTCAGTCATGTGCCAACCTCGGGGCCGATCTGCGTGATGGTATTGGGACAGGTGGGATGTTTCCACATTTGATTGATAACTGCAACATTACTATACGTAGACATTGTTCATTTTCATAGTTTATCAATATTTTTGAAAGAACATCAAATCATTAAGAAAAGTGCTTTGCCGAAAAACATACGTCATAAAGTAATAATATCATCACCTCAGCATTTTTTTGTTTTGTTCAGAAACCTTTTAATTAAACTTTCTCAATTTTAACTATTTACCATTTACTTAGAATTGTAACTTTAAATTTCAATTTTGTTATTTTACCTCTCCCTGTTTTTTAATAGTAATTTTCTTTTATAATAGTTTTATTTTATTACATAATTTTAATAGCAAATTTAACATAAGTAATTTTTTATTTATTTATTTATTTACTCCATGACAGTTTTTAGCGTTTTTATTATGTTGCTTTTACTCTTCGTTGTACTCTATCTCTTTCGGACTGATAGTTTAAAATTGCGGGATAACTTTAATGGCCCGCCTTATATGCACTAATTTACTAATTTTAGCAACTGCTGAAAGCTGACTTCTGCGGCCTCAGCATTATGCGAAATTGCTAACATACATACATACATACATACATACATACATACATACATACATACATACATACATACATACATACATACATACATACATACATACATACATACATACATACATACATACATACATACATACATACATACATACATACATACATACATACATACATACATACATACATACATACATACATACATACATACATACATACATACATACATACATACATACATACATACATACATACATACATACATACATACATACATACATACATACATACATACATACATACATACATACATACATACATACATACATACATACATACATACATACATACATACATACATACATACAGAAACCGAATTGTGTAAGTTGATTATAATTTTTTTTGTTTATTTTTGAAAGAACATCAAATTATTAAGAAAAGTGATTTGCCGAAAAACATACGTCATAAAGTAATATCAGCACCTCAGCCTTTTTTTGTTTTGTTCAGAAAATGGGAAAGTTACTTAAATTCATAACATGTTTTAGCATTTTCATAATAGAAAACAATTCAAAGTTTAACAAAGGAAAAACAAATTTTTCTAAACCCTTTCGTCACGTTTTCTTCTGTGTATCTTTATTTATTATATCAATTTTCATTCTGTTACCAATGCTCTCTTGGATTGTTTTATCTACCTTTCTTTTTGCTTTTTAATTTGTCATTCTTGTACTGTTATCTTCAAACATTTGCATAATTGCATCAGATAACCACAATTTTTCAGCATTTTCGTTTTTACTCTTGACATTTTCATAAAACACTCTCTGCTTTATTAGTCTCATTGGTGGCAAATTTTGTATGGCTTGTAGAACAAATACTAAAATAATTAAATGAGAAGACAGAATTACTACAAGGAAAACCATTTTTACAGAAAGCTCTTCTTTCAGTAGCTCCTTTAGCTGGGCCCGGCATCCATATCTATTGATTGTTAAATCAAGCGTCTTCTGAAAAATAATTTCAAGAGATTTATTGAAGGAATCTAATATTAATCACATTAAATTACTTATAAATTAATAAGTTGATATAAATAGCGTAACTAGAAAAATGTTAAATAAATTACTCTAAAGTACAAAATAAATTAAGAACATAATAACGTGAGGTGCAATATTTGCGATCTTAGGAGTGCAAAAGAAAACGCCCAACGCTTCTACGTTTATAATTTTTTGTGTACGTTTTTGAGCAAGTTATAAAAATTTGTCTTTCGTAATTATTATTTATTTTTTACTTTTTTTAATGTTTAAATTTTAATTTTTTTTCAGTTATTAATTTATTAATAACATTATTATTTTTAAAAACATACATTTTAAAACAAAAAACTTTATGCTAATTATCAAAAAGGATGCATGGCATCTATCGATTATATTGAAAATTATGGCCACAGAAGTATCTCGCGTATACTGAACTAGAAAACCCGTTGCGGATTTGTTCGCGAATAAATTTTCAAATTTGAACTCTGTGTCATAGAACCCTCCACCTACCTTTTTTCAATATGACTTGTTAAATGAAATGTTGCCAAATAGTAAATAAATAACGAAGCGCTGATGGCAGTACTGTGGAGCGTTCGCCTGTTGATCGTTAGGTCGGCAGTACGAGCCCCACCGGCGTCACCAGCGTAACTCCCTTAAGCAAGGAGTTTACTCGCATTGCTAAATGGGTAGGCGCCTATTAATGGCTGCCTCTGCAAGGACCCTTTCTTCGTGGCCTTGAAGTCTAACGATTAACGCCACGCTAAACATTGTCAAAATAATAATAAAATATTTTGCATCGCACCATAATAATATATGCATCCAGACAAGCCAGCAGCCAGACACAGCCAAATATATGCATCTAGACATAACCAGCATACAGACACAGCGAAATATTCATTACCATTCAAATCAGCAAATCGCATTCAAATAACGTGATTAAACGATCAGCATTTCAAAATAGCACGCTGTCTGAATAATCGAGCTGCATCATCCTATAAAAATATAGTTCGCCTATAATCAGAGAAACTAGATAGACCATCACACAAATATAGTTTGTCTGCACACATAATAGATATCACGCAAAACAAAATAGGTAACCATGTACGCTAAGTAATAAGACATGGGCATGATACTGATACCTGTAAATTTATTATCTGTAAAATGGTAAAACACATGTTTTTTAACTTTTAAGTAGAATATGAGTATTAATTTTCAAATCTTTAGGATTATAGTTTTAGACTGCCAGCTAATTTGAAAAGAAAAAAACAAATAACTTTTTTTCCGCCCCACATATATATATATATATATATATATATAAATATATATATATATATATATATATATATATATATATATATATATATATATATATATATATATATATATATATATATATATATATATATATATATATATATATATATATATATATATATATATATATATATATATATATATATATATATATATATATATATATATATATATATATATATATATCTTTGAGACACGCTCTAAGAAACACAACTCGCCATTTGGCAGAAACAACTTTTTTCTGCCAAATGGCGAGTTGTGTTTCTTAGAGCGTGTCTCAAAGATAAATTGATTCCACAGTTTCTTCGCAACAGATATATATATATATATATATATATATATATATATATATATATATATATATATATATATATATATATATATATATATATATATATATATATATATATATATATATATATATATATATATATATATATATATATATATATATATATATATATATATAAATATATATATATATATATATATAAAAGAACATGTCCTGACTGACTGACCGACTGATAATCAACGCCGAGCTCATCCTAGGAACGTGAAATTTGGAACTTATATTATTTTTATTGCATAAGCATCCACTAAGAAAGGATTTTTGAAAATTGTGCTCTGAGGGGAAGAAACTGGAAAACAAACGTTTTTCTAAAACAATGTATATCTCGAAAACCAAAAATGAGGAGATTTTGAAATTTGGTATATGGATTCTTCTTGAAAAATAAAAAGATACGTGTTTCACCATTTTTTGAAAATTCGGTTTTCCGGACCTCAAATGTGGGTTGGAAAATTGGGTTATTTGGTTTTTAAAGTAGCTGCTACTCAAAAACTGTGAATGCTACAGGAGTAAAAATTAGTATTTAGTTTCTACTCCAAAAATAATGAAATACGTGTTTTAGAATTTTTTGAAAATTTGGTTTCCAGGACTTCAAATGTGAAGTGGAAAAAGGGTTATTTGATTATAAAATAACTGCTACTCAAAAACTGTAAGTGCTACAGATGTGAAAATTAGTAAGCTTCTACGTCCCGTTATTTTTTTGGAACGATACGATCCGATACGATTTCTGAAATTTGCCCCGAATTAAACGATACGATACGAGACGCTTCGAACAATAACGATACGATATCGATACGATACGATACGATTTCGGGATCTCGACTGAAGCGGAAATTTTGCCTAGAGATAACATAGAATGATGAACTATACGCGACAGACAATATTAATAACTACATTAAAGAAATTCATTGAAAAAAAATATATAAATATTAAAAAATTTCAAAATTTATAAAAATTTACCAAATTTAATTTTTTTTTACAACTTGAAATAAGTTTCATTTGTTTAGTTTCGGTACATCTATTTGTCTAAATTTAGACTCTAAATAAAACGCTACCGCCGATAGAAAGTATTTATTTACTTTATTTAGTGACGCGGCATGATAATGATGACAAACACGAGAAAGTGCCTCTATGCAAGAATTATAAAAGTGAAAAAACCCAGCGTGTTTATTTATAGGCGATGGCGAATGCGGTTAGCAATAGCAAGAAAGAAGCTGAGAAAGTTTCGAATTCCAGCTGCAGACGATACGGGCTACGGCTCTGTCGTGCACACTACAGGTGGCACACACATACTCACACACAACCAAGAATATCATCGAGATTATAAATATATATCTTAGATGAACTACTATTACGGTCAATTGCGGATATCGAAACACTAAAATAATCACTCCAATTCTATGTAACAAATTTGAAAAAATAAGTTTATGAAACAGACTAAACCAAAACATAAACATAGAATGATCATTACTATTACATTACTCATTATTCTCATTAATAATAATAGTCATCGATGTCAGCGAGTACGATTGCCTTGTAGGGCTTGTAGTATCAGTAGTATGCGCAGAGCTTGACTAGCAGCCTAAGAGGAGCGTGGCTTTTTTGCTGCCGGTTCCCAGACTAAAAATAGTAAATAATGGGGCTACAGGCTGTCTGGAAAACCGAATTTAAAGTGGGGATGATAATAGTTGTTGAATCAATTGCAAATATTCACAGTTGTGACAATCGTTAATTAAATATGTATGACTTTATTTATTGGAAAATATTTTTAAAAAATCCCGATATTTTTCGAGATTTTAATCGAGAATGAAATTTTAAGTATCGCCAATTAATATCGATACGAGATTTCTTCCGCAGGCTGTATCGTTTCAATAGTGATACAGGAATCCCGTATCGTTTTGAAATCTCGATTGAATTCGAGATAACGATATCGGGACGCAGATGCTTAAAAATTAGTATTTTGAGGTTTTGTGCCGGTTAAAAGTAGATGAATTCAGTTTATCACCGGACGGACGGGCCAAGCTGTTATTTTAGGGTCTTCATACGGCCCTGCCTAAGCCTTAAATCAAGGTGGGACGGGCCGAGATTTCTAACCAAGTATATAAACATTTTAGTGATTTTAGGGTGTTCTGACGGACCGGGCTAAACCTGAAGTCAAGGTGGGACGGGCCGAAGTTTTTCATCAAGTATATAGAACTTCTAGGCCTGTAAAAACGGGCCGGGCCCATATTAGCCGTGCCGAGCCAGGAATTTCGGTTTTTGAAACGGGCTGGGCCAAGTTGTCGACGGTCTGAGCCGAGACCTAAAAAATTGATCCGTGCAGTACTCTACTATGTATGCACGGTTCAAATTCTCTAATTTTATGCGAGCGAAGCCGCTACGGGCACTGCTAGTGTATTTATATAGTTTTATGTTTTGACAGTACCTAGGTACTAGATTTTCGCGTAAACAAGCTCGATAAAATTGTCGAGACGCCTCACCATGCATTTGCAAAACTGTAGTATCTTGCAACATTTTAATATGACTCACGGCCGCGCTTTGAAACGTGATATTCTCGTTGACAATGTACGTGTTATTGCTAGAGAGAAAGACGTCAGACAGTTCAGAATTAAAGAGGCTCTACTAATCTTACAACGGAGGCCAGAAATCAACAAGCAGTTTTATAAATTTCCGCACGTCCTTACTTTGTAAGAGTTATGGACAAGGAAGAATCGTGGCGAAGAAATGAATACAACAAAAGTAGTTGATGACAATCGTATCAATGTTTTCCGGATGTTACAAGAAGAGAATCCTTGTTTACAGGACGTTGTAGCAGAGAAAGTCGACAAGTCCATTCTTCCAATAGTCACAGTTGAACTCACGGCTTCAGAAGAAATAGAAGAAGTAAAGATAGTTGTCGACAGAGCTGATGAAGAGACCGATCCGCAACTACGGTTTTCTCACTTAGTGGACAATATTAACATCACTGAAAGATGAAGAAAAAAAAAATAGACCTACAGATGATTGAATCTATGAATTAGCATTGGTTGTTTGATGTTTGTGGTCCTGTTTTGCTGGCTTGTTTTGAGTTGATTGTAGATCATATTTCGTAATGTGTATCAGTGAGTCATTTAAGCCCGTTGAAAAATCTGCACAAAGTCGGATGGAGCCGTTTGCTTTACGGACAGCAACTATGGGTGCTGCCCACTGAGAGTGATCCACGGGAGAGATTATTCCTTCTTTTTGTAACATGTTAATTTTGCTATTCAATGCCGTTTCTTTCTAAGTTTTGAGTGAGATGCCAAGATGGCCTCCCGAAAACGATTTAGAGTCTTTTTGGTTTCATGAATATTCATTATTTATATTAATCGGCAATAATGGGAATATTTTAAATTTATTACAGCATTTGGCAATAATAATAATTAAAAGATGGGCTGATTTTGAAATTTCTTCACAGCTAGCTTAAATTTTTACTGCAGCAATTGGCAATATATTATTCAATTGCAAATTTGAATCGAGCAGCATTTCTCTGCGATTGCACAATTGATTACGGCTCTCATCCTTTCGTGTGCATTGGTCCAATGGACATGGTTTCTGAACATTGTGCCGCATGGAAGTTTTCTGGAGAAACGCCTGGATTGTGCTGCCTTAATGGTAAAGTGAAATTGCCATTATTGACACCACCGCTAGAGCCACTGCATTCATTGCTTCGTGGCGATACACCAGAATCACGTCATTTTCTAGCAAACACTCAAAAATACAATAAGTGTTTTCAAATGACTTCATTCACGTCATTTTCTAGCAAACACTCAAAAATACAATAAGTGTTTTCAAATGACTTCATTCGGAGCGTATTTATACAGTTCACCCAAAAAACGATGAATGCTTTTATTTGAGGTTGTTGTTGATCAATGTTTGTGGCCCAACATCTTTTGGATCACTACGAACTATCAATGGTATAGTGTGCCCAACATCATACGCACATTATTTGTTATTATAATTTCCACCTGCTTTCCATCAAATCCACGTGAACTGTGGAACAAATACAAAAATAGCATGTCAGAAGACATTTTCCATCAAATACGGGTCAGTTCAACTAATCCCAACCTTGAAGTGAATGAAGAGATGCATAACCAGGCTTTGCTCTTGATTGAAGACATGTGTTACCTGATGTGTGGTAGTTTGTTAGTCAAGTTAGAATAAATGATGCTTTTAATCGAGAATTAGAACGTGAACATATCTATAATCGACATGAATTAGATCAATTAGTTCAATCGAATGTACCCCTCTTAAACCCTCAACAAAAAAAGTGTACGATAAATTAATGAAGGCAATCGATAATGGAAATGGTGGCTTATTTTTTCTTGATGCCCCAGGTGGAACTGGAAAAACGTTTCTCATGTCTTTAATATTGGCCACTGTTCGTGCGAGATTAGACATCGCGGTAGCAGTTGCTTCTTCTGGAATAGCAGCCACATTGTTAGAAGGATGCCGTACTGCTCATTCAGCATTAAAATTGCCTTTAAATCTTCAAATTACTGAACAACCTACATGCAACATTGCAAAACACTCTGCAATGGCAAAAGTTTTAGTAGCATCTACACAATGGCGCACAAACGGGCATTGGAAGCACTTGATAGAACACAGAAAGATCTGCGCAATGACTCGCGACATTTTGGAGGTGCAATGATTTTATTGTCTGGCGATTTCCGCCAAACACTGCCAGTCATTCCAAGATCGACTGCTGCCGATGAAATTAATGCTTCCCTCAAATCATCATATTTGTGGCGCTATGTGATGAAACTTCAGCTGTCTTTTAACATGAGAGTTGCATTGCTGAACGATCCATCTGCCGAAGATTTCTCCATGCAATTGCGCAACATCGGTAATGGCCGTGTTCCTGTCGACAAATCGACCGGATTGATTTCTTTTCCTCCCAATTTTTGCACTTTTGTTTCATCGAAAGACGAGCTTATCAATAAAGTGTTCCCAGATATCATTGCTAATCATAAAAAGAACAAATGGTTGAGTGAAAGAGCAATTTTGGCGCTAAGAATAAAGATGTGGATGACTTAAATATTCTAATTCAGAATCAAATTTTTGGTACTCTGCATTCATTCAAATCTATTGACTGTGTAACAAATGAAGATGAAGCCACTATCCAACTAAATTTTTGAACTCCTTGGATGTGCCTGGCTTACCACCGCACAATTTACAACTAAAGGTTGGATCAGTAGTTATTATGCTTATAAATCTAAATCAACCAAAACTATGCAATGGAACGCGTTTGGTTTTAAAGAAACTAATGGTCAATGTGCTTCACGCGACGATCCTCAAAGGAAAATTCAAAGGCGAGGAAATACTCATTCCGAGGATTCCTATGATCCCAACCGGTTTGCCCTTAGAGTTTAAAAGACTTCAATTTCCGATTCGCCTAGCATTTGCCATGACGATTAACAAATCACAAGGCCAATCTTTGAGTGTTTTTGGTCTGAACTTGGAAAATGCATGTTTTTCTCATGGTCAATTGTATGTGGCGTGTTCACGTGTCGGCAGACCATCAGATTTATTTGTTTTTTCTCCCGATAATAAAACAAAAAACATAGTGTATCATATAGTGCTGGATTAAAAAGAATCGACCCGAGTTCAACCAATGTTTTTCTAATAAACTATTAAAGTGAACGTTTTTTTATTTTTGTTTTCTTTTAAACTTATATATAGGATATTTGTTATTATTGTTCTTTATTGCTTAAAAATACACTCTTTAAGGTGAAACGAAGTTCGCCGGGTCTGCTAGTATATATATATATGGTCGGTGGCTCAGTTGGTAAGAGCGCTTGCATTTAGGCGAGGCGGTGTTGCCGTAGACACGTGGGTTCGATTCCTAGTAGAGTCTTATATATATATATATATATATATATATATATATATATATATATACATATATATATATATATATATATATATATATATATATATATATATATATATATATATATATATATATATATATATATTAATTTTCAAACGACAGATCTACGTCACATCTCGCGCAACCATGTCATTGTTCAAACGGAAACCATCTCTGAAGAATTGCCAAAATTAAATTAATTAATTAAAATGCCACGTTATTTTACACAAAACGTTATCGTCGACGTCGCATAGTTATATTGTCACAATGCAGAACTGCCGCCATTCTTGCACTAAGTTGTTCAAAAATTTACGCCGTACGTTAGAGTCCATGTTCAATAGTTGTATAATAATAATTAGGACTGACTGGCCAGTTTCGACTACAGTCATTGTCAGAGTCTGTAGTAAAATGTCGTACCACGTCAACAGCTAAAGCATATGAGGCGCTGGTGGCAGAGCGGTAGAGCGCTCGCCTGTCGATCATTAGGTCGGCAGTTCAAGCCTCACCGGCGTCACCAGCGTAACTCCCTTAAGCAAGGAGTTCACACGCATTTGCTAAAGGGGTAGGCGCCTATAAATGGCTGCCTCTGCAAAAAACCCTTCAGTGGCCTTGAAGTCCTTTAGGATTTACGCCACTCTAAATATTGTCAAACAATATTATTATTATTATTAGTGATTGTGTTGTGCTTAAATATAAATCAATAAAATTTATATTATAATTCTATATACTAAAATTAATAATGAATATTAAAATTTTAAAATTATATATATGCATCGAGTTTATCGCGTGGCCGAGGACTGGAGGTGATCCAATGTTGAAGTTAATAAAATTCGATCAACACTTATTAATATTAATTTTGCCAATTGATGATGCTATTAAGCTTCTGCGTCCCGTTATTTTTTGGAACGATACGATACGATACGATTTCTGAAATTTGCCCCGAATTAAACGATACGATACGAGACGCTTCGAACAATAACGATACGATATCGATACGATACGATACGATTTCGGGATCTCGACTGAAGCGGAAATTTTGCCTAGAGATAACATAGAATGATGAACTATACGCGACAGACAATATTAATAACTACATTAAAGAAATTCATTGAAAAAAATATATAAATATTAAAAAATTTCAAAATTTATAAAAATTTACCAAATTTAATTTTTTTTTACAACTTGAAATAAGTTTCATTTGTTTAGTTTCAGTACATCTATTTGTCTAAATTTAGACTCTAAATAAAATGCTACCGCCGATAGAAAGTATTTATTTACTTTATTTAGTGACGCGGCATGATAATGATGACAAACACGAGAAAGTGCCTCTATGCAAGAATTAAAAAAGTGAAAAAACCCAGCGTGTTTATTTATAGGCGATGGCGAATGCGGTTAGCAATAGCAAAAAAGAAGCTGAGAAAGTTTCGAATTCCAGCTGCAGACGATACGGGCTACGGCACTGTCGTGCACACTACAGGTGGCACACACATACTCACACACAACCAAGAATATCATTGAGATTATAATTATTAGATGAGCTACTATTACGGTCAATTACGGATATCGAAACATTAAAATAATCATTCCAATTCTATGTAACAAATTTGAAAAAATAAGTTTATGAAACAGACTAAACCAAAACATAAACATAGAATGATCATTACTATTACATTACTCATTATTCTCATTAATAATAATAGTCATCGATGTCAGCGAGTACGATTGCCTTGTAGGGCTTGTAGTATCAGTAGTATGCAGAGCTCGACTAGCAGCCTAAGAGGAGCGTGGCTTTTTTGCTGCCGGTTCCCAGACTAAAAATAGTAAATAATGGGGCTACAGTCTGGAAAACCGAATTTAAAGTGGGGATGATAATAGTTGTTAAATCAATTGCAAATATTCACAGTTGTGACAATCGTTAATTAAATATGTATGACTTTCGTTATTTATTGGAAAATATTTGTTAAAAATCTCGATATTTTCGAGATTTTAATCGAGAATGAAATTTTAAGTATCGCTAATTATATAGATACGGGATTTCTTCCGCAGGCTGTATCGGTTCAATGGCGATACGGGATCTCCCGTATCGTTTTGAAATCTCGATTGAATTCGAGATAACGATATCGGGACGCAGATGCTTAGATGCTATTAATAGATTTGTCAGAAGTTAATAAAATTCGATCAACACTTATTAATATTAATTTTGCAAATTGATGATGATAGCATCATCAATTTGCAAAATTAATTGATTTGTCAGAGCCAAAGTTGATGACTGTAAACGGCCATTACCTGTCTTAAAAGATGCAAAAGAAATCAAGGTCATTTAGTTGTTTTACAGATCTCAGATGCACAGTGCTTGAGTTGGAAAAAAAATATTTCGTGACATTATTAACACTAATGTTAAGGTTGTTTTGCGTAATACTTAACGACTAATGTTAGGGTTGTTTTGCCTAATACTCAACGGCTTTTATTTACAATTTATTATAGAACAAAAACAGCCCACCAAATGATTAAGCAAAATAATCTCTTTAAATCCGGTACATTGAAAGAGACTATGTTTGTCTATGAATACAAGTGCAATAAACATGACGGATTGTTTTCAGTTATTACATAGCTTCAATCAACCAGTCCTAATTACAGGTACTAAGACACAAGTTTCCGATTAAGTGTGTATTTCTTTTAATAAATATTAGGACCATTTTTTAAAAACCTGAATATAGTTATCAATATTACAACAATATATGTAAAAAAGAATCTTTTGCAGTTATACCTCAGCAAACCAGATACAGGTTCCAGCTCCGTAAGATTTCTGGTTACAACAGCTAAATGGGACTTTAAAAAGACTATTGATCTTTTTGATTGGGCTGTATTCTCCGGTCCACCATTTTACACGATTCCAATCGTAGTAACTTTTTACTCCACAGCAGTTATATTTGGTTTGGAAATTGTTTATTATGTCGAATATTTTTTCTTGCTCCGAATATGAACGCAAAGAATCATACAGATAATCACCAGTCTAAAATTATTATATAAAAATCTAAAACTCAATACAAGCCTAATTAAAATTTACATGGCAAAACTTGAAAACTTGAAAACTTGGTTATGAACTTAAATAAGTAAAGCAATAAGATTCCATACGTTTCGTCGTCGTACGTTTCGTCTCCCCGTACCATTCGTCACTTTACAGTTCGTCTCGCTACGTTTCGTCTCCGTTGATTCATTCGCCCTTTTTTAATCCTTCATATTAACTTTGCCTTTCTGTCGTAGTATAACCCCCTTTCTTTTTATTAAATCAATGTGAAACTTAGTCCAAAGACTCGTGAGGACAAAACATTAATTTTGAAATGGTCAATTCTAGAAATGACAGAGGCCCACCAGACTCATCACCAATCACCAACGAGATCATCCCAACTCCAGCACCTTCAACCAAAACACCAGTTTTCCAGGAACTCCGTGCATCACCCGACTTCGGAAAATGTGTATCCTCAACCATCCGTGCTGGTCAGAAGACAAAGTATTCAACACCCAACATCTCCATTTGGAATGTTTTTGACTTTCACTTGGGTGAAATTTAGGTTAAAAAAAAACAGAAGGAAAATAAAAGCGACCACATTAAATGAGTTACAAAGAGCGAAACTCACTTTGAAATTAAATAGAGTTCGAGGAAAAGTAGCCAAACAAAATCGATGATATTTTTTTCAATAATTTAGAACTAAATAAGTAATTAAAACACAGGAAAGACAAGTTAAAACACGTTAAACGCTCGATAGGTGAAAAACGTAACCATACAGAGCGGCGTTGTACGACTTGTGAACAACACAAAGAACGACAAGCACGGGCACAAAAATATTGGCAGTAACATAATCTAAGACAAGGCTATTGTATACGGTCGGACGGCAATTAGCACCATCGCCGCTTATTAATATTATCATTGTAAGTGAGATGCTCAAAAGTAGTATTCGAACCACTGAGCCCAGCACCATCCTCGCTGTTCAATGTGTTCCATCTATCAATAGCCGTATTAATTTATTAACTGAAAACTGATTCAGCTTAGCTCTAATTAAATGTCTCCGTCTAAGCCTAAGTATTTCTGATTTTTAACTCTTCCCTTTCAACTTTTATAATATTTAATATTTAATTTATTGTTTAACATAGGGTTCTGAAGATGGCTTTTTATAGCTGAAACTGGCCAGTTAACCCTGATCGTTTTATCATTTAACTATTTTAACCAATAAATTCTTCAATATATGTCTCGTCGTTTCAAATGGATGAAAAGGGCTTTAAAAACCTTGCTAAGAAAGATGACTAATGTTAAGTGGTCAATTGTGTTTAATAGAGCCTGTTTAAAAGAAAATATTATTCCAATATATATATATATATATATATATATTTTCTTTAAGACAAGCTCGATTAAAAATAAGTCTCCATTTAGCCGCTATGAGTTTTATAGATACTTTCTCAATATTTCGGAACAACGTTTTTTGTTTACTGCAACACGTATTAAGAAAAGTATTAACATTTAAAACCTTCTTTATTTCAGACTTACGGGCCGTTTCGGCTTTCGCCATCTTCAGAGTCTGTAAATACAATCGCGTAAAAGGAGGCAAAAAATAAGAAAACATTTAATAACTAAATATACAAATAAACTAATATCCTTAAGAAATTATCTTAATAGAAGGATATTAATAAAAATGATCAAATTTAGACACTGTAATTAAATTAACGTACATAAAATAAACTGGAGTTATGAGGATAAAATAAGTATAATTAAAAACGTTTAATTAAAGGATAAAATAATAGTAGCAGTAATAATAATAATAATAAAAGCAAGTATTATGATAATAAATAATTAAATTAAGTCGAAATTACATAAGATATTTAAATAAATAAAATCAAGAATATCTCCGCTTTCGTCGAACAGTGATGTTCTCGTTTGAAAGTAAATGGAGGAAGGAACTGGATGAGTACGAACAATTGTCATCAATCGGACATTCTTCTTCGACACAGGTGCACGCGGTATCATCAGGACTAACAGGTTGATTTAATTTTCGTTTCGTTATAGTTTTCGTTACTAAAATATCACTGAATTATATATATATATATATATATATATATCAGTTTATTCGCAACAAATATCGCTCTAATGTGGTTAAAGGAAATACAAAGCTTGAAGTGGATTCTATGTTGTGTAAAATTTCTGATGAAATTGCAACTGCTGTCAACGTATCAAATGATTTGGAAGTTAAATATTCTACCTTGTTGAATGAAGTTTCTACTCAAGATGTTTTGGGTAGTGAACAAGATGTTCAATCATTTTTGAATGTTGTGGATGAAATGTTCTGCAGTTTCGATTATTCTAAAAAATTGGTAATCACGAAAAAACTTTCTTGGCTGTATTCTGGACCATATACTGTTAAAGAAAATTTTAACTTCTACATTAATCTGTCTTCTTACGAACTCAGCTGTGACGAGATTGAGTTCTTGAATTTAGGTTTGAATTTTCACATTTCAAGAAAATATGAACCTATTGTTAAAAAAACTGAACTGGAGGTAATGTATCATAAATTATGCTCGTACAAAAGTAGTGGAATTATCGACTTTGGCCAGTCTCTACAAGTTGAGCTGTTACGCGAGGGATTGATTAACAGAAGCATAAATGTAAAACCTTATGTTTCGTATCGTTTAAAATTCGCAGCTAAATCTCTCCGCAATAATAAAGATATAGTTGAACTCAGAGCCGATAAAATTCAGTGTTATGTTGTAATGAATTACTCAGACTATTTACAAAAGCTGAATATCATATATTCTGATTCTACAAAATTTAGACTTATTACAAAAGATCCCACCAATAGTCTGAAACAGAAAGTTAATAAATTGATTTCTAAAGTTAACTCTTTCGATTCAGAAGCAAAGCTATCTAAGTTGATAGGTGAGTTTGGTACTGGATATTTGTATGGAATGATTAAGACGCATAAATTTGATAATCTTGTTCGTCCAATTATCTCGCAATGTCCAAGTCCTACTTATCTCTTGGCAAAGTTTGTTAACAAAATTATCACACCTTACTGCCCTCATACTTACAGTTTGAAATCCTCTCTGGAATTTGTTGATCTTATTCATGGCTGCAGACAAAGTGGGATTGCTGCAACAATGGATGTCGAGAGTCTCTTCACTAACGTCCCTGTTCGTGATACAATATATATCATTTGCAATTACGTCTATCATAGTGATACGTTGCCACCTCCAAAGATTCCAGAATCTCTGCTGCACGAGCTCCTGCTGGTATGTACTACATTCAGACACTTAGACCAGAGCTTATTTCTACAGATTGATGGAGTGGCGATGGGATCTCCATTGGGACCAACCTTTGCTAACTTTTGCATGGGTCGTTTAGAGGAGATTGCTTTCGCTGAAATAAAAGAAACACCAATTGTTTATGCGCGATATATGGATGATATCTTTCTTCTTGTGAAGAAGAATACTTTCGAGAGCAATTCAGTTTTGAAATTTACCTTCGACCTAAATGACAGTAAAAAACAAGTAAATTTTCTCCACACCATCATCACAATAACTGATTCTGGTCCTACTACCAAAGTCTTCATCAAACCAACTAATAATGGAACACGCCTAAATGGTGACAGCGAGTGTCCGGACAGATATAAAAGAAGTGTTATTAATGTTATCTCATCAGAACTTATCGTTTTTCCGAAACCTGGTCAGATTTCTATAAAGAAATAGTTAGAATCAAGCAGTTATTGGTTAACAACAATTATTCTAATAGCTTTGTCGACGGTTTTATTAACAATTTTGTAACCAAAATGAAAACATCTATGAGTTCGGCTGGGTCTGACGCTGACAAGGGTCGTGATGTACGCCAGGAGTTCCCCGTGTTCTACAAAAATCAAATGAATCTCAGTTACAGAATTGATGAAAGTATTATAAAGAAGATAATAAAAAAGGAAGTTTCTGTTATAGACCCCGTCAGGAATAAACTGGGCTTATATATTTATTACAAAAACTTGAAACTTTTCAATTTGGTCATCAAGAATGATAGAACAAGTATCACTGACCCGTTGCAACAAAGTCACGTGGTGTACCATTTCAAATGTTCTATTCCACATTGTAAGGTGGATACATACATTGGTCACACTACCACTACGTTGTCAAGGAGACTCACGATGCATCTCCAGTTTGGGAGTATTCTTAATCATTATGAATGTATTCATTTGAAAAAGCTAACACGAAAAGAACTTGAAGAAGGTGTTTCGATTTTAACAAGTGAATCCGACTCTTAAAAATTAAAGAGGCTCTCTATATCTTATTAATGAGACCCGCAATTAATAAACAATTTGATAAATTTCCACAAATTCTCCACTTATTCGGTGTCAAAGAAAGCAATATGCATCGGTTTACCCTGTATTCCTTCTAACGACGAGGATAACATAAATGATGATACTTCTGACTCGTCCTCTGACACAAATACTTTGGCTGTTGAGGCTGCTCCTGACGAATCTCATTGTAATGTATCTGAGGAAATTCTTGTCTCTTCTAATAAACACAGCGAAAGCGCAAAAATTGATTTCCAATAGGATAAATTTTATATTCTTTTGATTTGATAGGTAGAGTGTTTTTTCGTTTTTTCTTTTGTTAGTGTGCTAATTCTTTGATAATTTCGGTTCTTTCTGTTTGTTTACTTTTCTCGTTTTACTTTTGACCCTGAGGATGGCTGACAATAAAAGTTTAATGGAAACGTTTTTGGCTAATTGTAGTCTCGAACAGAGAGTTTTGTGCCGAAAGGTCGAGAATTTGGCTCGAAAAGTTGTTTCTGCCAAATGGCGAGTTGTGTTTCTTGGAGCGTGTCTCAAAGATAAAGTGATTCTACAGTTTATATATATATATATATATATATATATATATATATATATATATATATATATATATATATATATATATATATATATATATATATATATATATATATATATATATATATATATATATATATATATATATATATATATATATATATATATATATATATATATATTCTTTAAGACAAGCTCGATTAAAAATAAGTCTCCATTTAGCCGCTATGAGTTTTATAGATACTTTCTCAATGTTTCGGAACAACGTTTTTTGTTTACTGCAACACGTATTAAGAAAACTATTAACATTTTAAACCTTCTTTATTTCAGACTTACGGGCCGTTTCGGCTTTCGCCATCTTCAGAGTCTGTAAATACAATCGCGTAAAAGGAGGCAAAAGATAAGAAAACATGTAATAACTAAATATACAAATAAACTAATATCCTCAAGGAATTATCTTAATAGAAGGATATTAATAAAAATAATCAAATTTAGACACTGTAATTAAATTAACATGCATAAAATAAACTGGAGTTATTAGGATAAAATAAGTATAATTAAAAACGTTTAATTAAAGGATAAAATAATAGTAGCAGTAATAATAATAATAAAAGCAAGTATTATGATAATAAATGATTAAATTAAGTCAAAATTACATAAATAAACTAATATCCTCAAGGAATTATCTTAATAGAAGGATATTAATAAAAATAATCAAATTTAGACACTGTAATTAAATTAACGTGCATAAAATAAACTGGAGTTATGAGGATAAAATAAGTATAATTAAAAACGTTTAATTAAAGGATAAAATAATAGTAGCAGTAATAATAATAATAAAAGCAAGTATTATGATAATAAATGATTAAATTAAGTCAAAATTACATAAATAAACTAATATCCTCAAGGAATTATCTTAATAGAAGGATATTAATAAAAATAATCAAATTTAGACACTGTAATTAAATTAACGTGCATAAAATAAACTGGAGTTATGAGGATAAAATAAGTATAATTAAAAACGTTTAATTAAAGGATAAAATAATAGTAGCAGTAATAATAATAATAAAAGCAAGTATTATGATAATAAATGATTAAATTAAGTCGAAATTACATAAGATACTTAGATAAATAAAATCAAGAATATCTCCGCTTTCGTCGAACAGTGATGTTCTCGTTTGAAAGTAAATGGAGGAAGGAACTGGATGAGTACGAACAATTGTCATCAATCGGACATTCTTCTTCGACACAGGTGGGCGCGGTATCATCAGGACTAACAGGTTGATCCAAGTCATCAACAACGGTCGTGAACGAAGAAGGACTTTCTGTGAGGATATTTTCTAAAGTATCTTTAGATGACGGATCTTGTGTGGTATCGAAATATTGCGAAAAAAAGCATGCGTCCAAAACGTCAAAACTGTTTGTTTTATACATATCACACTTATGATTAAGCTGAAACTCATCAGGTGAATCAGTCTCAAGAAAATTATCAAGTGATTGAACCAGATCAACAGAGCAGCAGTTACCGATGTCGTGGAATTCATTAACATTAGAAACATCAAGAGTCGCATTAGAAAAGTTATCGAGAAGATGACCATTTGAAAGATCAATAGGACCCATGCTACTTCCGTTAATCGAAGTGTCAACATTGTCACTCTTTTCAAAATTCGGTCGTGAAGCAATGTCCTCAGTGAATCCAAATAATCTAAGAGTTGTAGAAAACTTTTCAAATTGTTTATTAATTGAATGGCAGAGTTTCTGAATATAAAGAGCTTCTTTTATTTTAAGTCGAAGAGGATCGTATTCTTTAACAACATATATATATATATATATATATATATATATATATATATATATATATATATATATATATATATATATATATATATATATATATATATATATATATATATATATATATATATATATATATATATATATATATATATATATATATATATATATATATATAAAAGAACATGTCGGGACTGACTGATAATCAACGCCGAGCTCAAACGCCTCATCATAGGAATGTGAAATTTGGAACTTATATTGCTTTTATAGCGTAAGCACCCAGTGAGAAAGGAATTTTAAAAATTTTGCTCCTGAGAAGATCAAACTGGAAACAAATGTTTTTCTAAAACAACGTGCTACTGATGTAACAATTAGTATTTAGTATTTACTCGAAAAATAAAGATATAGGTGTTTTACCAATTTTTGATAATTTGGTTTCCAGGACCTCAAATGTGGGGTAAAAAAAGGATATCTAAAAATGTAAAAGTTTTGAAACAAATTGTTTTCTAAAACAAGGCATATTTCAAAAACCAAAAATGAGAACGTTTTGAAGTTTGGTATCTAGATTCTTCTTGAAAAATAAAAAAACACGTGTTTCACCATTTTTTAAAATGTTGGGTTGAAATAAGAATTTGATTAAAAACTCCAAAAACTAAAAATGTTAAAATTTTGCAATTTAGTACCGAGATTGTTTTCACAAAATAACAAATTACATGTTTTATTAATTTTTGAAAATTTGGTTTCCAGGACTTCAAATGTGGAAGGGAAATAGGGTTATATTTTTTGTACAATAACAGCGACTCTGAAAATAAAAATAAAAATATACAAATTAATAACTAAATACTACTTAAAAGATAAAGTTACTAATGTTTTATAAATTTTTTTGTTCTGGCTTCCAGGACTACAAATATAAAGTGGAAAAAAGGATTATATTTGCTTGAAAACTCAATAACTGAAAATGTAAAAACATTAAAACTCACTATTAAGGTTTTTTTACAAAATTATAAGATATGTGTTTTATTATTTTTTTCAAAAAATAATTTTCAAGTATCGGTTTTTTGCTCGTTAAAACTGGATGAGGGTGTCACGACAAAACGTTCACAGACAAAATGTTCAACGACAAAATGTTCCCGACAAAACGTTCACGACACAACGTTCACGACAAAATGTTCACGACAAAATGAACACCGACAAAACGTTCACAGACAAAACGTTCACAGACAAAATGTTCAACGACAAAATGTTCACGACAAAACGTTCACGACAAAACATTCACGAAAAATGTTCACGCACAAAATGTTCACAGACAAAATGTTCACAGACAAAATGTTCACAGACAAAATGTTCACAGACAAAATGTTCACAGACAAAATGTTCAACGACAAAATGTTCACGACAAAACGTTCACGACACAACGTTCCCGAATGCAACTTTTAATTTTAGTTTAGTTTTTAAATGAACAAATATTTTGTGTTTCATGAAATGAGCCCAAATAAAACGTTAACAATAGTAAATGCAATGTTAATTTCTTCATATCTCTAATGCAGCAACACGACGCGCACGCCTAACGCCTGCAATATTTGAACCAATGTAATTAGCCTCGAAGTACATTAAGAGATCGTCGATTCTGTTTTGGATATGTTGAGGTTGTCGTTGTATCCATGGCTGTAAAAGGAGCAGGAGCTGTTCCCAACTGAAAATCACCTTTCCGGGTGGAACAAATGCCAATGCAGAAATCATTTTAAACATTGTCGCATTTTCCACGTTTTCACCATAAAAAGTAGACAAACCTAGCTCTTTTATCTTTTTCCATATATTTTGGTTCAGGTGGAAAAAACAGCCAGTCACTTGCGCATTTGGCCAAGTTGTCAGCACAGCAATCATTGCGGCCCGTTCGAAATCCATCATCACCCGATTCGGCTGCCACCCTGGAAGAAACAAACTCACTCGATTCAAAGCTCGAACTGTTCTGTTTTGTTTGGAAGTAGTAGAAACGGCACGGGAACAGCTTTTCCGGGCTTCTGGTCAGGACCTTCCAGCCGTGTTCCATGTATGGTATACAGCTGCTGGAGATGCTCAGGAGTTGTTTTGAAGGTTTCGTCTATCAGGATTGGGTCACAATCTCAAAGATAAATCAAATTTTGTTGTGTTCCCCAAATTAAAATTCTTTCATCCCCGTTTATGGCAGGGCCAGAATCCCAAAGCAGAAATTGCTCCGGTTGGTTCAAGTTTCCAGTAGTTTGAAATTCTATCGGAATTTCAATTTCATCTCTACTATGTAGCAGAGGAAGTAAATAAAGATTTCATATTTTGACCCTTTTTTATCATCGTTCCATTTATTAACTAGTTAATGCCGGTTAATTTGCTTTTGGATACCCTTAACTTTTTAAATTCTAGAATACAGCCATGCCATCAACATCAAGCCTTATTTCCGTCGTTCGCTTAATTGAAATTGAAGCTTCAAACGATCTTGAATTAATGACCAATTGTATTGTCCTATTATAGCTATCTCATCTAATCTGTCATTTTCTTTTCTTCTTGCTGAAACAGTTTACAGTCCTCCGATCTATACTCATCTGGTTGCCGTTTGAGTTATTTATGATAAGCTCAAGCTTCTGTAATTAATTTGTGAAAACTGTTTATGGCGTATATATTTCTCATATTATAAAACTACTTTAAATTAATTAGTAAGCAGTCTAAGATTCAAATTTGAAAATCTGAAAATTACCGATGATGAAAATGACAATTGCAGTTTCATAATCTGTTTAGTAAATAAGATTTGACAGATTCAAAATTTTTATGAAATTTGAAAATGTGTAAAATTACTGTAATTTATATCATTTTATTAAATATTTTCAACTCTACGAAAATGATGACGAGGATCAGGTCAAGTTGATATTGCTACCGTGATAGAAACATGTAGAATTGTGTTGCATTTTGTTACGAAGTTTAATTAATCAAATTATTTTATGCATTCTATTTTAATTATCTTACATTGATGTATTTATCTAACAATAAGAAGCCAACAACACTGTCTTACTTACTGACTACATGCCAATTAAATAACTGCGAGCCCGTCGGTCAACAATTTAGGGGTGGAGCTTAAGTATTATTTTATATCAATTTATTTTATACTTCTCATTTTATTTCCATTTTGAATTGGAAAATAATTTCTACTTCTCAATCTAATTCCATATTTTTAAAGAAATAATTTCTACTTCTCATTCTAATTTCATTTTTTCACGTCAAAAGTTCTTCGGACACTAAAGTTTAATACAGGCAAAAGTTCCTTGGCCGCCCTTATAAAATTTTTGCTTCCGTCTCCCCTCCGCGTGGCAAAACCTAAATTTGCCACTGTTAATTTAATCATGTCTGATAATTAAGAAAATTTAAGCCTAATATCTCTAACATTTCTGATCAACTCTATAATTTTGATCGGGAACATTTTCGAACGAGACATTTTGACCAGGGACATTATGACCCATGAAGATCTTATTAAAGACCCATAAACACACATTTCTACGCTTCAGATATTTCACTTGTTGCCTCCAGCATTTACTATTGTTAACGTTTTATTTGTGCTCATTTCTTAAAACACAAAATATTTGTTCATTTAAAAACTAAACTAAAATTAAAAGTTGCATTCGTAAACATTTTGTCGTGAACGTTGTGTCGTGAACGTTTTGTCGTGAACATTTTGTCGTTGAACATTTTGTCGTTGAACATTTTGTCTGTGAACATTTTGTCTGTGAACATTTTGTCTGTGAATGTTTTGTCGGAAACATTTTGTCGTTGAACGTTTTGTCTGTGAACGTTTTGTCTGTAAACGTTTTGTCGCGGAATCAGCGAGCGAAGCCGCGACGGGAATGCTAGTATATATATCTATATATATAAAAATCTCGTGTCAGTGTTTGAAATTGTACTTCTTCGAAACGGCTAAACCGATTTCTATGAAATTTTTTGTGTACATTTGATATGTCGGAGGATATGTCCTCGGCTAATTAGAATATTTATTATTATTATTATCTATAATATAGTAGCCTTCGTCACTCACTCACTTACTGATTCTGTCACGCTTACGTAATTAGTCGTATAGTAGTTATTGAATAAAAGTTTTTTTATCATTGATATATATATCAAATTATATATATATATGAATTTTAATAATTGACAAATAAAGTAATATATATATATATATCAATGATAAAATTTATATATATATATATTTATTAGTTTTGTTTTTCCTATTAATTAGGTTCAGATTTTAATAATTGAAAAATAAAGTATATGCTTTTAAACAAATGTCTCTTAATATGAATGACGACGAAGATCCTGTGTTGAGAAAACGGCGTCAAGCTAAAGAAACGCAACAGAGATATCGCGTTGCGCGATATCTCTGTTGCCTTTCTTTAGCAAACTCCACAATCAAAAGCAAAAATTTGAGTTTTAGATGCAGAAGCTCATCAACAACGCACTGCACAAATGTCTGTTGAGGAATTGCAAATTTTTCATGCTTCTCATGCCGCATCACAACAACGTTGTGTCTATCGACTACTCCTCAACATCTAGAAGCTCTTCACACTTCCAATGCTGCCTCACAATGTCATCGAGTTGAACAAATGTCTCCCAATGAATTGCAGCTACATCGAGCTGCTAATGCGATCTCCCAACGTTTAGCACGAGATCGTGCGGGTGAGGCAGTTTGTAACGAAGCAATTAACTTCAACAAAACTCAATTCGATCAACATGATTGTGGTGAATTTGATGTTTTATGTACTTCATGTCGATCAAGAAATTTTGCTGCAGAGCAACCAAAATGTTCACTTCATGTTGTCGAAAAGGCAAAGTAATGTTGCCAAAACCAATTGACATTCACGGTAATACAGTTGAATATCCCGATTTTCTTAAAAGCCTCATGTCAGACACGCCAATCCAGATAGATAAAATGTCCGACAACATATTCGATCATACAACAGCGCAGTTTCTTTCGCTTCCATGGGCGCAAAAATTTTTGATTTTGTTTGTTTGTTTTTGTTTACTATTTTTATAATAACGGGCGCCGTATTTTAAAACTTTCGTCATTTTTGACGGGCTATCTCTAGTTATTATTAATTGAATAAAACGTAAGGCACATTGCCTTCTTGCCTCTCAGTCACGATCAACCGCTGCACAATCACCACACATGTCTCCTCGTCAACCACGCCTCATCTAAATTATTTTTAAAATCATTAATTGTTTCTGAGCAAACTACTTTATCCTTCAAATTGTTCCATAAACTGGTCACTCTTGGGGGAAAACTGTATTTCCTTATGTTTTTATGTGCCTGTAGAACGACTAGTTTGAAGGAGTTTCCCATCGTTCTCTTTGTTTCCATCAACTTTAAGGCTGGAGAACAATTTTTATCGTAAAAACCCTTGAGAATTTTAAAGGTCTCGATCATGTCACCCCGGTCTCTTCTGTACTTTAGCGTAGGCAAGTTCAAGTATTCCATCCTTTGTCCGTAGTTCATATTTTTACACGGTTTCAGTATTTTCGTGGCCCTCTTTTGTACTTTTTCTAATTCCTTCATTAACCCAATTGCCTGAGGCGACCAGATACTAACGGCATACTCAAGCCTGCTTCTTACCAGCGACGTAAACAGACTTTTTAAATTATCTTAAAAAGTTATTTTGGAAAAACAATAAGGTGCAACTCTGTCCTTTTTTATAGGAAAATGCAACAGATAAACAGATATATATATATATATATAAAATACTACAATACTATCTTCTTCTAATGATATATTGCGGTTAAAAATACAGGAGGCCTTATATATATATACATAGAGAAGCACCTATCATGAACATTCAGCGAGATGCCTTTAATCTCACATTACAACTATTTGGAGATTATGAAACTCTAACTTGTGAGGTCAAAAATATAAAGCCCAAACTTAACAATTCTTCGGTAAAATTAACTTCTACCTGTACCCAGGGTCCTGAGATTGTCGGTGGAGTTACAGGTGGTGCGACTGATTTTAAATTACACAGTGGCTACAGTCGTGAGCCCGTTTCCAGTCGTTTCCAAGTCCTGCCACCGATATTTTTTTTTATGCGGACACTTCATTTTCTTCCTTCGAGCCGTGCGAGGAGCGGTGTGGTGATCCTGTTGAAGATAACTTGGATATCGGCCCCTCGTCCATGTCGACATCTGCTATGGATCATGTCGTGGACCCTGAAAGTGGCGGCGGTGAGAGCAGTAACGGCTCTCGACACGAAAGCGTTGGCCAGCCGGTCCGCGACAACTCGTCATCTACGTGCGATCGGGTTTCGGTAGAAACGACATTGTGTGACGACCGTGCTGTTTCAGCTGTGCCTGTTGAGATTGTTTCGATAAATGAAGCAGTTAATGATAAAAATGTTCTTTTGGCAAGAATGGCGGCAGCTCTGCATTGGGACAATATAACTATGCGACGTCGACGATAACGTTATGTGTAAAATAACGTGACATTTCCGTTTTAACAATGTCATGGTTGCGCGAGATGTGACGGAGATCTGTCGTTGACAATTAATAGATTTTGCTTTTCGACCGTAAATGTATAACAGTTTTATTATATAATTTATTTTTAATATCTCCCTATAGTAAAATAAATTAACATGTCATTTTCGAAAAATAAATATTATTATTTTGTTTCATTATCGGTTTTAACTAATTTCACTTTTCATTATTCTATCCATGTTTTGTTTCTTTTCGGGCTCTGATGATGACAAACTAACTGTCGAAACGCGTTAGCCCTGTTTATAACTTTAAACTTATAAGTTACACCTTTTAGTTTATTTTATTTATTTTATAAAATAATTGTCTTTTTAAATTTTTTACAAATAAATGTAAATGTAAATACGGCTGCAAACAAGGAATTCGTTAATAGTCTATCTTCCCAACAACAGGCTTCCCTTCGACGTTTTGAGTCTTTAGCGAAAAAATTAACAAATACAAAATGGGCAATTATATTCAATGGAGTTTGCGTACAAGAATATATATATTTATTTATTTATATATATGTTGTTAGGCCTCTCGATACACTCGATACTTTCTCAAGTCAGAAAAAATATTCTCAACAAATTTAATTTTTAAAACAATTCAGCTCCATACCGCATTTAAATTCCGATACGCTTCCTGTCGCTAAAATGTAACTTATGTTTACATTTCCGTTTTATCTTTGTGTTTTCACGCAGTTCCCGTGAATACGTAATTTTCAGTTTTTCTTATCGTTACTTTCGGTCAAAAATGTTAATGTTAATGAAAAGATATTGCTGTTTTGCAAGATTTATACAAGAAACTGTTGAATGCAAAATGGGCGACAAAGTTCAATGAAACTTGCTTGCGGGAAAATATTGTCCCCAATTATGTATGGAATATATATATACGGCGCATTGATCGACGGTTCCTGTGCCGACCTATAACTATATATATATATATATATATATATATATATTTATATATATATATATATATATATATATATATATATATATATATATATATATATATATATATATATATATATATATATATATATATATATATATATATATATATATATATATATATATATATATATATATATATATATATATATATATATATTTTCTTTTAGGCATGCTCTGTTAAAAATGATAGACCACTTTGCGTTTATACGTTTTTTCGCCAAGCTTTCAAAATCTCTTGAATTCATGATAACTCCGCTTTTTAAATAGATTTATTAAAAACGAGGGCTGACCGATCGGTTTCGCAGAAAAGCATCTTTGGAGCCCTTTAAATTACGAAGTTAAAATGTATTTACTATAATGCGAAAATAGAATGAAACTATAAAACGACGAGAATAAACATTAATGAAAACTGAAATAGAAAAACAACGTATGGAAAGTGGAAAGCAAGATATAAAAGGTAGGTAACTAACGTACAAGATTAATAAAAACCGAAGCGGAAAATAATTGTAAACAAAACGAAAACATGGCGATAGTGGCCGCAGCGCAGGTATTTACGCAACTATGCGCTAGGTAATTGTTGTCAGGTGCGCGCAATCAGGCTAGGTACGTCTACCGCGTCGTATTGTTATATTAACGTTGTTGACGAGTCGAGCAAATAGCTGGAAAGAAGACACGGACTCCACCGAAAGACGGTCATCCGACGAGTCACCAACGCCGCGGCAACGCACACTTTCCAGACTGGAGTTATCACGTGATGGGGATCCATGGACGGGACACAGGCCCTGGCCATCATTGCCGACGACGTTGGCGATCGGAAGGTGAGCAGGAGTAAGAGGGCCGACTCCTTGGTTGCCACGAGAAATAAAGTTGTCCTCACCGCTCGCCGATGAAACCAGATGAACATTGTTAAGAACATCGGTTGTCGGAGTCAGAGGACAAATGGCGATTAGAGTGTCTTCTTCTGGGTCGCCAAAAGAAACGAAATTGTTTTCGCCGGTGGCCATCTGAACTTCTTTAACTTCATTAAGAACATCTGTAGTCTGATGGCTAACGGTAATTGAAGTGTCAACTTCTTGGTCACTACAAGAAGCGGAATTGTCTTCGCTGCATACGGCCAGATCTTGGTCGATGCTGCCAAGAACGTCGGCAGACGGAAGGCAAGTGGTGATTACAGGGTCGACTGGTCTGTCGCCACAGGAAGTAGAAACCACCTCACCACCGACTTTTGAAACATGAGAGTGAGCGCACACATTCGAAGTATGGCGTGGCTCATCCGCACGCGAAGTCGTTTCCCTTGCGGAGTTATGAGTGACGGGATAGACGTTAGCACAGCCGCCGTCTGCACCACAATGTAGCAGCAAGGTACGTCCGAACTTGTCGTCATGGATATTTATGCTAGGTCATCAACGCCTCTTTAATTTTGAGACGATTAGGATCAGGGTCGTAAGAGACAACCTCGGTGTTGTCGCGAAGCATTTTTTGGTTTGGTTTAGAGCCGTGGAATTTGATAAAATGCGCGTGTAGACTCCCACCCTGTGTTTGCATCGTCAGACGGCGAGAGAGTGTTGTCCGAGTGTGGCCGATGTAGGTTTCAAGATTATTGTGAGCATATGGGCAAGTAAACTTGTAGACGACGTTTTTTCTTTGCAAAACGCCGCCGTTAATAGGGCTATTTCTCAGAACCAGGTTATGGGTTTTCAAATTTTTGTAGTAGATGTGCAGTTTTAACTCCTCGGATGAAGGATTGGAAACTTTAACGTTGTCATAGATTATATTTCTTATTACTTTTTCATCCTGTTTGTAGTTGTCGTGCATTTGAGCACGATAGAAGATGGGAAGGAATGACCTCTTAGATTGCTTTGTGGTTGCTGAGTTATTAACTTTTCCAGCGACGAACTTTTTTATAGTTTCGTCGACCATTGTATTTGAGAAATTGTTGTTAATAAGGCTCTCCTTATTATTCTTTTGAGTTCAGCATCAAAGTCGTTCCAATTGTCAGAGTAGTTGTAAGCACGATTTAGATAACCGGTAATTACACTGGTTTTGTACCTTTCAGGGCAGTAACTATCGCCACTTAGACAATCGCCACCGCTTGTTGGTTTTGTGTATACAGTTGATCTAAAACCGTGTTCGGTTTGCGTGAGCAGAACATCAAGGTACGCCAACTGCTTGTTAAAATTGCTGACCTCCGTTGTGAACTTTAGAACGGAGTTTAGTTGTAGTTGTTGTAGTTTTTCGAGATATGATACGTCCTGACATAGAACAATAATATCATCGACGTAACGAGCGTATAACAAAGGTTTTGTAAACGTACTGAAAACCTTGTTTTCAAGGTGACTCATGTAAAATTCAGCGAACGTGGGTCCGAGGGGTGAGCCCATTGCGACGCCGTCTAATTGAACATAAAGTTCACCGTTAGGATGACGAAAAGGAGTATCAAGGGTGCATAAGGACAAAATCTTCTTCAACGTTTGTTTATTGATAGAAGGTGCCTTTAGCGATGGGTTTTCGTAAACACAATCTATGATGATATCGATTGTTTTTCTGACTGGAACGTTAGTGAACAGACTTTCAACGTCGAGAGAAGCCAAAAGCCCATCACCGTTTTTAACAGTTCTAAGCAATCCAATAAAGTCATTCGTTGATTTCAAAGAGTAGCGATTAGGAAGATAAGGAGTTATTATTTTGTTGATCGTTTTGGCTAATTGGTAAGTTGGTGTAAGACATTGGGATATGATTGGCCTCAATGGATGGTCGGGTTTATGGAGTTTTGACGTTATTGGCGATTATTCCCCAGCTTATCTCTATGGTAACGCAAAGTGGTCTATCATTTTTAACAGAGCATGCCTAAAAGAAAACATTACGCCGAAATACGTTCAAAATTATATATATATATATATATATATATATATATATATATATATATATATATATATATATATATATATATATATATATATATATATATATATATATATATATATATATATATATATATATATATATATATATATATATATATATATATATATATATATATATATATATATATATATAGCATGAAAATTTTCTCAAATCAGAAAAAATATTCTCAGCAAATTTAATTTTTAAAACAATTCAGCTCCACACCGCATTTAAATTCCGATACGCTTCCTATCGCTAAAATGTAACTTATGTTTACATTTCAGTTTTATCCTTGTGTTTTCACGCAGTTCCAGTCGTGTTCGTAATTTTCAGTTTTTATTATCGTTACTTTCGGTCAAAAATGTAAAATGTTAATGTTAATGAAAAAGGCAGAAGCACATCCGATTGGATCTTCTTCAAAGAAAAAGCCAAATAATTTTAAAAACGAATGGCTAAATGATTGTTGTGTTGTAAAATATGTCAGGAAGTCGGAGTGGACACTGATTGGAGTTTGGGGTAGAAGTTAAAGAAGAATTCGTTGAAATTTTTTTATTACTTGAGTGAATTCAATTAAAACAAAAATGAGGAACAGGTTGGATGTGAATCACTTGGAAGATGTCATGATGATTAAATTTCATTTGGCTGCAGGAGACACAGTTAACATTGACAAAGTCTATAATCTGTGGAAATCAGAAAAAGGAAGAGAAGAATCTCATGCAAATTAATTTATTTTCGATTACTTTTAGGTTTTGACTTGAATGTGTATTATATTTACGTTTATATTTATAATGCATTTGTCTTTCTTTATACCGTATATACTCGAGTATAAGTCGATCCGAGTATAAGTCGAAGTCTACTTTTTCAGGTAAAATAGCATCCAAAATCGGCGGCTCAAGTCAAAGCCATAAAATAATATACCTAATAACAAAAATTTATTGAATAAATTTGGAGCCTCGTCATCAAAAACACCATATATTTCGTCGCAATGTTCATGTTTAATTTTCATATCTGCTGTGTATTTGACATCATTTTTACTGTCGCTTACAGTTACTGAATAGTAAGTCATCTTCAGTTCCATCCATATCATTTGCTATACCACATTTTAAGAAAAATTTGTGGAAACGTGTATTTTCTCTGCAAAACATTGTAAAAACAACAAAAACGTTTAACTAAATATAGAGTTTAATTTTTAAGGAATTTTATTTAAATGGCCAGCTCCAAACATTTTTTGTGTTTCCAGTGTTTCGCGTAGTCGAAGTCGTTTTTTGGCATCCTAAAAGAGGTATAAAATTCTCGACTTATACCCGACGTTGGTGAGATTCGAACTGCTGACCTATAAGGCAACAGGCGAACGCTTTACCGCTTAACCACCACCGCCACCTTCTATAATGACTTTGCTTTTTCATTCAGACAAGGGGTTTCAGTTTGGTTCGATCGTGAGCGTAGGCCTTGCGTTCCTTTGCTTTTGCAGTAGGGCGCATTGATCGACGTATCATCGTCGCTCCCAATGTTATTAGTAGATGTGTATTTATGTGTTTTATGATACGGTTCCTGTTCGTTATCGGAAGAGTTGCTGTGTCGTTGTGCTATCCCCTCGCGTGGCTGATTGGTAATCTGACAATACTCAGCCCAGGATCTTCTACGCAAAAATCAATGTAACACTTGGACACTGAAAATGCCTGGGGAAAGTTATCACTCCCTTCCAATGACGACTAGCGTTACCCGACGCTCGTGGCGATACAGCCTAACGACACAACGGAATACATTAGTTCACGAAGATGTCATGGACCCTTCAAGCTCGAATCCTGGGAATCTAAAATCAATCAACGGACTGGAGCTTGACATCGTTCCCAAGCTCCTTTCCAATGACGGATACAGACCAACAGTTGTCCGGAAAGAAAAAGTCCACCATCGAATCAGACCAACCTGAGCTCTTCAACGCTTGGAAAATTTTTCAAACCGTGGAAGATCCAATATCTGAAGGTAGTCAGCGGAGTGAAGCTTGACTTATGCCCAGCCCCTCCTCCTATGACGACTCATATTCCTCAAAGCGAGGAAGAATGGATGTCTGAAGGTAATCTGCAAATTGGGGTTTGAGTGCCCAAACCCTTTTCCAAGGACGACAAGAGACAACCTGATGCCCGCTGCGATGCAACTGAAAATTCAACGACAACGTTGGGTTTATTCAATCATGGAAGAAATGAAATCCAAGGAAGTTAGCGGATTAGGGTTCAGCCTTTCCTCTCTTCTCCAATGACAACCGAAGATGACATGACAACCAAACATTCAACGGATTAGGGTTTCGCCTCGTCCCTTCTCCAATGACAACGGAGGACGACACGATAACCATGAGTGAAACAGCCCAACGTCATCATGCAACGGGTTCCTGCACTACATGAATTCTTCAAAGAGTGGACGACTGGAAATTGGAAGGGAATCATTGGGAAGGACTTATGCCTGCCCTCGAATAGACTCGATGACGACCGATAAAGACGACCTGACCCCCGCGACGAAGCAGTTCAACAAAGCTACCATGAATAGAAACTTGGCTTTCCAACACTGGAAAGAAAACGAAACGGATAAAGCCACAATGAGGACCTGGACTCTTCAAAGCGTGGACGACTGGAAATCGGAAGGGAATCATCGGAGAAGGGTGTGATTTATGCCTTGTCCCTTGGTCTGCTCCGATGACAACCGGTAAAGACAACCTCACTCCCGCTGCGAAGTAGTTCAACACTCATCAACTGACCGGAAGTATCCCGAAAGCAGTCATCTCTCTTGATCCCGGGATTGAGATTTCAAGCTGAAGATGGCAAAAATGACTCGACAAAAAAAGAGAAGAAAAAGAAAAGTATGAAGAATTTGTTAAAATTATTTTCTGACATTTTTCTTACATTACTCTTAAACGGACACTGTCTTTTATTCATATTTTTTATATTTATTTTTATTAGTTACCTCTTTTCTTTATTTTTTTATGTTCCGTCCAAAAATACTAGGAATAAGGACGTAAAACTATTATAAAAAAATCATTCAGACACCTTTGAAGCAGTTTCACTTTTATGACAACGAAGACGAGGACGACGATGAATCAAGAATCAAACTCGGTGTCCCGGTTCATCAAGATACAAGGACAGACGGTGAAGACAAAGTGAGCCGATAACGAAGAATCCGTTATCGTATTTGAGAAAGGAAGTATGTCACGGTTGTCTCCATCGTCGATTGTATTGAATAATTTTATTGCGCGGACTAGACGGAGATCGCGACGAAAAACGCCGACTAGAGGGGTAGCGTCGGTTTGCTTAAATAATCAAGCCTGCTCAGTTTAGGTGTGCTTCGAATTATAGCGTCTTTTCTATTACGTTTCTGATAATGATTTTTGATCCGTTGTGTAAATATTGTGCAAGCCTTTACTTGGACCAAATATTATCAATTTCTGATAAGAATTAAATAAGTTAGAGCTTAAAATGTAACTTAATTTAAGCAGACTTTCTTGAAAGGTTGGCGGGTGCTGACCATATATATAGAATAGATATATCAGCCCACCTGTTGTTTAGGAAGGCTTTTAGCGAGGCAGCCTAGTAGACCGGAGATCGGAAGCGAAGAACTGAGAGTTACAACCGTATAGTATTTTTTTAATAGAAAAAAAAAAATTTTATGTACAAAATAAATTTTTAACTTTATAAAAATTAACAAATTTTTTTTTATAAAAATTTCAGTTGACATTGAATTTTATTTGCGTAGTCTCTAGTTCGATGGTCTATTTATGTCGCCTGTGTTATCGGTAAATTTGAATTGTATATTTTTTATGTCGGATATTGCGTTAAATTAAAATAAAGCTCATATCAACTACTTTTAGCTATAAGAAATCGACGTTTCTGTTTCTTACAAACCGGAGTTTAGTCTCCGCTGTCGTACCAAAAATATATTAATACAAATAATGAATATTCATGGATCCAAAAGACTCTAAATCGTTTTTTCGGAGGCCATCTTGGCATCTCACTCAAAACCTGCTCATCTCCGATATATCTATTCTATATATATGGTGCTGACGTAAGCGCTTTTGTTTTGTGATGCGATTGGCTCGTTAGTTTCGTTAATTACCATAACTCTTTTTGACAAATTGCTGTATCGTCGCGATTGTGAAACTTTTTAGTATATCTAACAGCAAAACGAATTATCTGTTCGGACAGTGAATTTTTTTATGATTATTATTTTGTTGCTGTGATTTTAAAGTGTTTCGCGATGGTCAACTTTGAGTCAGACTGTCACGTGAGGTTAGTCAAATGGTCACGTGAGCCTATGCATAATGTAAGGCTTTATCGCGATTGGTAGTTTTGGTTTGTCAAACTGTCACGTGGTGTGGTCAAAAGATCACGCGATCTTGTGCATAATTTAAGGCTATATAAGAAAATTTGCCAGAGTAGTTAATGTTGATGTTGTTGCCAGCGCTCGAAATCTGTTTTATCGTTATCTGACACGTTTTGTGAGGCGCTGGTGGCAGAGCGGTAGAGCGTTCGCCTGTTGATCGTTAGGTCGGCAGTTCAAACCTCGCCGGCGTTACCGGCGTAACTCCCTTAAGCAAGGAGTTCACTCCCATTTGGTAAAGGGGTAGGCGCCTATAAATGGCTGCGTACCCTCCCTCTCTCGCCTTGAGCAAGACTTGTCTTGATAAGGCGTATGCTAAATTTCAATAAAAAAAAAGTATTGCTCAGTGCCATGAGGCCAAAAAAGAAGGTAAAGCTCAACAAGCCTTCGACAAACATCGTCGAAGAGGCATGGACACAGGCTTCCGACAGAGAAAGACATGCGCTTCAGAGCAACCGCCGACACCTGCCGTCAAGATCCTAGCAAGCTTCAGCAGCATAGCCTTAGCCAAAACAGGACCCAGCCAACAGAACATGCAACAACATCCGACGGTCAAAAACTATCCTGAGGAAATAGTGAACGAACTCACAAAGATCAATCCCTTCAAAATTGAATAAAGCCTCTCAGGTTTGTTCAACCGACAACCAGAAATTACGGCCAAAGGAAGAAAACTAAGGATCCTAACCACAAAAAGTGAGAGAGAGAAACTAGAACAGCTGAAAGAAATAGCCGGTTACCAGGTAAGTTTTCTTAAACCTTTCGTTAAGAAAACTCAATTGATTATTACCGGGGTTCCGATAGAAATCTCGATAGGAACAATCATCAAAAAATCCGAATCTGCCGCAGCAGTTCGGATTAAGAAAAGAATAGATGGAAGATATCCGGTAACCGCTGCATTTATCCTCACTTTTAAGCCTAACCAGACTCCTCCGAAGCACATTAAAATCTCATTCCTAACCTTCAGATTGAAGGAATACATTGCAAACCCAGTAAGATGCTTCAATTGCAATCAATTTGGTCATGTGGCCAAATATTGCAAGACCAAGACTTCCTACCCTAAGTGCGCCGGAGAGCACGACATAAAGAGCTGACCAGCGCCAGAACAAACGAGAACTATATGTGCCAGCTATATGACTCCTGATCACAGGACAGGCAGCAAACGAATGTCCTAAATGGCAAAGAGCTAAAGAAAACGTGAAAACTACAACAGGGAAAAAGTCTTATTCAGAGGCCGAACATACAGATATAAAAAAAAAGCTCCTTATAACTAAACAAACGGAGACAATGGAAAATCAAGAATCAAGGAAAACAAAAAACAAATCGAGCCCAATAATAGAGGTATTATCTATGATTAAAAAGATTTTACAGGTTCTGGCGACATGGGTCAACCAAGAGGAAGCGAAAAACACAACAAACAACAAAGAAATTACGTCCATCGATGACCACCCAGCTGGATCCGGCATTGAGGACTGCAGCAGCCATTCTCCCTGATTTCGGGATTAAGGAGTCAGCTGGAGATGCGCTACAATAATGACAACGAGCGAACGAGTAAAAGAAGAAGATGAAGAACTTTTTAGATACATTTTCTGACATTTTTCTTCTAACTCTCTTAAATGGACATCATTTTATTTTATCTTTTTTATTTAATTATTCTATTTTGTCTTTTTTATTTTTTTCGTCTAAAAATACTCTGTATAAGGACGCTTAACTATAATAAAATAAAAAAAATAGTTAAGAGGCACTCTTTTTCTCGTTCGTGTTGATGTTGTTGCCAGCTCTCGGAATTTGTTTTATCGCTCTCTCGCACGTGTTGTGAAGTATCGCCCGGTCTCATGAGGCCGAAAAAAAGTTAAAGACTAACCAGCCTTCGAGAAACATCATCGAAGAAGCATGGGCTCAGGCTTCCGACAGTGAGGAATCTACTCCTCCCCAGAGGAAAACCAGCTCTGCAGAGAAACCGCCGACACCTGCCGTCAGGGAAACACTACCGTTAGATATAGAGAAAATCATTGCTAAAACCCTCACCTCTGCCAATATCTTAGCAAGTTTCAGGAGCGTATCCTCAGCCAAAACAGGACCCAGCCAACAGAACATGCAACAACAACCAGCGGCAGAAAAAGAAAACCAACCCGATGAACCGATCGAATTCCTAATCTTGACGGATATGACGAAAGGCAAATCAAAGGCAGCTTATCAAAATACCTGAACCGAAGGCCAGTAATTATCGGCAAGGGGAGTCTTGTGTCAAGAGTAGAGGTGTGCGCGGGGACGACTTTTCATCCCCATCCCCAACCATCCCCGCAAGTGTCATCCCCATCCCCATCAGCATCATCCCCATCAGCATCATCCCCATCTCCAACCATCCCCGCAGGGTTTCATCCCCATCCCCAACCATCCCCGCAGTCTTCCAATCTTTCATCCCCATCCATCCCCACGCTGTTCATCCCCATTTTTAATCAATTCTGTACTAGTCATTATTTTTCCGTACATCATTTCAATGCAACTATAACTTACGCGTTGATATATAGAATTGCAATAACACCGTAATATGATTCAATACAATTTATTTATTTAAATCCATGACTAAATAAAAGTCTATCAATGTTTTTCCACCTAGCTGAATTCTTCGATCACTAATGGTTAACCCACCCATAGAAAATGCTCTATCAGAAGAGGTGCTTGCTGCTGGCACACTCAAAATAATCCTTGCCACTTAAGACAGTTTTGGCTATTTCTTTTCCAAAAAACTCAGCAAATCGCCTTGTGTACCTTCCTCGTTGAATGCCATATATTCAGCAACCTTATAAAAATAATTTTTAACATTGTGAAACTAGTTGCTCATATAAGCATAATTAATTAATTATAATTAATAACATTAAACAAGCTAAATTATAAGTTATTACTGAGATCTAAGAAACTTTTCATGCTTTTAATATAAAGACAGTTTAATAACAAAACCTCATTCGAAACTGAGCTTTTTGAGTTTGTAGAGTACATGTTTGCATAAAAGTTGTCTTCAAGTTTTCATTTTTGACTATTTGATGTTCTATGAAGTCATCCTGTGGGGTTCAGAATGTAGGGTTACATCGTGAACGAGCTTTAATAGATCTCTAAAAAAATTTAAAAAAAATTCAATTATATGTAAAACCTAATAATGTGAAAGCAAAATAATCAAACCTTTAATTGCAGTTTCTTGCATTGCTTTTCACCGGGGTTATGGTTATAGAAAGTGAAATGTAAAGGCGCAAGAACGAAGTACTGACTGTTGCAGCTAATTTTTGAATTTCAGCCTTTTCCATATTTAAATAAAAATTCGAACTAGAACTTCGGAAATTTAACAAATAATGCAACTCATGACTTTAAAACTTTCGGTAACTCAATATATCAGCGATAAAACAACAGCGCGTTGCAAAGATTAAAAAGCATAAACAATGTATGACTCGATACATTTTCGGTTAATTGGAAACAATTTTGTTTTATAAAAAAACTTATTATATTTTTGCGGTGATACCAAAAAAACTCGTCCCCATCCCCGCGGTAGTCCCGCAACGTTTGTTTCCATCCCCGCGGTAACCCCGCAACTTCATCCCCATTACCGCGGTATCCCCACCTCATTCGTCCCCATTTCCGCGGTAATACCGCAAAATCCGCGGTATTCCCGCTGTCCCCGCTACCGTGCACACCTCTAGTCAAGAGCTTAAAAGAACAAGTAAATTAAAAACGAATTTGTAAAACCAATGCTCTTATATGTAATTAAAACACAAATTTTGCATTCAATTTTTTCTTATATTACTCTTTTATTTTAAATTAAAGTCGAAATATCTTAATTATATCGAAATATCGAAATTAATTAAAATTAACTAAATTAATTGACTTATTGTAAAACTAATAATTGAATATTGCATTGTCTTCTATTTTGAGCATGTATGCAAAATTTGAAAAAAATCTATCAGCAGGAAGTGACTCAAAAATTGATTGCAAGATTTGAAACAGACAGAGAAACAGACAGACAGAGAAACAGACAGACAGAGAAACAGACAGGCAGAGAAACAGAGACGACGAGTTAATAAAAGCATTGGTAAAAAATGGAAAACATACAGGTGGATACCAGGTTAGGGTCCTAAATAAACCGCTTGTTAAGAAAATAAAAATGATTAATACCGACGTTCCACTGGAAATTTCATTAGATATAATGCTGGATGTACCGCGGCAGTGTGGATAAAGAAAAGAATTGATGGAAAGTTTCAGGAGACCACCGCGGTCATCCTTACATTCGAGCCGGACCAGAATCCTCCAAATTACGTTAGAATATTTTTCTTGAATTTTCCGGTTAAGGAGTACCTCCCTAACCCAGTAAGATGCTATAACTGCAATCAATTCGGGCATGTGGCCAAGTACTGTAAGGCCAAAACCTCTTGCCCTAGGTGTGCCGGAGAGCACAAGCTAAAAAACTGCTCAACGCCAGAACTAGAACCACCTAAAAAGATGTGTGCCAGCTGCCAGACTCCTGACCACAGAACAGGCAGCGAGGAATGCCCCAAGTGGCAGAAAGCAAAAAGAAATATCGAGACCGCAACATCAAGAAAAACTTACTCAGAGGCGCTGAAAAGCGGGTCTAAAAAACTACAAAAGCCGAGATCCAAGAAAAAACACTTGAAATCCAAAAACAAGTAACCAGGATTGCCGAAAGGACTGACGCTCTGAAAAAGAAAACCACAGAAAAAACTCCAGAAAGAGACACGTAGTTAAATTGCTAACCATGATTGAAGAGATTTTGCAGGTGCTGTCCACGTTGGTCAACCAAAGAAACGAACACCACAACCAAGAAATTGCAGCATCAAAGACTGCAGCAGCCATTCTCCATGGCTCCGGGATTGAGGAATCAGCTGGAGAATGGCAACAATGATGTTCAACTAAAGAAAGAGGGGGAAGAAGAAGAAGATGAAGAATTTTTTAGATATTTTTTCTGACATTTTTCGTTTTCCGTCTCTTAACGGACACATTTATTTTTATTTTTATTGTATTTCTTTTTTTCTTTCCTTTTTTTATGTTCCGTCTAAAAATACAATGTATAATGACGTAAAACTATAATAAAAAATATAACAAAAGTAGTTAAGAGGCTTTTTTCGGTTCGCGTCGTTGTTGTTGGTCGTATCTGCAGTAATTGCACTATCACTCACATTCGGAATATTTGTTCTAATTTTTGAGTTTGAATTTAACTACCGGATTCTTATCGGATTACTCTTTCGAATAACCTTTCGGAATCTTTTTGTGGAGGTTAGTTTGAACTTTTTATTTACGTTCAACTAACGAGCAGGGCTCCTAAGGTACCATGGACGAGAATGATGTGGGCGATATTTGGCACCACGTGGCTAAAAAGAGAACCCGTTCAGAAATTCTTTCGCCAAGTGGGACAACCCCAACGGCTAAAAAGAAAGTCTACATCAGACGAGGAAGAAGAGGTAGAAGAGATTCTTGTAGCAACCCCGCCCGCAGAAACACAAAAGATTGATACAGTAGAGCTGTTGATTTTGGAAGAGAGGACCAAGATCAACCCGTTCAAGATAGAAGAAGCTCTTAAAAAATTTTGAAATCTCCTTCAAAAGTTTATTCAAGGGTACGATATTTTTTAGTAAGATGAGACACACTCAAGAAGGCCAAAAGTCTGGGAAATTTTAAGTTCAGAATCTTTCTCAAGATGAAGCCTCAACCTGCAGAAAAACAAACAAAGAAGATGATCGTTCTTGGAGTCTCTTTCGATATTCCATTGAACATCATCGCAGAAAAACCTGAATGTTTTGAAGCCATCAGGGTCAACAAGAAAGTGGATGGTCAACTCCAACCAACAACCGTTGTGATTCTCGTCTACGACGTAGGTACCGTTGTGCCAGAGAAGTTGTTTTTAGCGTATTTGGCGTTTAAAATAAAGCCTTAGTCAACGCACCAGTCCGTTGCTTCAAGTGCAATAGCTTCGGACACGTTGCGAAGTACTGCAGAGAAGAGACTTCCTGTCCCAGATGCGCTGGACCATACGCCTTCAAAGATTGCAAGGCCGATGAAACAACCAAGCTGTCCTGTGCTAGCTGCAAAAGTTCAAAACACCGTACAGGCGACAAAGACTGCCCAAAATATGTTGCAGCTGCAACTCTTAACAAAATTGTCGTCATGAAGGGTGTATCCTATGCAGAGGCATTGAAACTTGCCAAGAAACCAGAGATAGCCGCAGAAAGAACTACTGCAACAGTTCCAAGTACAACCTCAACATCCGTACCTAAACGACAACTGCCGATAGCTTCAAAGGAAACCCCTGTGAAGCATTTCAAAGATGCCTTAACCCAAACCTGTGAAGTGGCTACCCAGACGGAGGAGAGTGAATATAATCAACCACTCATTAAAGATGCAGCCACTGGATGTGATGACACAGTTCCAATCAGTCTACTGGCACAAATCATTGTCGACGGAACGGACGACAACCTAAAAGGTACACCACAAAAGATATCTCACAAAAGAGCTTCAGATAATTACAGTGCAAAATCAGAGAAGCAATGTTCATAACTGTGGTGAGGTCAGATCGAGGCAAACAGAGAGCAACCGAGTTGAAGAAGCAGATGGAACTAATTGCGTCGCAGTTAGTCAAATTGCAATTGCGACCGAGTTCTTCCTTGCTCTTCCAAAATGGACGACATTAGTTCCGTCATCCTGTGGAGCTGTAGAGGCATCTCAAACAAAAGTGCTGAATTAGCCGTCAATATGATTTTCTTGAAACCTCCACCAGCCATCATCACGCTACAAGAAACATTCTTAAAGCCAGCAAAATCTTTCAAATTTAAAGGCTACAATGTAATCAAAGTCGATCACCCGAGCGAAGCGGAAGCGGAGTCGCCACATTGATTAGAAACGGCATTCCATACTGTATGGAAAAGCTTTCCGACGACCCAGCTGTCTTGTCGACTATCGTCAAATTTGCAAATGGCGTGGCTGTTGATTTCATAAATGCATACGTCAGCCCATATGACAAAAAAGAGACACGAGAAGTCCTGGAGAAGATCCTAGCCAGGCCAGGGACTTTTTTTGGTGGAGACCTCAGCGCTCATTCCAGTATATTCGGCCACAAATCAACGAACCGTCGTGGACGCTTGATAGAAGATGTGATGAATGCACACAATCTGGTGACTCTAAACGATGGAACTGGCACTCATCAAACATCAGGAACACCAATCGAAATCACAATCACGACTCCGAAGCTCTTCTAAAAGCTGTCTTGGACAGTCCTTGAAGACACGGTAGAGAGCAACCACCACCCAATCCTCATCACCATAGACAACAAGTTTGAGCGGCGTTTAAAGGCCTATCAAACCTTCAATACGACAAAGACAGACTGGCAGCAGTACAACGCTAGAATCACAGAGATGATGGAAACGTCAAAGAAAAAAGACGATGTGGAATGGCTTTTCAATAACTTCCGAGTAATCCTAACGGAGTCAATCGTAAAGTCTACTTCAGCAGCAGATGTCTTAAAAAGACGAGAACGTCCTCCCGTGCTTTTTTGGAACTCCGAGTGCAAACTCGCCATCAAGTCCAGGAACAGAGCGAAGAATCTCTGCTGGAAAGCTCCGACGCCGATCAACCTGGCAGAATATAAACGTCTCAGAACAGAAGCTCAACGAGTCATCAGAGAAACCAAAGCCAACCACTGGCGGCAATTTTGCTCAAAACTGTAGAGAGAATTTTGAAACAAAGACTTATGCACTTCGTTTCTCAAGGAGAGCGAATCGGGATGGAAAGTCTGGTTTCCTAAACGGCAGATCAACGCTCGACCAGATCGTACGACTCCAACACGACATTGCGTACAGCAACAGGATGAAGTCGGTTACTCTCGGGGTTTTTCTAGACTTGGAAAAGACCTTCGACCTCGTCGGAGAAGCGGTGTCCTTTATAGGCTGGAGAGTCTCGGAATCCATGGTCCGACCCTCAACTGGATTATTGACTTCTTCCGAGACAGAACATTCCGTGTCAAAGTCGGAGACTCGATGTCACAACAACAGAGAACGGAATTCCACAAGGCAGCATGTTGAGCCCTTTGCTCTTCGTCCTTTTGCTCGATGTCATTCCGAAATCACCAAAAGAAATCGAGTTATCTCTTTGCGCCGATGACTGCGCTATCTGGACAAGCTGAAAGAATATCGATGTAATTTACTTCAAGATGCAGAAATACCTCAACGAGGTTGACAAAGTCCTAACCGCGTGGGGCTTCAAAATCTCGGCAGCAAAATCTGTCTCAGTCCTCTTCACCAAAACCGACAAGATTAAAAAAGCATCTACAGAACACAAACAGATCGACAGTACAACTTTCCAGAGAACAAACTGCGTCCGATTCCTTGACGTCATCCTAGATCAGGAACTAACTTGGAAAGCCCAAATATCGGACACAATTGAAAAAGCAGAAAAAAGACTCAACGTCTTAAGAGCCGTGACAGGTCTCAACTGAAGCCTTCGAAAAAAGAACCTACTGATGTTGTACAGAGCCACTATCAGGTCAATCCTTGACTACGTTGTGAGGCTCACAACCAGGCGGCCAAAACCTTTAAAAAACCACTCGACCGGATCCAACACCGAGCTCTCCTGAATATATGTCTCATCGTTTCAAATGGATGAAAAGGGCTTTAAAAACTTACTAAGAAAGATGACTAATGTTAAGTGGTCAATTGTGTTTAATAGAGCCTGTTTAAAAGAAAATATTATTCCAATATATATATATATATATATATATATAAATAAATATATATATATATATATATATAAATAAATATATATATATATATATATATATATATATATATATATATATATATATATATATATATATATATATATATATATATATATATATATATATATATATATATATATATATATATATATATATACATACATTTGCGTACACATATTAAAACACAAGCGCATACACAACTACTATACATACACATATACTTACTTTTATTCTATTTTTAATCTATTATATACTGATTTTATTCTCTTTTTGTAGTATATGCTATAACTTTTTACACTGTTGGTAAAGTATTAGATATGTAAAAATCAACAATAATCTTTCACTGTCGATTTTGAACCAAGAAAAAATTTGCTAAGCACTGTTAATATCATCTTAATGATTTATTGATGAAATCCTAAACGTTTTGTTAGAAAGGTGTAAGAGTTTTCTTCTCACACAAAAGTTTTCAAAATTATAATTATTAAACGGCAGGAGGCGCGTTGTTAAATTGATCGCGATCGTGAATCCTTTGACACACTTTGGGCCAGACTCGCGCCATCTTAACCCTTGATCCAATGCTTGACTCCTACTAAGAGGAGCTACAGGATTCAAGATCGCGTTCAATTTAACAACGCGCCCAGGGTGACTTTCATCAGCTTTAATTATCCACGGCATTTTCAGTTCCCGCTAAAGCCAAACGAAATAATATACATAATCTATTTCTAATTTCTAGCGGCTTACATGTGCTATTTAGGACTGTAAAAACAAACACTAGACGTTAGAGTAATCTTTATCAGCTTTAATTAATTACCCACGGTATTTCTGATTTTTGGTCAGAGCTACAAGTGATTTACATAATTTCTTCTTAGCTTTTAGCGGCCTAAATGTGATATCTTTTACCGAGGAATTTAGAATTAAATAAAAATATAACAACAAAGTTTCAAAAAAATTACACGCTTTTTAAATGCTTTTATTTAATTTCACTTGTCTCTGTTTGTTGGTTTGTTTGTCTGTGGTGATCAAATCTTAGAGAGCGTAGAAAAAAGAGCGGAGAGAGAGAGGAATTTATTCATTTTCACTTAAACCACTCAAGTCACACCAATTAAACTATATAAATAAAAACAATTAATTTTTTAAAGTGAATAATTATCTATAATAACAAATTTGAAATAATCTGCTGGAAACTTTTTTTTAACGTAGATTTGTTTTAATTCGTTTATTTTTTATAAATAAAGGATGAAATGATGTTGTAAACAAACATAAATGATAAAAATACATAACAAGTTTTATAAAACAATTGATAAGTAATTCGAAATCTAAGGACTAAGGTAATGACGATAATGGCCTTTAGCTCGCGATTTTGCGAATCTGACAGACAAAATAGTGGGTCAAAGTTACGGCGTTAGGGGCACTTTATAGCCATGGAAATTTACAGTAATATAAATTAATAACGCTTTAAGACGTGGAAACAAAAACTAAAGTTGTGTAACCCCAAATAAGAAAGTTATAAGAAAAATAAAATGTGGACCAAACTTCCAGACGCAATATCTAGGTGAAGTAGGCGTGGCCAAGTGTATTCATTGGTCTCGTTGAATGCCCGCACTTTTTACGAGTCTCCTGATGTAACCAAAGACTATATAGACGCATGTATTATCAAGATATAAACGGTTCAACTCAAAAGCATTTCTTTAAAAAATTTATTTTTTATCTTTACTTGTTTATTCAGATGTTTTTAAAGAGAAAACTAGGGTATCAGGCGTACAGAGCAAGTTAAATAAATGAGTGAGACGAAACGTAGGAGGTCGAATAGTGTGTAGAGTAGAGGAATTGTTTAAGACGAAACGTTCAAGGACGAACTGTAAGGAGACGAATTGTAACGAGGCACGAATAGTAACGAGGGACGAATAGTAACAAAAGACGAATAGTAACGAGGGACGAATAGTAACAAAGGACGAATAGTAAGGATACGAATGGTATGCGGAGATTAATCGTATGAGACGAAACGTAGGAAGACGAACAGTAAAGATACGAATGGTTACGGATGCCAACAATAAGTACAAGTTTCAACTAACTTTTAGAAAATGCTTGGTATGGTGCCAGCTACGAATGTAATATTGCGTAATAATTGTGACTACAATGATTTGGATAATCTTTTGAACGGAGCAACAAATAACAAAAAACTTCATATTATAGCGTTGGCGCAAGACTACAGCTGCACATGCAGAAAGAAATGTTAAAGACTCGAGAAGACAGGAAATAACGCAAAAAAATATCAACTCATCTCCATGTTCTGTGCCATAGGTGAGAAATAGTGTCATCATTTTGTTTTTATTTGTCATGTTTGAAAAATACGAATATGCTGCCAGAAAAAAAGTTATTAGGTTAACAAATCCACAACCGATAACAACAGCTAACCACATTGCTTGGCTCTGCAATTTACTATCTGTTGCTAAATTCTTCCATTTTTTCTCAATAGCTGTCATAGACTTCAAAGGTGCCATAACATGACCTCGCTTTAGTTGCAGCAGTTTTTAATATAATATTTTGCAGCTTAAACTAGGTTTCCGAAAAACTAAATGAAAGTCTAGAATATAAAGCAAAATTAAAACTGGGATAAAAAATGGTCGGAGATAAAATCAAAAAAAGTAATGACGTTAAAAAAATTGTAATCCGCCCGGGTACCTCGAAGACGACTAAAACTAAAAAACACTTGAAATCCAAAAACAAGTAACCAGGATTGCCGAAAGGACTGACGCTCTGAAAAAGAAAACCACAGAAAAAACTCCAGAAACAGACACGTAGTTAAATTGCTAACCATGATTGAAGAGATTTTGCAGGTGCTGTCCACGTTGGTCAACCAAAGAAACGAACACCACAACCAAGAAATTGCAGCATCAAAGACTGCAGCAGCCATTCTCCATGGCTCCGGGATTGAGGAATCAGCTGGAGAATGGCAACAATGATGTTCAACTAAAGAAAGAGGGGGAAGAAGAAGAAGATGAAGAATTTTTTAGATATTTTTTCTGACATTTTTCGTTTTCCGTCTCTTAACGGACACATTTATTTTTATTTTTATTGTATTTCTTTTTTTCTTTCCTTTTTTTATGTTCCGTCTAAAAATACAATGTATAATGACGTAAAACTATAATAAAAAATATAACAAAAGTAGTTAAGAGGCTTTTTTCGGTTCGCGTCGTTGTTGTTGGTCGTATCTGCAGTAATTGCACTATCACTCACATTCGGAATATTTGTTCTAATTTTTGAGTTTGAATTTAACTACCGGATTCTTATCGGATTACTCTTTCGAATAACCTTTCGGAATCTTTTTGTGGAGGTTAGTTTGAACTTTTTATTTACGTTCAACTAACGAGCAGGGCTCCTAAGGTACCATGGACGAGAATGATGTGGGCGATATTTGGCACCACGTGGCTAAAAAGAGAACCCGTTCAGAAATTCTTTCGCCAAGTGGGACAACCCCAACGGCTAAAAAGAAAGTCTACATCAGACGAGGAAGAAGAGGTAGAAGAGATTCTTGTAGCAACCCCGCCCGCAGAAACACAAAAGATTGATACAGTAGAGCTGTTGATTTTGGAAGAGAGGACCAAGATCAACCCGTTCAAGATAGAAGAAGCTCTTAAAAAATTTTGAAATCTCCTTCAAAAGTTTATTCAAGGGTACGATATTTTTTAGTAAGATGAGACACACTCAAGAAGGCCAAAAGTCTGGGAAATTTTAAGTTCAGAATCTTTCTCAAGATGAAGCCTCAACCTGCAGAAAAACAAACAAAGAAGATGATCGTTCTTGGAGTCTCTTTCGATATTCCATTGAACATCATCGCAGAAAAACCTGAATGTTTTGAAGCCATCAGGGTCAACAAGAAAGTGGATGGTCAACTCCAACCAACAACCGTTGTGATTCTCGTCTACGACGTAGGTACCGTTGTGCCAGAGAAGTTGTTTTTAGCGTATTTGGCGTTTAAAATAAAGCCTTAGTCAACGCACCAGTCCGTTGCTTCAAGTGCAATAGCTTCGGACACGTTGCGAAGTACTGCAGAGAAGAGACTTCCTGTCCCAGATGCGCTGGACCATACGCCTTCAAAGATTGCAAGGCCGATGAAACAACCAAGCTGTCCTGTGCTAGCTGCAAAAGTTCAAAACACCGTACAGGCGACAAAGACTGCCCAAAATATGTTGCAGCTGCAACTCTTAACAAAATTGTCGTCATGAAGGGTGTATCCTATGCAGAGGCATTGAAACTTGCCAAGAAACCAGAGATAGCCGCAGAAAGAACTACTGCAACAGTTCCAAGTACAACCTCAACATCCGTACCTAAACGACAACTGCCGATAGCTTCAAAGGAAACCCCTGTGAAGCATTTCAAAGATGCCTTAACCCAAACCTGTGAAGTGGCTACCCAGACGGAGGAGAGTGAATATAATCAACCACTCATTAAAGATGCAGCCACTGGATGTGATGACACAGTTCCAATCAGTCTACTGGCACAAATCATTGTCGACAGAACGGACGACAACCTAAAAGGTACACCACAAAAGATATCTCACAAAAGAGCTTCAGATAATTACAGTGCAAAATCAGAGAAGCAATGTTCATAACTGTGGTGAGGTCAGATCGAGGCAAACAGAGAGCAACCGAGTTGAAGAAGCAGATGGAACTAATTGCGTCGCAGTTAGTCAAATTGCAATTGTGACCGAGTTCTTCCTTGCTCTTCCAAAATGGACGACATTAGTTCCGTCATCCTGTGGAGCTGTAGAGGCATCTCAAACAAAAGTGCTGAATTAGCCGTCAATATGATTTTCTTGAAACCTCCACCAGCCATCATCACGCTACAAGAAACATTCTTAAAGCCAGTAAAATCTTTCAAATTTAAAGGCTACAATGTAATCAAAGTCGATCACCCGAGCGAAGCGGAAGCGGAGTCGCCACATTGATTAGAAACGGCATTCCATACTGTGTGGAAAAGCTTTCCGACGACCCAGCTGTCTTGTCGACTATCGTCAAATTTGCAAATGGCGTGGCTGTTGATTTCATAAATGCATACGTCAGCCCATATGACAAAAAAGAGACACGAGAAGTCCTGGAGAAGATCCTAGCCAGGCCAGGGACTTTTTTTGGTGGAGACCTCAGCGCTCATTCCAGTATATTCGGCCACAAATCAACGAACCGTCGTGGACGCTTGATAGAAGATGTGATGAATGCACACAATCTGGTGACTCTAAACGATGGAACTGGCACTCATCAAACATCAGGAACACCAATCGAAATCACAATCACGACTCCGAAGCTCTTCTAAAAGCTGTCTTGGACAGTCCTTGAAGACACGGTAGAGAGCAACCACCACCCAATCCTCATCACCATAGACAACAAGTTTGAGCGGCGTTTAAAGGCCTATCAAACCTTCAATACGACAAAGACAGACTGGCAGCAGTACAACGCTAGAATCACAGAGATGATGGAAACGTCAAAGAAAAAAGACGATGTGGAATGGCTTTTCAATAACTTCCGAGTAATCCTAACGGAGTCAATCGTAAAGTCTACTTCAGCAGCAGATGTCTTAAAAAGACGAGAACGTCCTCCCGTGCTTTTTTGGAACTCCGAGTGCAAACTCGCCATCAAGTCCAGGAACAGAGCGAAGAATCTCTGCTGGAAAGCTCCGACGCCGATCAACCTGGCAGAATATAAACGTCTCAGAACAGAAGCTCAACGAGTCATCAGAGAAACCAAAGCCAACCACTGGCGGCAATTTTGCTCAAAACTGTAGAGAGAATTTTGAAACAAAGACTTATGCAATTCGTTTCTCAAGGAGAGCGAATCGGGATGGAAAGTCTGGTTTCCTAAACGGCAGATCAACGCTCGACCAGATCGTACGACTCCAACACGACATTGCGTACAGCAACAGGATGAAGTCGGTTACTCTCGGGGTTTTTCTAGACTTGGAAAAGACCTTCGACCTCGTCGGAGAAGCGGTGTCCTTTATAGGCTGGAGAGTCTCGGAATCCATGGTCCGACCCTCAACTGGATTATTGACTTCTTCCGAGACAGAACATTCCGTGTCAAAGTCGGAGACTCGATGTCACAACAACAGAGAACGGAATTCCACAAGGCAGCATGTTGAGCCCTTTGCTCTTCGTCCTTTTGCTCGATGTCATTCCGAAATCACCAAAAGAAATCGAGTTATCTCTTTGCGCCGATGACTGCGCTATCTGGACAAGCTGAAAGAATATCGATGTAATTTACTTCAAGATGCAGAAATACCTCAACGAGGTTGACAAAGTCCTAACCGCGTGGGGCTTCAAAATCTCGGCAGCAAAATCTGTCTCAGTCCTCTTCACCAAAACCGACAAGATTAAAAAAGCATCTACAGAACACAAACAGATCGACAGTACAACTTTCCAGAGAACAAACTGCGTCCGATTCCTTGACGTCATCCTAGATCAGGAACTAACTTGGAAAGCCCAAATATCGGACACAATTGAAAAAGCAGAAAAAAGACTCAACGTCTTAAGAGCCGTGACAGGTCTCAACTGAAGCCTTCGAAAAAAGAACCTACTGATGTTGTACAGAGCCACTATCAGGTCAATCCTTGACTACGTTGTGAGGCTCACAACCAGGCGGCCAAAACCTTTAAAAAACCACTCGACCGGATCCAACACCGAGCTCTCCTGAATATATGTCTCATCGTTTCAAATGGATGAAAAGGGCTTTAAAAACTTACTAAGAAAGATGACTAATGTTAAGTGGTCAATTGTGTTTAATAGAGCCTGTTTAAAAGAAAATATTATTCCAATATATATATATATATATATATATATAAATAAATATATATATATATATATATATAAATAAATATATATATATATATATATATATATATATATATATATATATATATATATATATATATATATATATATATATATATATATATATATATATATATATATATATATATATATATATATATATATATATATATATATATATACATACATTTGCGTACACATATTAAAACACAAGCGCATACACAACTACTATACATACACATATACTTACTTTTATTCTATTTTTAATCTATTATATACTGATTTTATTCTCTTTTTGTAGTATATGCTATAACTTTTTACACTGTTGGTAAAGTATTAGATATGTAAAAATCAACAATAATCTTTCACTGTCGATTTTGAACCAAGAAAAAATTTGCTAAGCACTGTTAATATCATCTTAATGATTTATTGATGAAATCCTAAACGTTTTGTTAGAAAGGTGTAAGAGTTTTCTTCTCACACAAAAGTTTTCAAAATTATAATTATTAAACGGCAGGAGGCGCGTTGTTAAATTGATCGCGATCGTGAATCCTTTGACACACTTTGGGCCAGACTCGCGCCATCTTAACCCTTGATCCAATGCTTGACTCCTACTAAGAGGAGCTACAGGATTCAAGATCGCGTTCAATTTAACAACGCGCCCAGGGTGACTTTCATCAGCTTTAATTATCCACGGCATTTTCAGTTCCCGCTAAAGCCAAACGAAATAATATACATAATCTATTTCTAATTTCTAGCGGCTTACATGTGCTATTTAGGACTGTAAAAACAAACACTAGACGTTAGAGTAATCTTTATCAGCTTTAATTAATTACCCACGGTATTTCTGATTTTTGGTCAGAGCTACAAGTGATTTACATAATTTCTTCTTAGCTTTTAGCGGCCTAAATGTGATATCTTTTACCGAGGAATTTAGAATTAAATAAAAATATAACAACAAAGTTTCAAAAAAATTACACGCTTTTTAAATGCTTTTATTTAATTTCACTTGTCTCTGTTTGTTGGTTTGTTTGTCTGTGGTGATCAAATCTTAGAGAGCGTAGAAAAAAGAGCGGAGAGAGAGAGGAATTTATTCATTTTCACTTAAACCACTCAAGTCACACCAATTAAACTATATAAATAAAAACAATTAATTTTTCAAAGTGAATAATTATCTATAATAACAAATTTGAAATAATCTGCTGGAAACTTTTTTTTAACGTAGATTTGTTTTAATTCGTTTATTTTTTATAAATAAAGGATGAAATGATGTTGTAAACAAACATAAATGATAAAAATACATAACAAGTTTTATAAAACAATTGATAAGTAATTCGAAATCTAAGGACTAAGGTAATGACGATAATGGCCTTTAGCTCGCGATTTTGCGAATCTGACAGACAAAATAGTGGGTCAAAGTTACGGCGTTAGGGGCACTTTATAGCCATGGAAATTTACAGTAATATAAATTAATAACGCTTTAAGACGTGGAAACAAAAACTAAAGTTGTGTAACCCCAAATAAGAAAGTTATAAGAAAAATAAAATGTGGACCAAACTTCCAGACGCAATATCTAGGTGAAGTAGGCGTGGCCAAGTGTATTCATTGGTCTCGTTGAATGCCCGCACTTTTTACGAGTCTCCTGATGTAACCAAAGACTATATAGACGCATGTATTATCAAGATATAAACGGTTCAACTCAAAAGCATTTCTTTAAAAAATTTATTTTTTATCTTTACTTGTTTATTCAGATGTTTTTAAAGAGAAAACTAGGGTATCAGGCGTACAGAGCAAGTTAAATAAATGAGTGAGACGAAACGTAGGAGGTCGAATAGTGTGTAGAGTAGAGGAATTGTTTAAGACGAAACGTTCAAGGACGAACTGTAAGGAGACGAATTGTAACGAGGCACGAATAGTAACGAGGGACGAATAGTAACAAAAGACGAATAGTAACGAGGGACGAATAGTAACAAAGGACGAATAGTAAGGATACGAATGGTATGCGGAGATTAATCGTATGAGACGAAACGTAGGAAGACGAACAGTAAAGATACGAATGGTTACGGATGCCAACAATAAGTACAAGTTTCAACTAACTTTTAGAAAATGCTTGGTATGGTGCCAGCTACGAATGTAATATTGCGTAATAATTGTGACCACAATGATTTGGATAATCTTTTGAACGGAGCAACAAATAACAAAAAACTTCATATTATAGCGTTGGCGCAAGACTACAGCTGCACATGCAGAAAGAAATGTTAAAGACTCGAGAAGACAGGAAATAACGCAAAAAAATATCAACTCATCTCCATGTTCTGTGCCATAGGTGAGAAATAGTGTCATCATTTTGTTTTTATTTGTCATGTTTGAAAAATACGAATATGCTGCCAGAAAAAAAGTTATTAGGTTAACAAATCCACAACCGATAACAACAGCTAACCACATTGCTTGGCTCTGCAATTTACTATCTGTTGCTAAATTCTTCCATTTTTTCTCAATAGCTGTCATAGACTTCAAAGGTGCCATAACATGACCTCGCTTTAGTTGCAGCAGTTTTTTAGTTTTAGTCGTCTTCGAGGTACCCGGGCGGATTACAATTTTTTTAACGTCATTACTTTTTTTGATTTTATCTCCGACCATTTTTTATCCCAGTTTTAATTTTGCTTTATATTCTAGACTTTCATTTAGTTTTTCGGAAACCTAGTTTAAGCTGCAAAATATTATATTCTAATTCCATCGGTTTATTTAATATCTAATGAATCTAAACGTATGTTAATCAATAAATTTCCATCGAAACTGTTTTAAATAATTGAATACTGGTTTATTAATCAAAGTTTTACAATAAAATAAACTTAATGAATAAACTATTTATTTACTCCCTCATTACAGCTATTTATGATTCAAACGTTACAATATAAAAATCAAAACAGTTTCTATGACTCCCTAATCATAGATATACATTTTAATAAATATTTCAAAACTAGTTTAAGAAAATTAGCGCTGCAGTTTCTTTTTTTCAATGATTATGATTTGACACTAGTCTAAATTATTCATTAAATTGACATCTAAATTTAGTTTAAAATTTAAAAGATCCTTTGTAAAGCGGTCTAATTAAAAATAACAGCTCCCGGCTTTTTTACACCGAGATACTGAGATTATGGGGTATCAGGCTGTTTTGCCGAGTCGTGATTGGTACGAGCCATTGAAACTTTGTCCGAATACTTTTTTTTTACTAGTTTTAGCTTGCTTCGTCACGTTAATCGGACCCATAATTGGACTATTTTTGATTTCCCAATTTTGAACCCCTTCCCGTCAATCATTCTGAAATTTTGCACACATGTTCAATTTCGGTGATTGTATTTCTGTGAATTTTTGCGGATTTTTCCCATTTAATTTAATTAAATATTTTCGATTTATAGTGAGTGTCGGATAATTGGGATAAGTCGGATAAAGAAACAACATGAGGTATTGATATGAAAAATGCACTTGACACAGCGGTAATGAACGCTGGTGTGCCACTACATAAACTTGTAAGTGTGTGTGTGTGTATTTCCTGTTAGGCAATTTTATGTAAGGTTATAGAGTTATCTTAGCTGTATTGTGTAGTATTGCTTTGAGTATTGCGTTGTTGCGTTGTTGTTTAGTGTACGAGAATAAAATTCTGTAAAAGACGAACTGCAAAGACAATTTGAAATTATCAAGAGATTTGATAGAATAACAAAGAATTCTGTGAAGTGAGGTAATTTTCGAAATTTGATACGTTAAGTTAATATTCGAAATGAAGCAGTAATTAATAAGAATAGAATTCGGGACATATTGTCCTATAAATAACTTCAAACTTACGACGTTACGAATAGCTAATGAGCAAGATTCGTCAACGTTTACAGTGTCATCAATTCTGGGCAGAGGGTAACTATCTTTTTGTGTAACCTCGTTTAACATTTTGTAGTCGACACCAAATCGTAGCAAATAATCCTTCTTCTTAACAATTACCTACTACCGGTGAACTCCATGGTTCAATAACTCCTTGTTTCTTCATCTTTTCCAGAATCTCTCTAGCTTCCTCTGGCTTTGCCAGTGGAAGCCTTCGTCGCAGTTGGCGAATGGGCTCTGTATTACCAGTTTGAATTCGGTGTTCAACGATCTTTGTTTTTTCTTTGTCTTTTTCGTCAATAGCTATTATATCAATCAACTTTTCCGCTTTGACATAGTCCATTAGTTTTAGTGATGTTTTAGCGGCTTCAAGCAGTGCCTGAATTTGCGAGTACTTTATTCTCTTTTTATTATTGTTTTTACCAATCACCGTGTTACATGTGATTGACTGGGCTGCATACCGCAATTTCATCATCTTTTGTTAGTCGCTTGTCGCATTCTGTCACATTCATAACTCTGACTGACACGTAGCTTCCTGACTCCGTTCGTACCAGTGTTTTTTCCGATCATTAATCCATGTTTTTAAACTCCGTTTAGGGGCTCGATGAACCCAACAATTCTTGAGTTTTTATCATTTTCTATTCTTGCCCAAACCAAAGATTCCGACTAAGCAGGTACAATGATGCTCTTTGGTACCAAACGTAAGATAATAAACCGATTTTTATTTTTAATAGCTCACAACCTTTCTCTTAATAAAGATTACCTTCGTGCCAAAATTTGTTTAAATTGCTCCAGCGGTTCGGGTGTGATAAGCAAATAAACTCACAAACTTGGACAAAAACATGGCCTTTTACATATATTCCCTACTATAAAAGCGCAATGATGTAATATGTCACCCGATTAGCATCTGCAGGTCTGAAAAAAATCACGTTGATAGATTATGAGACGCTGAACAAGGTTTGTTAGGGCACTTTTTTGTTAAATTGTTTAAATAAAAAGTAAATTATTATTAACGACAATTTACTATTTTGCAATTATTATTCCTCTTATTTTAATTATTATTAATAACGAAGATTAACTATTTTGCTAATATTATTTCTATAATTGGAAAGTTCGACGCTTTGCGGAAATATTTAATGAAATCATTATTAACGACATTTTTCTATTTTGTTATTATTATTCCTCTTATTTTAATTATTAATAATACTATTAATTACGAAAATTAACTAATTTTCTAAGATTATTCCTATTATATTGGAATACGCCATAACTCAATATAAACAAGTTGAAAATAAATAAATCACCGAAGTAGTAGTCGGCGGGTTTTTCCCAATTTTAAGCAAGTTGTAAATTATTATTATTAACGACAATTTACTATTTTATAAAATGTGTTCATATGCAACTGGCTATAATAGTCACACGCTTCGCTTGCGAAGCGTGCGTAAAGTTATTACTATAATAGCGCATAGGTGTTGTTTTTGAGCTTAAAGTGCGATTTGATTGCGACTAATATGTAAAAACTCACACGCTTCGCTGGTAGATTTATAATTGTGGTAGGGACCTCTAAATCATTTCAGATTTAGCTGATTTTTTTGTGAATTTTTTCTACCTGTTTATGAACAAAGTTGAAGGGCGCCCCATAGAAAAAATTAATTTTGAAAATGAAGGACCACCCTAATATATATATATATATATATATATATATATATATATATCTTATATATCTTATATATAAAAATGTAATGTTTGTTTGTTTGTTTGTCCAAGAATAAAATGTAAACGGCCGAACAGATTTAATTGAAATTCGGCACACTTATGTAACTTATTCAAGCGGTGGTTTCTGTAAAGTTTTAAGTAAATTTGTTTCTCCGTTGATGTTTTATGGACAAAAAACGTTTTGGTCAGCGGTAGTAAGGTGAAGTAAATTTTTTTTCTACAAAATAAAAATAAATTAATTTATAGTTCAATTATACAGAATATTTTTAATTTTTTTCTTAAGTTTTAAAGGTTTTAAATATAAATTTTAAATTAAATAAATATGTGTGTTGTTTAGTGCCGCCCATAGATATCTATGGTGCCCGCCGGATACCTTTAGAAAATTAAATCAAATTAGAAATTCATTGTTCATAACTCCCATTCAAAAGTTAGTGGCAAAGCTTTGGAAATTTGTTTTTAGTTTTTAAAATCATGATTTACTGTGTATCTTTCAATTTGTTTCGTTTGTTGCATTGCACGTGATTAATTATGTTATATTATTATTAATTATTATAAGATTATCGTTATGTTCTAACATTTTGTATTTTACAAAAAGGAGTTGCAGATTGGAAAAATAAATTTAAATTCATTGTTCATATTTATCGTTCAAGGCTTCTGACTTCAATTGTTCCTTCATCATGGTTTTCTAAACTGACGAGCTTGCTATCAGCCTATCGGTAAATAAGAAATTTTTTTGGGCAGGTAAGTTTTTTTTTATGTGATGGCATTACAACCATTATTATTCACGAGTAGTTAGTTATGACTATAAGATTATGAATTAATTTATCGGTCTTATTTTATTTTTTACTTTTCAGAGGAAATTAGAAAATTTCTAAACTGACGATCTTGCTATCAGCCTATCGGTAAATGAGAACTTTTTTTTGGGCAGGTAAGTTTTTGTTTATGTGATGGCATTACAACCATTATTATTCACGAGTAGTTATGACTATAAGATTATATATTAATTTATCGGTCTTATTTTATTTTTTACTTTTCAGAAGAAATTAGAAAATTACATTTTAAAGAAAATCTTACATGCAACACCAATTTATTGTAAAAGTTTCACTGATATATGAGGTGCATGAAATTTGAAAGAAATGAAAGCAAGTGCAGTATTTTTGTGTTTCAACAAAATCATGAACAAAGTTCTCAAGCCAGTCTATCAATCTGCTGCTGTTTTGTTCAATTTATAATTGCATCATTTGCTAAATAAAAGTGTTACTCTTCGATTGTTCCAAATTGATGATCTCCGAAAATTCTCGGAAAATTCATTAAGTTAATGCTTTGAAGGTTTTTAATATTATTATTACTTCATGTTTTATTTCAATCTGTGTTTTATATCACATTTTTCAAAGCCACGGGTCAACATTTATTAACATGCCACATGTAGCGTTATTTGCTTTCTGTAGACATGACACTTAAAAACTAAGAACAACTCAAAAACTAAGACTAGCGATTTTTCGAAAAGCAGCTGTTGAACAGTGTGTGATAAATCTATTGTAAGCATTTATAATCTTACAAGTATTTAAAATAAATATAACCTGTTTAGATATATGAGCGGATGTTAACATTATTGCAGCGTTAACTAATAAATTCTTTTTTTTCAGCTTTAGTCAATCAAAATAATCCTTTGCAGAAGATCACACTTGCAGAGTGGAACCAATACATTAAAGAACACTAATTAAAATTGAGGAAGTTCAGACGTAACTAAACGAGCAAACCAAACAACAAAGTGTTAATAAACAGATCAATTTTGATGACTGTGCACAGCATTCCGCTACAGCCCATCTAAGCCACATTGGGAAGGCTCTGAAATTTAATAGAGGAACGGAAAAGCGACTGTGAGCGAAAAGAGCGAGCAGGAAAAGGAGAGCAAGCTGGAGCTGTAAAGTGTAAAAGCAACTAAGAGCGGGAAAAGTAAATGAGACCGGGGCCGGAAAAGCGACCTTGAGCAGAAAAGCGACCAGGAGTGAGAAAGTGACCTGGAACGGGAAAGCAAGCGGTTAAGGAAACGGGAGCCAGAGAGAAAACGATAAAAAAACCTTTAAAATTTCCGGGCAACGCGGGTAACCCAGCTAGTATATATATATATATATATATATATATATATATATATATATATATATATATATATATATATATATATATATATATATATATATATATATATATATATATATATATATATATATATATATATATATATATATATATATATAATATATATATATATATATATATATATATATATATATATATTAATGTAAAATCGCTGTTTTTACGATAGGTTTTCCCATTGATAGACGTTAAAGGACTTGGAATAACTATTATGGACATTATTAATAAACCAGAAGGTATAACTAGCCGTAACAAAGCTTCATTTATTATTTTCCAATAATACATCAAAACCATTCTATTGAACCCGGTATACGTTTGGTGATATCGTAACATTGGTGATCAGAAGTAGGATACAAGAATGGTTTTGAAATCATTGGATGAGCTTTGGGCGAGTGAAATGAAAGACGAGCTGGAGAAACGTGGCCTGAGCGATACAGGTAAAAAGGACAAACTTATGGAACGCCTCTTAGCCGCGTTAGTGAATGAGGGCTATGGGCCTGACGACGACGAATATCTATTCGACATTGACGAGGAAGCTGTGGTCAAGCGAAGGAAATTAAAAAACAAATTGCTGGAGGAAGAAAGACAACGAGCGAGAGAAAACATGGCAGCACAGAAGAAGACAGGAGAAGGAATGATTCTTGGCCACGGAAACAAAGTAGCAGCAGCCGGTACAACTGTTGAGAGTTTGGTCGCAGGGTTGGCTGAGGCAGTGGTGGACACGGTTCTGGACCAGCGGGCTGCTGGTGATGTGGGTTGCTGCGGCGAAACCCAATTTGAACTGGAGTCCACCAGCTGTCCCAGTAAACATGGTAACCATTTTGTAACGTTTCTTGTCCGTTACTTTTTGTTACCTGGTTATGAAAAGGTTACCTGGCCCAAAGCAACTAAAAAGAAACGTTTCTGCAACGTTTCCAATGTAACGTAAAAGTAACATGTAATTTGCGACTAAAAAGAAACGTTTCTGCAACGTTTCCAACGTAACGAAAAAGTAACATGTAATTTGCGACTAAAAAGAAACGTTTCTGTAACGTTTCCGATGTAACGGAAAAGTAACGTGTAATTTGCGACTAAAAAGAAACGTTTCTGTAACGTTTCCAATGTAACGGAAAAGTAACGTGTAATTTGCGACTAAAAAGAAACGCTTCTGAAACGTTTCTGCAACGTTTCCAATGTAACGTAAAAGTAACATGTAATTTGCGACTAAAAAGAAGTTACTACAACGTTTCTAATGCAGCCAAAATGTAACGATTTGTTTTATTCATAGATATCTATGGTTTTATTATTACGGATAATATAAAAATCTTTTATAGCATATATAATTTTATAGAAAAAGTAAAGTGTTTGTTTATTTATAAAACTCAATTGCTAAAAAGCATTTAATAAAGACGCTTAATAAATGGTATTTGCATTGTGTCGTATTATATTTTCCTAGATTTTGTTCTATCTCATCGGTTCACTGAGAGCGTCGAATGAGTCGCCTGGGATGAGATAAGATGCTAATCAAAAGTTAATTAACGACTCGCTTCTACAGCTCTTGTGTTAAAAATAATTTGAAGGTACAAAACAAACTATACTGGTTAAAAATCACCAATCAATTCGAAACATTAGATTTTTAAACCATTTGAAACCTCTGCTTCCTGCTGCACTACTACCCCTGCGCTGTTTGTGAATTTTTATTTTATTTATTCATTCGTGTTTTAAGAAAAGACCAGCAGTTGACGCACGCTTCGCGCGCGAAGCGTGTTAGTTTTTACATATTAATAGTAAAGGTAGTCGCAATCAAATCGCACTTTAAGCTCAAAAACAACACCTATGCGCTATTATAGTAATAACTTTACGCACGCTTCGCAATCGAAGCGTGTGACTATTATAGCCAGTTGCATATGAACACGTTTTATAAAATAGTAAATTGTCGTTAATAATAATAATTTACAACTTGCTTAAAATTGGGAAAAACCCGCCGACTACTACTTCGGTGATTTATTTATTTTCAACTTGTTTATATTGAGTTATGGCGCATTCCAATATAATAGGAATAATATTAGAAAATTAGTTAATTTTCGTAATTAATGATATTATTAATAATTAAAATAAGAGGAATAATAATAACAAAATAGAAAAATGTCGTTAATAATGATTTCATTAAATATTTCCGCAAAGCGTCGAACTTTCCAATAATAGAAATAATATTAGCAAAATAGTTAATCTTCGTTATTAATAATAATTAAAATAAGAGGAATAATAATTGCAAAATAGTAAATTGTCGTTAATAATAATTTACATAAATAAAAAACCCGCCGACTACTACTTCGGTGATTTATTTATTTTCAACTTGTCTATATTTAGCGATGACGTACGATGCTATATATATCCGCAAAGCCACAAAGCGTCCAACTTTCCAATAATAGGAATAATATTAGCAAATTAGTTAATTTTCGTAATTAATAATATTATTAATAATTAAAATAGGAGGAATAATAATAACAAAATAGAAAAATGTCGTTAATAATAATTTCATTAAATATTTCCGCAAAGCGTCGAACTTTCCAATAATAGAAATAATATTAGCAAAATAGTTAATCTTCGTTATTAATAATAATTAAAATAAGAGGAATAATAATTGCAAAATAGTAAATTGTCGTTAATAATAATTTACATAAATAAAAAACCCGCCGACTACTACTTCGGTGATTTATTTATTTTCAACTTGTCTATATTTAGCGATGACGAACGATGCTATATTTATCCGCAAAGCGTTAGACTTTCGCGGCTAATAACTTTTTATTTAAACATTTTAACAAAAAAGTGCCCTAACAAACCTTGTTCAGCGTCTCATAATCTATCAACGTGAGTTTTTTCAGACCTGCAGATGCTAATCGGGTGACATACATACATAATACATCATTGCGCTTTTATAGTAGGGACCTGACAGAACGCAGGAAATCATAAAAAATAAGCAAAAAACAAGAAATTAAAAGAAAGTCTGTCTAGTCTATAACGAACATTCAATATTCCGCTAATTATAATGACTGGCAATAGCCGATGAGCAAAACAACTGAAAAGAAACGCGTTGCTTGTAACCGAAAATGAACGGCTAAGAAACGTTACAAAGTGGTTACAATGTTTACTGGGGTGTCTCAGAGCATGTGACGGATGACGGCCGTACAGACTGCACAAGTCAGGTGGGTCATGATGATGAGCCTGTTAAAGACGGTCATGATAAGGAACTTTGCAAAGATGCTCAAGATGAACCATGCAAAGATGGTGACAGTGATACAGTCGGTTTGGACGTCAAAAACCAAACTAAAGAAGATGAGAAGAATGTTGAAAACGAAATGCAAAACGATGAGGATGAAAGTGATGATGATTGTTATAATAATGGCAATAACAACTATGGCTTTCACCCATACAGCGACGGTTCTGAAACGGAAGCCTCCATAACAGACGACGGCACCAAATATTCAGGGTCAGATTTTAGTGAAGAATCTGACTCGGATGAAGCAACCGAGGATTTAGAAACGGACGAAACTCCAATGGAAATATACGTCAAAGTTAACTTGACAAAAAAAGAAGACACTGATTTAAGAAACGATGGCGATAATTTGAAGAAAGATCCGCTGGACGATACGAAAGTTAACACCGACGAAAGAGCCGAGTTGGAATGTGAAAAGAAAACGTTCGATTGTAGCTTGGAAGAAAACAAACATGACGACGATGAACTTCTCCAAAACAACAATATCAATGCAGCAAGCAAAAACTCTGGAAAAGATGAGACAAGAGCAGAGAACGGTACCGAGGGTTTTAAATCAGATGAATCCACAGAGGATCCTAGATCAGATAGACTAAGAGTCATTGTAGAATCAATTAACAGTTTGATGAAGGGATTTATTGGATTTATGGAACGACGTGTTTTCGAAAAACCTTTTGAAGAGTTTCTTGAGAGAGATCGAAAAGATGTGAAGGAAGAAGAAAAAGCAGACAATTCCGATAAACTGTGCAAAGATGTTCAGGACGAGGCATGCAAAAAAGGCTGTGATGAACCGTGCAGAAATGGCGACGATGAGCCAAAGAAAGACTCTGTTGATGAGCCAAAGAAGGACTGGAAGAAACTGTGTCAAACGGTCAAGAGACTTGACCATGTTGTTTGCGAATTGCGGTCAAAGCCACGAGTAAAAATCAAGGTATTTTGGTGTTCGTGGACGAGTCGCATTTCTCAAAAGCGACTATGCTGTTCGGTACGAACAGAATTAAGAAGGGGGTAATAATGTAAAATCGCTGTTTTTACGATAGGTTTACCCATTGATAGACGTTAAAGGACTTGGAATAACTATTATGGACATTATTAATAGACGAGAAGGTATAACTAGCCCTAACAAAGCCTTCATTTATTATTTCCAATAAACTGCAAAACTATTCTATTGAGCCCGGTATACGATTTGGTGATATCGTAACAATATATATATTCTTTCATACATGCTCTATTGAAAATAACTGCCCATTTTTTGTTTATTATTTTCTTAACGTTTCTTAGCGGAGCTAACCTGCACTCTACCCCAAGAGGCCAACCTACACTCCACCCCGGGCCATAGCGTCGAGGCGTCGGTATCCGGCGAAGTTAATCGAGCGGTTCCGCCCGGCAATGACAGCGGATCCATGCGTGTGGACTGCTCGTCCGCATTCCCTCATTTAACTAACTGCGGCAACATTACTTTCCGCAGACGAAAGTGATCAGCCGCATTTCATTCAGTTCGATACTTTTAAACTTATACTTTTATTTCATTTTAGTCGTAACCTATTACTCTCGTGATCCTTTCATTCCGATTTTATATTTCATATTTTATCTTTCTTGTCGGCCATCGCTTCGCTGGTCACAACGGAAACATCTACTTCTCGGCATGCTATTCGTTTACCGTTTCGCTGGTTGCTTCGTGGTTTTAGAAGTCGATTTCTAGTAAGTCTACATATCTTCCAAAACTGTTATTTATTCTATATCAAACACCCAACAATATATAACGCAGTTTGACTCCACTTCACTTCTTCTGTTTTTACAATAGTATTCCTGTCTTTTATATACCATGTACCTCGGTTTAATTTTACTTCACACCATTTTACCTCCGCTAGGTTTTATCACAACTATATTCGTTCGCATTATATTCATCGCCTAATCGTCTGGTTTTAAGTAAACACGTTTTACCATTATTCTAATTTCAGTTCGTTCGTTTTTGAATATTCGAATTATTTTCTATTCAAGGGCTCTGATGATGGCTTTCGAGCCGAAACTGTGCAGTAAGCCCGTTATGAAAATCAATAAAGAATTTTATTCAAAAAACAAAGTCGTTCGCAGATTGGAGTCTTACGTTAAGAAAATAATAAACAAAAAATGGGCAGTTATTTTCAATAGAGCATGTATGAAAGAAAATCTACTGCCGAGTTATGCAAAAAACGCAATATATATATATATATATATATATATATATATATATATATATATATATATATATATATATATATATATATAGATATTGCGTTTCTCGTATATATACCTTTCTCGTTTTACTTTTGACCCTGAGGATGGCTGACATAGCTGAAACGGTCCGTCGGTCTGACAATAAAAGTTTAATGGAAAAGTTTTTGGCTAATTGTAGTCTCGAACAGAGAGTTTTGTGCCGAAAGGTCGAGAATTTGGCTCGAAAAGTTGTTTCTGCCAAATGGCGAGTTGTGTTTCTTGGAGCGTGTCTCAAAGATAAATTGATTCCACAGTTTATTCGCAATATATATATATATATATATATATATATATATATATATATATATATATATATATATATATATATATATATATATATATATATATATATATATATATATATATATATATATATATATATATATATATATATATATATATATATATATATATATATATATATATATATATACTAGGTTGTTGTTGGACGCCCGTGGCGCCCGTTTATTTAGCCCGTTACAGACTTCGGGAATATTGGACCTCGGGATTAATGGACCTCGGGGTTTTCGAGACATTACCCTCTGTAGCCTTTCTTTAGCTAGACGCCCTATTCTCGACACAGGACATTCGTGGTCATTCATATTAAGATATAAATATATATATATATATATATATATATTGTTTAATTTTTTTCTTTTTATTTATTTATTTATTTACTAAACTAAATAAATAAAATAAACAAAGGAAAGATGCGAGTTCTCAAATAAAGATAAATAAAATTTAAAACAAATAATTATTTAAACAAATAAAATATGTTTAATAATTAAAATAACTTTTGCAAAATACATTATTATGTATCTATATATATAAAAATAAATGTTTGTATGTATGTATGTGTCAGGGGTCGCTTTACCGGACCTCCTGACAAGTGTACCTTGCACCCGTCGACCTGTCTAGACAGGAACCTAGACATTGGCAGACGTTGTTTTCGTGTTGTTTGTTTACGCGTTCCTGTGGCTATATATATAGCGTTTTGAAGCCCGCCAGTACAGTCTAGCTATTTAATATCAGGCGGAGTCCTGCGTGTTTTGTATTTGATTTTTGTTATTAACTGCGCTTTAATAAAGTTTTTGTTGTCGTTCTGAGTTGTCTTGTCTTCCTGGTGTTCACATCATTCCAGCAGGGAAGACTGTGACATTTTGGCGGCAGCGGTGGGATCAAGTAGCAGGAAGAAAGAAGTACTCTCCAGCAAAGTTCGACAAGCAAGTTCGGGAAGAAGATCTTTCTTGCCGGTGAAGTTCCCCTTGGATCAGCTAACCAGTTACGAGGCTTTCCGTGGCTAAAATCGGCCGACCCATCCGTGCTCAAGGTTTTAGTTTCTTTTCGAGTTTTCCCGCCGGTATGAGTTGAGATAAGTAGGTCTTTTATATTGATACTTATCTGGTTGAAGATGGATATTAAGTCGTCCGGTGTTGAGGGTTGTGAAAACCCAGCGCAATTACCTGGAGGGAATGTGTCTCCAGAAAATTGGGAGGATGCGGGGAACATTAGGAGGGAAGACACTAGTGGGTTTGGCGAAGATCCGACGTGGGGAGATCGAGGAGGAGAACGTCATGAAAAACAAAAGCGTAGAGGTATGTGGGATGGTGAAGAAAGGAGAAAAGAGTTGGAAATAGAAAAGCAATTGGAAAATGAATCGATAGATAGAGCATTGCGAGAGAGAGAATTGCAATTAAAAGAGATGACGTTAGAAGAAGAACGAGAAAATAGCTTTCTATTTCCATCGTCTTGTTTCTTCCAATTCTAGAATTGGAAGAAACAAGACGATGGAGAATAGAGGAACGCGAACGAATGATAGCGCGAGAAAATTTTGAAACTTCGGTTGAAAGTCGGGCTAGTCGGTGTATATCAAATATTAGACCGTTGGTAGGTGAATTTCTTTCAAATATTCAGGAAATTCCCGGTTTTTTTGAATTATTAGAAAAACAATTTATTATTAATAATGTCAATAATGACATTAAAGCCAGGATTTTACAATCATGTTTGACTTGTAAGGCACGTAGTTTAATAACCCGTCTTTCTCCTACTCAATTAGAAAATTTTGATAGTGTTAAAACGGCGCTTTTAGCCGAACACAGAATCAGTCCTGCCTATTTAAAACAATATTTTCAATCTCTAACTAAAAAACCGGACCAAACATTCTCTAGTTTGGCTTCCGAACTACATAATGCATTTTCATACTATGTTAAAAGTAGGGGCATTGATCGGAATTATGATCAGCTAATAAGTTTGCTGTGCGCCGACCGGCTCAAGGAGTTGTTACCGGTTGACTGTCGAAATTTCGTTTTGACCCAAGAACAAAATAGATGGTTGTCTCATGAAGAACTATCTCAAGTGGCCGATAATTATGCGGCTGCTCATGTTCCATACCAGTCATCGTCTTTTCGCCAAGTAGTCAAATCAGATAGTTTAATTAACCGTCAGGTCGATTTAAGATCTGGCCGTTGTTTTGGCTGTAATTCGCTAGGCCATGTTAGGAAAAACTGTCCGAAACGAGAGGTTTCGCAGGTCGCACCATCGACTTATATCAATTGTTGTAGTATTGGAAACGAACCTTCTCATCCATCGTGTCCGGGAAATGATGTACTTCATAATCCTATGAAATTTTATGATAGGTCATTTATGAAAATAAAAATAAGCAATCTCCCACCTGTTGTATAAGGGCAGATTTGGTTAGATCCTTAAAATTGGGTTTGCCGAGAAAAATTAGGTTATGTGGGTTAAGTGGCCACCCACAGCTGGTGGATGTTGTGCAAGCACCTGTTAATTTAGGTGCAGTAGATCCTAATACTACCAATAGAGCGCCTGAATTTTTAGAATGGTTTGCAGTTGTTCACCACTTTACACGAAGAAGCAATCATTACCCCTAGGGTAGTAGAATTAATGCAGACTATTGCCATACATAGCCTGCCTACCCCAACTTTGGCGTCGGATATAAAAACAAAAATTCTCAACCTGACTCGACAAGTTGATGGGCTGAACGAAGATTTGACTGAATCAAACAGAGCGAGAAGTCAACTGCAGAGAGAATTTGATGAACTGGTTTCTTCTAAAGATGACGTCGAAAAGAATGTTCACAAATTAGAAAAAGACAAGAAAGCTCTTGAAACTCAAGTGGAAGCCCAGAAGCAGATGATCGAAGAGCTCGAAAAGGAAGTTCAAGGTACCGAAGATGCCAAGTTGAGATTGGAAGTGAATATGCAAACCTTGAAAGATCAGTTGATGAGAGAGACGCATTCAAGAGAGGAAATGGACGAAAAAGGTAGAAAGGGTTTTCTTAAAAAGATAAGAGACGTGGAAGCTAAACTTGAAGAAGAAAGGAGACAGAAGCAGCTTGCAACGAATGCCCGGGAGAAGGTTGAAGGTAACTTCAAAGCTATGGAGGAACAACTTGCTGATACTCTGAAAGTCAAAAATGAAGCTGTGAAGCAGTTCAAACGTTACCAGGTCCAGATCAAAGAATTCATGCACGAGATCGAATTTATCAATGTAACCAAACAAGAGATGTCAAATGCCAGTAAAGAGAGTGACAAAAGATACAAGCAGCTTGAACCTGAACTTCTCCAACTTCAGGAAGATCTGGCAGCTTCAGAGAGAGCCAGAAAAACTCTACATGAAGACTACCAACAAGATACCTATGAGCGTCATTATAACACCCGTAAGAAATATAATTCCTGGTTGCTGCTTTTCATGGTGACCAGTTGGTGGTCTCTCTCTCTTATCTCACGGAGCCGCCGATTTTCTCTCCCGAATAGGGGGGTAGTCTCTCAACATGGAGAGCTAGACGACATTTTTTACTTGGCGTAATTATGTTTATTATTACGTTTATTATTTACTGTTATAAGTTTTGAAATGTTGTTTTCTAGCATAACCCCAGAGGCACATTGTACTAGTTGTATTTCTAGGTGCATAGGTTTTCTCTTTTGTTGTCTGAATTGCAGATCGTTGTGATATTCTATAATTAATGATATTGTTGAGGTAGTTGAACTTCTTCGATATGACGTGATGATGATTCCTTCGTTAATACAATTCAGACCGGTATGGGATTAAACTTGGATGGGTCGTGCTGGTTATATGGGTGGTTTTACTGGTGGGAGTAAAAGTTACTTTCAGGAAGGACATCTCCAGTTTAAAGTCGACCTTGAAGCCCTGGTAGACACGATACATCGACGAACGAACGCCCATTCTTCATCCAGATTATCTACAAAGTTCTACTCCGATTCCACCCACTCCTCATCTTCCTCGTCGTCCTCTTCGATGTCCCGACCTGGAAACTTTGGTAGGCGCGATACATCGACGAACGAACACCCATTCTTCATCCAGTACTGTGAAAGATAACATTTAAGATATTGAAACACTGTTCAACATCTTCGTTTTGAGGGGGAGTTATGTCAGGGGTCGCTCTACCGGACCTCCTGACAAGTGTACCTTGCACCCGTCGACCTGTCTAGACAGGAACCTAGACATTGGCAGACGTTGTTTCCGTGTTGTTTGTTTATGCGTTCCTGGGGCTATATATATAGCGTTTTGAAGCCCGCCAGTACAGTCTAGCTATTTAATATCAGGCGGAGTCCTGCGTGTTTTGTATTTGATTTTTGTTATTAACTGCGCTTTAATAAAGTTTTTGATGTCGTTCTGAGTTGTCTTGTCTTCCTGGTGTTCACATCATTCCAGCAGGGAAGACTGTGACAGTATGTATGTATGTATGTATATATGTATGTATGTATGTATGTATGTATGTATGTATGTATGTATGTATGTATGTATGTATGTATGTATGTATGTATGTATGTATGTATGTATGTATGTGTGTGTTTTAACTCTTTGCGAGCTTTCGGCCCTTAAACTTCTTGACGCTTTTAAGAGAGAGGTGGGCCCACGTCCGTTGATCAGGCGGACGCCCTTCGGCGAGAAAAATTTCCAAATTCCTAACTTGAAACACGAAAATTCAAAGTTCAGCAGAAAACTGTTCGAAACAAAACTTGAAATCGCCGGAACGATTATCGCCCAATGTAAACAAGGCTAAACCATTTCGTGTGCATTTTGTAGCGCTTTCTTTTTTCTATTAGCGAAAATCCAAAAAGATGCAGCTTCAGCTGTCTGGGAGATCTCCTTGATGGCTCGAGTTTTTTCTCGGTTTGAAAAACCAAGAGCTTTCAGCAGTTTTAACATTGAGCTGCTAACCAACCCTCGAACGCCAACCTCGACTGCAAAAATTTCAGTCCTGAACCCTTTGGCATTCAAATCACATGCTAAATCCCTATATCTCTCCTCTTTGAAAATATTGCTAGATTCCATGTTACTTTCCCATGGTACAGAGAGTTCAATCAGGAACATTGTCTTGGCCAAGTCAGAATATACAATTATATCCGGCTTTAAGCCGCTAGATCTCACGGCTTCTGGAAATTTTCTTTCGCCATCCAAATCAGCCGAAACCGACCAATCGTCGGCAGCACCCATCACACATTCAAAGTCTCTTGTAGATCTGAACCTGTGGAACTTCAGATTGCCTTCTCTCAAAAAGTAGATTTTCCTTTTCTGCTGTATTCCTCTTGTCTTTGCTTTCTTACACGCTTCTTTGACGAAGTCAAGCAATTTTCGGAGTACTTGGTTATGACGCCAAGTGTACCTCCCGTGTGAAAGTGAAAATGAACAACAGGAAAGAACGTGAATGAGAGTCTCCGATTGCCCGCATAACATGCACGAATCATCGTCTTTCAACTTCCATCTTCGTAGATTGCTGGATGACGGCAGTTGATCATAAACAGATCTAATCAAAAAAGACAAACGTAGTGGTGTGTATTGCCAAATGTCTTTCCAAGAAAGTGAACGCTGAACAGCATTTTCCCATGTCGTCCAGTTTCCTTGTTGAGATAACTGAACAAACTTAACCATTCTCTGGGATTTGATAGCTTTCTTTCTTTCCTGAATGACCATGACCAATGCCCATTTGCAAGAATTCTATCTGGTCTTTAGTCAGTACGTGTTTTGACATTAACGTAATGAGAAACATCACTTTTCATGAGATATTGTCCACCGTAAAGTCGAGACAACTTGTCAACAATAACGTTTTTCTTTTTTGTGTTATATTTTGAGTTGAATGATTCAAGCCGATGACTCATTTCTTCGTCATTAAGTTCAGACAACTGTTGTAAGTATAGGTCGTATTCTCGATTCATTTCAGCTAACTTCTCTTCTGCATTTTTTAGCAGAATATATATATATATATATATATATATATATATATATATATATATATATATATATATATATATATATATATATATATATATATATATATATATATATATATATATATATATATCAGACTCTACTAGGAATCGAACCCACGTGTCTACGGCAACACCGCCTCACCTAAATGCAAGCGCTCTTACCAACTGAGCCACCGACTATCACCAAAAATGATGGCTAGAAGTCTCAGTCTTTCGGAGCTACTTAACATTAGACTACGACTATGATAGGCTCAGAACTCCTTACTTCGGCTCGACTCGACAGCTAGTCTGCTGCCAGATAGGTAATTTTTTTGCGAAGTGAAACACTGCGTTGAAATGTTTTCAAGAGCCTACAAATAGGATGACTGAGACTTCTAGCCATCATTTTTGGTGACGGTCGATGGCTCAGTTGGTAAGAGCGCTTGCATTTAGGCGAGGCGGTGTTGCCGTAGACACGTGGGTTCTTTTTTTTTTTTTTTTTTTTTTTTAAGGTTAGTGAAAGGAGTTATTAACCCCGCGAGACACTCAACCTAAGCAATGCGTGTAAACTCCTTGCTTAAGGGAGCTACGATGGTGACGCCGGTGAGATTCGAACCGCCGACCTACGAGGCGACAGGCGAACACTTTACCGCTTAGCCACCACGACCGGGTTCGATTCCTAGTAGAGTCTTATAAATATTTGCGTTACTTGTGGTGTATTATTTGTAGGCTCTTGAAACATTTCAACGTAGTGTTTCACTTCGCAAAAATATATATATATATATATATATATATATATATATATATATATATATATATATATGTGTATATATATATATATATATATATACATACATATATATATATATATATACACATTCATAGTCGAGTGTTGTGTTCAACATACCCCAACAAAAGCGCTTAACAACCACTGTTTTTTGCGGTGGAAGTGGCGCAGATGGTAAGGTAGTTGGCATGATGCAAGGCGGTGTTGCAAATCCGACAATCGTGGGTTCGAGTCTGAAGTTGAGACATATTTATATATATATATATATATATATATATATATATATATATATATATATATATATATATATATTTATATATATATATATATATATATATATATATATATATATATATATATATATATATATATATATATATATATATATATATATATATATATATATATATATATATATATATATATATATATATATATATTTTTCAAATAATTAGGAACAAGATGTTCTTTCAAACACGCTTTATTAAAGACTATGGCCCATTTCTTATTACAAACTTTTTCTATCAAACGTGAAACTTTTCGAAAATCGGAAATACCAAGACACTTTTGAACAAACTGGTATATATTTTTATTAATGTTATGGTCATGAGCTGACCTGCAGGTTTCGGCTTTATTAGCCATCATCAGAACTCATAAAACTAATTTACAGCTACAACGAAAATATATAAAGTGGTGTGGCGAGACATATCAGATATGTTTACACATCAATCGAGGTCAAAGTACAAAGAAGAGTAAAAGCAAATTATGAAAACCGCTAAGAAACAACCAAAAATTGTTTTGCCTCGGAGTAAATAAATAAACAAAAAATAAACAAAAAATAAGAAAAAATAAAAAATTACATGTGTTAAAATATACAACCAAATTAAGTGGTAAAATATAACTATTAAAAGAAAATTACTAATAAAAGCAAAGAGGTAAAATAATAAAATAAGAATTTAAAGCTACAATTCAAAGATAATAGGATATCGATAAAATTGAGAGTTTAATTAAAAGTTGAAAATGATCAACGTCTACGTATAGTAATATTACAGTTATCGATCAAATGCGGACACATCGCACCAGTCCCATCACCATCACACAGGTCAGCAGTCTCGAGGCCTCGAGGAGGTTGGCTCATGGCTGACAAACCAGTGGAGCACTGCTCGACCGCGTCCAACGCTTCAATATGGTTGGTAGATGGAGGAAAGGAAACAGGACCACAAACTGGGCCGTTGTCGTATTGGTCGCAACTAGTCGCAAGGATGATCATAACTGTGATAAGATACATTTGTAGTCTTGGTTGGCGAACTCCTAGTACGGAGTTCAGATAAATCAGAAAAGGAGATGCGAGGTGTAACAAAAGGAGAATGCGGGAGGACAGTGAATAGCGGAGTCCTTGGCATGTCGGCAGGGCACAATTCGGTTGCATTTGGAACATCGATACAGTTGGTAGGGTCTATTTCGTTGGCAGCGTCTATTGCGTTGGCAGACAAAGGAGATAAACCTCGACGAGAAATGGAACCGTTGTCGTACTGGTCACAAGGATGGTCGTAACTGTAATGGGAAACACCTGTAGTTTTGGTTGCCGAACTCCTAGTACGGAGTACAGATAAATCTGAGAGCGAGAGACGAGGTGTGACAAAGGGAGAAAGCGGGAGAACAGTCGATGGTGAGGTCTGTGGCATATCACCATTCACCGGGTCCGAAGAAGGCCGGCAGATGGCCGACGGATCGATAAAGCACTGTTCGATCAAACGCACAGCCTCAATGCAACTGGTATCATCCACAGAACTGGCAGACGGAGGACCAGTAGGCCGATCGCAGTTTGGCAAACCACAAATTTCAATAAGGTTAGCATGGTCCATTGCGCCGGTGGACGGAGCACAAGAAACCGGATCACAACATGGGCTCTTGCCATGCCTGTCAAGTGCATGGTCGTTCAATATGCAAGTGTTGGGGGCAACAGCGGATGACGAGCCCTGCGGCACACCAACGCTGTGGCACTGCAAGTGGTGCCTATTGTTGAATAGTTTAAGGGTCCGTCCAAAATGGTCATCTTGGACGTTTAGTATTGGTTTATCCCGGACAATGTAGAGGGCCTCGGCAATTTTTAATCGAGAGGGGTCGGCCTCGTGATGGAGAATAACAGTGTTATCGACGAGTGTTTGTCTGTTGAGTTTTGTGTTGTGAGCCAGTTGCGAATGCGTTGTAATACTGCCACCCTGTAAATGCATAGTAACCCGGCGGGAGAGCGTAGTACGTGTCTGGCCAATGTAGGTAGCAATGACATCATGCGGTGCAGGACAAGTAAATTTATAAACTACATTTGTACACTGGAAAATGCTGGCGTGACGAGGACTATTTTTCATGATAAGGCTGTGTGATTTTCTGTCTTTATAATATATGGAGAATGACAGTCTATGTCGGAGTCGATCTTTAACTTTAACGCAACTTGTAATAATTTGACGTAATATTCTCTCATCAAGACGGTAATTGTCATGCATCTGGGAACAGTAACGGATATCAACAGTCCTGACGACATCATTAGGAGTGTTTGCTGGAATGCCAGAAATCTTTTTATTCACAAATCTTTTCACAACAGAATCAACCATGGTGTTGGTGTAGTTATTGTTGATCAACAGCGTTTTGAGACGTTTGACTTCTGTGTGAAATTTACACCAATCTTCTGACAGCCCATAAGCGCGAGCAAGAAGGTTATGTATAACACTCTCTTTGTATATATCAGAACAGTAGCCGGCACCGTTCATGCAAAGACCCTCGGAGGAAGGCTTGACGTACATTTCATGTGCAAGGCCAGAATCCATTTGAGAGACCAACACGTCCAGAAAAAGTAACGTATGATTACAGTCGCTATATTCGATTGTAAAATTCAACACAGAGTATTGCTGAAACTTAGTTCTTAATTCTTCAAAATGTGTAGTATCTCGAGCAATCACAAAGATGTCATCGACATATCTTGCGTACAATGTAGGTTTATTGATGGCGTCGAACACACGATTTTCTAAATATATATATATATATATATATATATATATATATATATATATATAAACATGCTCTGTTTAAATATACACGCAAAGTAATGTTGTTTATAAATTTACTTGCCCGTATCATGAAGATATACCTCATTGTTATATAGGTCATACTAGAACGACACTTGCTAGAAGGATGACGATGCATGTTCAAGGTGGTAGTATTGCAGATCACATGAGGGTACAACATCATATTCGTCTTGACAGAAAAATATTAGACAGCAACACTGAGATTTTGCGTAGAGAGCATTGTCCGATTCACCTTAAATTATCTGAAGCTTTGTATATTTCACAGGAAAAACCTAAAATTAATATGCAAAGAGATTTTACAGATGGCACATTGTCTCTGTTCAATATATCTGATGTTGGTGATGTTCAATCAAATAGAATCAAACTTGATATTAATACTTTGATTTGTTCTGATCCAGCCAATGCAGGGGCTGCACAACCGAGTCTGCAGTCTGCAAATATTCAACTTGCTATAGAACATCAGATTGAAAATGCTGTCTCTGATGAAAACAAATCCGGACACGTAAATGACAAAGATACAAAAGAATGTTGTTCATTCAGGGTCGTGACCGCTGATGACGTCAATATTGATAATTGTTTTTCTCCCTTACATGCATCTGATGGTAATAACCAGGATGGTGATTTAAAAGGCACCTCAATTACAGATAGCATTATGCTTGATTTAAAGTGCGACGATATGCATCCTTCTACAATATGTTTTTCTTCCTCCCAAGCTTCTGAAATATGTAACATTGATGGTGATAAAAAAGGCGCCTCATCTACAGATGACTTGTTGCAGGGATTTAAAACTGTAGATACATGTTGCTTGTCGGGTTTGCCTGGTCAAAGTCTCGTTGATCGAACAGATGTTGAGTTTTATGATGGTTGTTTATCCGGTTGCCATGATTCCGTCCGAATGCACCGGATAAAGGGTTGTGCAGAGATTTCTCAGGTGGATGACGGATCTTCTGGAGTGTCTGTTGATGGTACATGTGTTTCAGAGAGGATATCTGGTCCGTTGAGCTTGTCTCACTTAACTGATAACATTAATATTACAATTAGACGGAGGAGATGATATTGTTTTGATATGATATATAAGCCTCTTTGTCTGTTTCGCATTTCTTAAAATTTTTGATGAATTTTATAAATTTAAATTATTATCTCTCGATTTAAATTAATATAATTTTTAAATTATTTTTATTTTGATTTTATTATTATTATTTTATTTTTATTATTATTTTAATAATTATTTTCTGCTTAATTTAACGTTCATCGTCCCGATTTTAATTATTATTATGTACTGTATGTATTAACTTTTAGTTACATTAAGACAATCAAAACAACCCTGACGATGGCCGCAATGGCTGAAACTTGCAAGTTGGTTGCTAATAAAACGTTTGATTTTAGATTTAGTAAAAGTGTTTTCTCTCACTTAAAATATTTTAAGCATTTAATTGACAAAACCGTGTCTTCTAAATGGCGTGTATATTTCAACAGAGCATGTTTAAATGAACATTTAGTGCCGAAATACTGTAAATATATATATATATATATATATATATATATATATATATATATATATATATATATATATATATATATATATATATATATATATATATATATATATATATATATGTATGTATATGTATATATATATATACGTATATATATATATATGTATATATATATATATATATATATATATATATATATATATATATATATGTATATATATATATGTATATATATATATATATATATATATATATATATATATATATATATATATATATATAATATAGTTAAACGAAGTATTATTACCAAAAACTCAGTAAATTATACTCCGGTTCGTTTCTACTGAAGGATTTTACTGATTGTTATATAAACCACTCTTCATATACTCCTTCTCCCGTCGAACGTGATTTTTTAAATCTTGGATTTAACTTTCATATCTGCAAAAAGTACGATCAAACAAACAAAAAAACAGAGCTGGAAATTCTCTTTGAAAAACTCCATTCATTGCGAGAAGTTGGACTGATTATGTTTGATGATTCTTTAAGAATCGAGTTGCTACGCGAGGGACAAATTAAAAGGTATCGTCCATTTCATTCTAGTATTCCAACTCATCTCAGACACGCGGCTAAATCATTACGATCTAATCCTAATATAGTAATACTCAAGGCTGATAAAATTCAAAGCTATGTTATTATGAACAACTCTGAATATCTGATGAAACTAAATGAACTAGTTGCTGATACAAATAAATTTCTGAAAATTACAAAAGATCCAACTTTTGCAACTAAACAAAGAGTTAATGTTTTAATTCGAAAATTAAATAGTTGTCTCGACGAAGATAAAATCTCTTTTTTAATAGGAGATTTTGCACCTGGTTACTTATACGGTATGGTGAAAACTCACAAAGCTGGTAATCCTTTACGTCCAATAATCTCTCAATGCCCTACTCCTACATATCATTTACCTAGATATATCAACAAGATAATTTTTCCATTTTGTCCTAATCAATATAGTCTAAAATCGTCTCTGGATTTTGTTGACTTGGTTCACGGTTGCAAGAATAAAGGAATTTGTGCATCTTTAGATGTTGAAAGTTTATTTACTAATGTACCTGTTCAAGAGACAATTTCAATTATCTGCCGTTACGTGTATAATCATTCAACGTTGCCTCCTCCAAGAATTCCTGAAGAACTTTTGAAACAAATTTTGACTATCTGTACTTCAGAATCGCCATTTCGACATCCTAATAATAATTTATACCTCCAAGTCGACGGTGTTGCCATGGGGTCTCCACTCGGACCTACATTCGCCAATTTTTATATGGGAAATTTAGAGACAACTGTTCTGTTAAATTTCAATCACAAACCATTATTATACGCTAGATATGTCGAAGATATTTTTCTTCTTGTGGAAAATGAGTCTGATTTGTTTAATTTGAGGGATAGTTTTGAAGAAAAATCCGTTCTACATTTTACTGTTGATTTGAATCATCAAAATAAACAACAAGTACATTTCTTAGATACTCTTATTACTTCCACCGAGAGCAGACTCAAAACTAAAGTCTACATTAAACCAACCAATAATGGTGTCTGTCTAAATGGTGATAGCGAGTGTCCCGACAGATACAAGGCTAGTGTCATCAATAGTTATTTATTACGGGTATACAGATTTTCTGAGAATTGGATGGAGTTCAACATCGAAGTCGAAAGGATTAAAAAAGTTCTTATCAACAATAACTTCTCTAATACCGTTGTCGACAACGCCATCAAGAGTTTCGTTACTAAGATGGTTACCAAAGAATCCTCTACACAGAAGGTAAAAGAGGACAACATCAAACTAATAACCTTGTTCTATAGAAATCAGATGCATTCCGATTATAAATTGGACGAATCTGTTTTACGTAGAATTATCAGTAAAGAAGTTTCAGTTATACATCCTAATAATAACGTGTTGAAGTTATATATTTACTATAAAAACCTCAATCTTTTTAACCTTGTAATTACCAACAATAGAACCCGGAAAAAAGATGATATCCTACAGCAAACCAACTTGGTATACCAATTTAAATGTCCGTTGCCACACAGTAAGGTGGAACAATATATTGGTCATACCAGAACTAAACTGTCTCGTAGGTTAACAATGCATCTGCAATCCGGCAGTATTCGACAGCATTTTGAAACAATACATCATCGAAAACTCACACGTGAAGTTCTCGTTGCTAATTCGAATATTGTTGTTAAAGAATACGATCCTCTTCGACTTAAAATAAAAGAAGCGCTTTATATTCAGAAACTCTGCCCTTCAATTAATAAACAATTTGAAAAGTTTTCTACAACTCTTAGATTATTTGGATTCACTGAGGACATTGCTTCACGACCGAATTTTGAAAAGAGTAACAATGTTTTGACTGCTTCTGACAATGTTGACACTTCGATTAACGAAAATAGCATGGGTCCTATTGATCTTTCAATTGGTCATCTTCTCGATACCTTTTCTAACGCGACTCTTGATGTTTCCAATGTTAATGAATTCCACGACATCGGTAACTCTGTTGATCTGGTTCAATCACTTGATAATTTTCTTGAGACTGATTCACCTGACGTTTTGGACGCATGCTCTTTTTCGCAATATTTCGATACCACGCAAGATCCGTCATCTAAAGATACTGTAGAAAATATCCTCACAGAAAGTCCTTGTTCCTTCACGACCGTTGTTGATGACTTGGATCAACCTGTTAGTCCTGATGATACCTCGCGCACCTGTGTCGAAGAAGAATGTCCGATTGATGACAATTGTTCGTACTCATCCAGTTCTTTCCTCCATTTACTTTCAAACGAGAACATCACTGTTCGACGAAAGCGGAGATATACTTTTCCTCAGGAGCAAAATTTTCAAAAATCCTTTTTTAGTGGATGCTTACGTAATAAAAGTTCCAAATTTTACGTTCCTAGGATGAGGCGTTTGAGCTCGGCGTTGATTATCAGTCAGTCAGGACATGTTCTTTTATATATATAGATGTATGTATGTATGTATGTATGTATGTATGTATGTATGTATGTATGTATGTATGTATGTATGTATGTATGTATGTATTTTTGTAAGTATGTGTGTTATAACTCTTTGCGAGCTTTCGTCGCCGAAGGTCTTCAGAAGAAGAACCTCTCATTTTCAGCGTTTCGGCCCTTAAACTTCTTGACGCTTTTAAGAGAGGTGGGCCCACGTCCGTTGATCAGGCGGACGCCCTTCGGCGAGAAAAATGTCCAAATTTCTAACTTGAAACACCAAAATTCAAAGTTCAGCAGAAAGTTGTTCGAAACAAAACTTGAAATCGCCGGAACAATTATCGCCCAATGTAAACAAGGCTAAGCCATTTCGTGTGCATCTTGTAGCGCTTTCTCGACTGCAAAAATTTCAGTCCTGAACCCTTTGGCATTCAAATTACATGCTAAATCCCTATATCTCTCCTCTTTGAAAATATTGTAGATTCCGTGTTACTTTCCCATGGCACAGTGAGTTCGATCAGGAGCAGTGTCTTGGCTAAGTCAGAATATATAATTATATCCGGCTTTAAACCGCTAGATCTCACAGTTTCTGGAAATTTTCTTTTGCCATCCAAATCAGCCGAAACCGACCAATCGTCGGCAGCACCCATCACACATTCAAAGTCTCTTGTAGATCTGAACCTGTGGAACTTCAGATTGCCTTATCTCAAAAAGTATATTTTTCTTTTCTGCCGTATTCCTCTTGTCTTTGCTTTCTTACACGCTTCTTTGACGAAGTCAAGCAATTTTCGGAGTACTTGGTTATGGCGCCAAGTGTACCTCCCGTGTGAAAGTGAGAAGGAACAACAGGAAAGAACGTGAATTAGATTGCTGGATGACGGCAGTTGATCATAAACAGATCTAATCAAAAAAGACAAACGTGTATTGCCAAATGTCTTTCTAAGAAAGCGAACTCTGAACAGCATTTTCCCATGTCGTCCAATCTCCATGTTGAGATAACTGAACAAACTTAACCATTCTCTGGGATTTGATAGCTTTCTTTCTTTCCTGAATGACCAGACTTGTTCGTTCACTGGTGCTGGCTTTTGACCACCAAATTCGATGGGTTGACCCGAGACCCCGTTTGTCCTGTTGAACTGCCCCAATTCTTTCTGTCCAACGTAAAGAGGCTTCAGCTTCTGTGATCTCCTTTCTGGCTACCCATTTCTTTCCGGACATTACAAGAGGTCCCATTTCTACAATTCTTTGATCCGAAGAGTTATCCAGCATTAGTTGCGTACGGATCTTGTTTATCTTAAACTCCTCAACCAAAGACTTCAGTGGCAACCTCAGTTTGGCAGTCTTGCTGTACAAAGCTACTGAAGTAAATCCCGGAGGCAGACCCATGCGGGGGTCATCAAAAGAAAACCCTCTTCAAGCAAACGTTTCGGCTCTTTAATTACTTGACGTTCTGCGGGGGTAAGCCACGTTCGACAGACGAACGTCCTCCGGCAAAAAATATCATTCTTTAATAACAACTAATTTCTCTCTTTCCTTGCATCATGGTAGATATTCAACATACATGTTCAATGGAAATAAACTCGCAACATTGAAGAAATTTAGACTAATCGAATGAGAAAACTTTCGACGACAGAACGGCTTCACTCTCGTAGCGGAACTTAATATCGCTATGTAAACAAAGACGAATCAATTGTATTTGTGCAGAGCGGTGAGAGCGGCTTCTAAATGTGGAAATTCTTTTTTCTTTTTTTGAGATCAAATCCAGAATGAAGCCGATTCCGCTGCCTCAGAAATTTGTTTAATTGCACGAGTTCGCTCTCTGTTAGACATTCCTAGGACACGCAGCAACTTCGGCAAAAGCTTGCCAACCAAACCCCGCTTGCTCCGACTTCAACAGCAAAAAGCTCCACTCTTGAGCCATTTGCTTCAAAATCTAACACCAAATATCCGTATTATTCTAACTTCATGATGTTACTGGCCTCCATGTTGCTTTCCCAAGGCACCGTCAACTCGATGAGAAGAAATGTTTTGGCCAGACTCTAAAAAACAACTATATCTGTTTTTTTCACTTTCCTTTATTCAAATGTGACCGACCGCAGAGCTGACACTCGTCGTTCTCAAGTAACTTCCATTTCTTTAAATTGCTGCCTGTTGGTAGTTGATCATACATTTAACTAATGAGGAACGATAGCCGCACTGGTCCAGTCACATTGCTGTGACAATTGTGCGCTCTTCACAACTCTTGTCATGAACAATCAAGTTTGATCTCTCTTGAGTGTATGCTTGGACCACCAGACATGGTGATTCCATCCAGCACCATGCCGCCCCAACTGAACTGCTCCTGTTCTTTCATACATAATTACATACATACATACATACATACATACATACATACATACATACATACATACATATGTATTTATGTAATTATGTATGTATGTATAAATGTATGTATGTATGTATGTATGTATGTATGTATGTATGTATGTATGTATGTATGTATGTATGTATGTATGTATGTATGTGTATGTGAAAACTCTTCTTCGAGCAAGTTCGTCAGAGGTCTTCAGAGGAAGACCCTCCCAGCGTTTCGGCCCTTTTCCTGACGCTACCACGGGAGGGCGGGCCACGACCGTTGATCAGACGGCCGCCCCCTGACGAAATTTGTGTATCACATGCCGTTTCCGACCAGAACCAGATAACCGGCAAATCTTCAAAGTACCAGAACCAAGAAGTCATTTTGAAACCGTCAAGCAACTGTAACAAGATGAGAAACTGTCTTTCAAACGCCGGAACTTGAGCATGTAGTAACTGTAGCATCCACCAAACCGCCAGATTCCGATACCGAAAGAAACATTCACCTCCGGAACTTCGAGCCATGCCATCACTTTCACCAAACGAGAAACACCACAAACCATAATGGCAGGAAACATTGTTTCGATTATTTTCTAAACGCCAGCAACTTTCCTTCTATTGCAAACAACCGAAACTTTCGCCGGCAGCCATAACGCGACTTCGTCCCTGAACTTGTAAACAAAGGAGGAGCTAACACTGTTGTACGGAAGCCAGAAGTGGCTGTTTAAATTTATTATCTCCTTTTTCATTCCTTTGCATCCATATCCAAAAAGAAGCTGTTTCTGCTCTTTCAGCTATTTTCTTGATAGCTTGAGTTTTTTTCCGACCCGACATTCCGAGAGCCACAAGCAATTTGACGAGTGAGCGACCGGCTAAACCCCTGGCGCCTACTTCAACTGGAAAAATCTCGACTCTATATCCCGCACGCTCCAAATCTTGGGCAAGGATTCTGTAACGCTCTTCTTTCAAGATATTTGAGGCTTCCATGTTGCTTTCCCATGGCACTGTCAATTCGATGAACAGCAACGTCTTGGCCAAACTGGAAAAAATGACAATGTCCGGTCTCAATCCGCTGCTGCGAACCAATTCCGGAAAGCAGTCTTCATCTTTTAAGTCTGCTGATATCCTCCAGTCATTTGCCGCATCAAGCAACGATTCTCTTCTCGTACTTGCCTTTCTGCGGCCCAAGTGCTGCAAGCCTTCTCTCAAGAAATAAACTTTTCTTCTGGGGCACAACTGCATCGAATTGGCTAGTCTGCAGTTCTCCTTGATAATGCCCAGTATCTCTCTTAGAACCTCATTGTGGCGCCACGTGTATCTTCCCTTTGCCAAAGCATACGGACAACATGAGAGAATATGAATCAGAGTTTCTGTTTTCTCGCACAGCTTGCAGGCTTCATTTTCAAGCTTTCCCCACTTCACTAAGTTCGAAGCTGTCGGCAGTTGATCATACATCGCTCTAATCACAAAAGATGAGCGGATGGGCGAGTAACGCCACAAATCATTCCATGTCATCGAATGTTGAACTGCCGCCTCCCATCTAGTCCAATCGCCCTGTTGCGACATCTGAGCACCTAACTGCATTCTTTCCAACTCCATTGCTCGCCTTCTGTCTTGAATAATCAGGTTTGTCCTTTCCTGCGACGAGGCCTTAGACCACCACACATGATGGAACCAACCCAGACCGAGCCGTCCCGGTTGCACTGCTCCGAGCTTTTCAGACCATTGCAAAGATCCCTCGGCTTCACGGATGTCCCTCCCTGCAGTCCAGCCTTTTCCCGATCCAACTGATGGGCCCACATTCACGATACATGGGTCTGAAGAGTTGTCCAGCATCAACTGTGTCCGTATCTTGCTAATCTTGTACTCTTCTACTAGGGACTTGAATGGAAGAGCTAACTTAGCTGACTTACTGTATAGAGCTAAAGTTGTCAACGCCGGTGGAAGTCCTAGCCATTTCCGAATGCAGCAGTTCATTTTCTTCTCCATTCGCTCCACGTGAGATAAACATATCTCATAGATTGTTAATGGCCATAGCAACCTCGGTATCAAAACAAACTGTACCAGCCATACCTTGAACTTTCCCTGCAGCTCGGTTGAATTGATTTTCCTCAAGTCCTCAACCAAGCCCTGCAGAACGATGCTGCTCCGATTCACATCATTCATGGAGACGTTGTACCATCTTCCCAAGCTTTTCACAGGCTCTTGCTGGATTGTTGGGATTTCGCAACCAGCCACCGAGAATGAGACAAAACCATCAATCTCTCCATGTCGCAAAGAAAGGCTTCTCGATTTGGCTGGCTTGAACTTCATTCCACACCAGGACAACAAGTCGTTGAAATTTTGAAGAATACGGCGCATTTCGCCGCAGTGATTTAAGATAAGAGTAGTGTCGTCCATGAAGGCTTTTATTGATGGCATGAAAATTCCTTTTCCCAGGTAAACATCCTGAACCCGAGATGCAATCGAACCGAGCAATAATTGCATAGCCAGAACAAATAGGATGGGAGAAATTGAACACCCCATAGCAATTCCGACCCGCAAGTTGAACCACTCTGTGGAGCACGTCGATGTTGACAGACGTAGCCTAAAACGGCGAAAATACTGTTGCAGAACATCGATGAGGAATTCTGGAACATTGTGCCTTTTGAGTGTCTTCCAGAGCAATTGATGGCGAACAGTCCCGTACGCGTTTGCTAAATCAAGCCAGACCACATGCAGGCTGAGTTGGTTTTGTTTTGCTCTTTTGATGGCCTCCCAAATCATGGATGAGTGCTCGATACATCCCGGTACTCCGGGGACTCCTCCTTTTTGCACGGATCTGTCAATGTACTCATTACGAATTGCAAAATCCGTGAGCCTCTTGGCCAGAACAGCGAAAAATATTTTTCCCTCCACGTTCAAAAGTGAGATTGGTCGGAATTGGTTGATATTGACCGAATCTTTTTCTTTGGGGATAAAAACTCCCTCCGCCTTCTGCCATTCCCTATCTACGCATCTAGATCGCCATGCAATCTTTAAACGGTTGTAGAGCAGCTTTTGCACGCCTGGACATCTCTTGTATAACAAATATGGAATGCCGTTGGGACCTGGGGCAGATTTGTTCCTCGTTTTTTTTAGAAACTGAGATACTTCATTCATCTTTATCTCTCCACCGTCGAAAGCCACTTTCGGCAACTGTACTTCGGGAAAATCGGTTCTTTCCGGCAGCTCTGAATCGCTAAGAGGATCTTTGAACGCCAAACGGAAGTGCTCATCTAATTCTTGTTTTGTCGCTCGAAGAGTGCCAGATTTTGGTGGATCCAGCAAACTTTTTCCGAAGCAAAATAGATTTTCCATGAATTTGCATCTGGCTTTCTTTTGCTCACTTTTCTTTTTCCGGAGTCTTTCTGCAGCCCTGAGAGCCCGGAGCCGATTTTTTACATCCCGCCACAGTTCAGACAGACCAACTTTTTCGACCCCCTCTGCGATTCTCCATTGTCGCCTGAGTTTCTTTCGCTCCTTCTTTAATTTTTCAATTTCTCTCTGCCGTCTGGATACTGCTGCATGCGTGTGAACCGGGTTTTTCTGGACCACACCAAATGAATCAAAACATTTTTTGTAGATAATTTCTGAGAAGGTTTTCATATCGAGTTGTGGATTCTCCCTCAACTGGGCTTTGAGTAATCTCGTCAACTCCAAGTCTAATGTTGACCAAGCTGAAGTGTCAATTGCTTTCGGAAATTTAATTCTTGTCTTGGGTTCTGAATTTACATCTGCTTCTGAATCGGAGACTTTGTCGGGGCTGTGGTTAGCTTCCGGCCCGGCGTAGTCAGACGTGTTACCTGCCTCCTTGGTTGATGCAGAGCGTTGATTGATAGCAGTTTGACAACCCATTTTAGTTTTATGAACATTCATTCCGCGAATTGACTTAAATCTTCTTCCACAAACACATTCAGTTCCTCCGTCGAAAGCAATCTGTGGAACATGGATGGGTTCTGGAACTTCTTGAGCCGACGAAACTGAGCCCGCACTGAGAGATGATGGGCGGCGAACAGAAGCGGGAAGACATCCCATTTTTGTTCTGTGAACTTTCATTCCTCGGACTGTCTTAAAGCTTTTTCCACACACACACAACACGGGCAAACCCCCATCAGGGTTCCTTGGAAAAGCCGGTTCATCATCCTGTAGTCCATTGATGAGCTCATCATTCTCCCCCCCCCCTTTCGGTAAGAGCTCTGGGGGCATAATTCTTTTGTTGTAGATGTAGCATGCGAAGACGGAAATGTGCCCCGGCTAGCCAGGCCAAGACACCCGTAGTTCTTGTCTCTCCAAGATGTCTCCGGTCTTTCCCGGTGCCACTCGGTCTTCCCCGAGCGCCCCTCAGTCTTTCCTGAGTGTCCGATGGCTAATGCCCATGAAATGTATGTGAAAACTCTTCTTCGAGCAAGTTCGTCAGAGGTCTTCAGAGGAAGACCCTCCCAGCGTTTCGGCCCTTTTCCTGACGCTACCACGGGAGGGCGGGCCACGACCGTTGATCAGACGGCCGCCCCCTGACGAAATTTGTGTATCACATGCCGTTTCCGACCAGAACCAGATAACCGGCAAATCTTCAAAGTACCAGAACCAAGAAGTCATTTTGAAACCGTCAAGCAACTGTAACAAGATGAGAAACTGTCTTTCAAACGCCGGAACTTGAGCATGTAGTAACTGTAGCATCCACCAAACCGCCAGATTCCGATACCGAAAGAAACATTCACCTCCGGAACTTCGAGCCATGCCATCACTTTCACCAAACGAGAAACACCACAAACCATAATGGCAGGAAACATTGTTTCGATTATTTTCTAAACGCCAGCAACTTTCCTTCTATTGCAAACAACCGAAACTTTCGCCGGCAGCCATAACGCGACTTCGTCCCTGAACTTGTAAACAAAGGAGGAGCTAACACTGTCGTACGGAATCCAAAAGTGGCTGTTTAAATTTATTATCTCCTTTTTCATTCCTTTGCACCCATATCCAAAAAGAAGCTGTTTCTGCTCTTTCAGCTATTTTCTTGATAGCTTGAGTTTTTTTCCGACCCGACATTCCGAGAGCCACAAGCAATTTGACGAGAGAGCGACCGGCTAAACCCCTGGCGCCTACTTCAACTGGAAAAATCTCGACTCTATATCCCGCACGCTCCAAATCTTGGGCAAGGATTCTGTAACGCTCTTCTTTCAAGATATTTGAGGCTTCCATGTTGCTTTCCCATGGCACTGTCAATTCGATGAACAGCAACGTCTTGGCCAAACTGGAAAAAATGACAATGTCCGGTCTCAATCCGCTGCTGCGAACCAATTCCGGAAAGCAGTCATCTTTTAAGTCTGCTGATATCCTCCAGTCATTTGCCGCATCAAGCAACGATTCTCTTCTCGTACTTGCCTTTCTGCGGCCCAAGTGCTGCAAGCCTTCTCTCAAGAAATAAACTTTTCTTCTGGGGCACAACTGCATCGAATTGGCTAGTCTGCAGTTCTCCTTGATAATGCCCAGTATCTCTCTTAGAACCTCATTGTGGCGCCACGTGTATCTTCCCTTTGCCAAAGCATACGGACAACATGAGAGAATATGAATCAGAGTTTCTGTTTTCTCACACAGCTTGCAGGCTTCATTTTCAAGCTTTCCCCACTTCACTAAGTTCGAAGCTGTCGGCAGTTAATCATACATCGCTCTAATCACAAAAGATAGGCGGATGGGCGAGTAACGCCACAAATCATTCCATGTCATCGAATGTTGAACTGCCGCCTCCCATCTAGTCCAATCGCCCTGTTGCGACATCTGAGCACCTAACTGCACTCTTTCCAACTCCATTGCTCGCCTTCTGTCTTGAATAATCAGGTTTGTCCTTTCCTGCGACGAGGCCTTAGACCACCACACATGATGGAACCAACCCAGACCGAGCCGTCCCGGTTGCACTGCTCCGAGCTTTTCAGACCATTGCAAAGATCCCTCGGCTTCACAGATGTCCCTCCCTGCAGTCCAGCCTTTTCCCGATCCAACTGATGGGCCCACATTCACGATACATGGGTCTGAAGAGTTGTCCAGCATCAACTGTGTCCGTATCTTGCTAATCTTGTACTCTTCTACTAGGGACTTGAATGGAAGAGCTAACTTAGCTGACTTACTGTATAGAGCTAAAGTTGTCAACGCCGGTGGAAGTCCTAGCCATTTCCGAATGCAGCAGTTCATTTTCTTCTCCATTCGCTCCACGTGAGATAAACATATCTCATAGATTGTTAATGGCCATATGTATGTGTGTGTGTGTGCACTCCTGAAGAGCTTTTCTGTGGAGGTCATCAGAAGAAAACCCCCCCTCGAGCAAACGTTTCGGCTCTTTAATTTCTTGACGTTCTAAGGGGGGCGAGCCACGTTCGACGGACGAACGTCCTCCGGCAGAAAATGTCTTTGTTCTTTCCGACATCAAATTTCTATCATTCCTTGCATCGTGACAGATATTTATCATGCAAATAAACTCGCGACGTTAAAGAAATTCAGACTATTCAAGTGAGAAAACCTTCGACGACATAACGGCTTCGCTTTCGTAGCGGTACTTAATATCGCCACGTAAACAAAGACGAAGCAATTCTATTCTTGCGGAGCGGAGAGAGCGGCTTCTAAAATTCTATTTGGAAACTCTTCTTTTTTCTCTCTTTGAGACCAAATCCAGAATGAAGCCGATTCTGCTGCTTCAGAAATCTGTTTAATTGCACGGGTCCGCTCTCTGTTAGACATTCCCAGGGCCCGCAGCAACTTTAGCAAGGATTTACCAACCAAACCGCGTGCTCCGACTTCAACCGCAAAAAGCTCAGCTCTTGAGCCATTTGCTTCCAAATCCAACACCAATTCTCTGTATTTTTCTAATTTCATGATGTTACTGGCCTCCATGTTGCTTTCCCAAGGCACTGTCAACTCGATGAGAAGAAATGTCTTGGCCAGACTCGAAAAAACAACTATGTCTGGCCTTTTTCCACTTTCCTTTATTGAAACTGGGAAGCACTTTTCCGTTTTCAGATCGGCAGAGACCCTCCAGTCGTTCGCCGCATGAAAAACATTCTCTCCTTCCGTGAGGGTTCTCTTTGGGCGATTTAGCTGCGGCAATCCCTCTCTCAAAAAATAAATCCTCCTCCTAGGTTTCACCTCCATTGAGTTGGCTTTTCGGCAGGCCTCTTTTACAAATCCCAGCAGCTTTTGGAGAACAAGGTTGTGGCGCCACGTATATCTACCATGAGAAAGGGAATAGGAGCAGGAGGAAAGAATATGAATCAATGACTGCGACTGACCGCAGAGCTGACACTCGTCGTTCTCAATTAATTTCCATTTCTTTAAATTGCTGGCTGTTGGCAGCTGATCATACATCGATCTAATGAGGAACGATAGCCGCACTGGAGCATAGCGCCATATATCTTCCCATGACAGAGACCGCTGAACTGACTCCTCCCATCTGGTCCAGTCGCCTTGCTGTGACAATTGTGCGCTCTTCACAACTCTCTCGCTTTCTATCGCTTGCTTTCTGTCCTGAACAATCAAGTCTGATCTTTCTTGAGCGTTTGCCTTGGACCACCAGAGATGGTGGTTCCATCCAACACCATGCCGCCCCAACTGAACTGCTCCGGTCCTTTCAGTCCACTGGAGAGAAACCGTGGCATTCTCTATTTCAACTCTAGCATTCCATTTGGTTCCTGAGATTAGAGTTGGTTTTACCTCAGCGACTCTCTGATCCGTTGAATTATCGAGCATCATCTGAGTTCTCAGTTTGCTGATCTTGAAATCTTCAACAAAAGACCGCAATGGAAGTCTCAGCTTGGCTGTTTTGCCGTAGAGAGCCACAGACGTCAATCCCGGAGGCAGACCCAACCATTGACGTGTAAAACGAGCTATCTTTCTTTCTAGTTTCTCCACAACTTGCAGACCAATTTCATAGACTGTCAGAGGCCAAAGCAGTCTTGGCACTAAAACAAATTGCAAAATCCACACTTTGAACCTGCTCTGAAGCGGAGCAGAATTAATGCTTTCCATGGAGACAGTTGCCATACGGAGAATAGAAGCACCCTGATCAACATCATTCAGGGATTTACAGTACCATCTCCCGAGACTTTTCACTGGTTCGTCGCTCACTGTTGGAATCTTGTTACCATCAACAGAGAAAACGGTGTATTCGTCAATTTTACCGCGACGCAGGGAGAGACTTCTCGATTTGGATGCTTTAAAACTCATTCCGCACCATTTGAGTAGTTCGCTGAAGACATCGAGTGTCCGTCTCATTGAAATACACTTATTCAAAATAATTGTCGTGTCGTCCATGAAAGCTCTCAGAGGTGGCATGAAAATACCTCGGCCGACATAAACATCTTCTACCCTTGCACCAACTGAATTCAGAAGTAGTTGCATTGCTAGCACGAATAATATGGGAGAAATAGAACACCCCATGGCGATACCGACCTGAAGACGAAACCAATCGGTTGAACACGTCTTTCGATAATCTCAGGTGAAAATCTTGAAAATACTGTCGTAGAATATCCATAACGAACTTTGGAACATGGTGCATCGTCAAAGCTCTCCAAATCAGCTGGTGACGAACCGCTCCATAAGCATTTGCAAGATCAAGCCAAACGACGTGCAAACTGAGTCTATTCTGTTTTGCTCTTTTTATAGACTCCCATATCATGGTAGAATGTTCGATGCAACCAGGAACACCAGGGATTCCTCCTTTCTGAATTGACTTTGTCTATGTAGTCGTTTTGTGTTAGATAGCTCGTCAACCTCTTGGCAAGCACAGCAAAAAATATTTTTCCTTCAACATTAAGAAGAGAAATTGGTCTGAACTGATTGATGTCGACTGAAACTTTCTCCTTTGGTATAAAAATGCCTTCAGCTTTTTGCCACTCTTTATCAACAGACCCGGACGTCCAAGCAGACTTGAGCAATGAGTGTAAAACTTTCAACACACCCGGACATTTTTTATACACCAGGTATGGTACACCATTTGGACCTGGAGCAGATCTATTTCTTGTTTTTCGGAGGAATTGGGATATGTCAAAAATTGAAATTACTCCCTCGTTGAAAGCAACCTTTGGAAGAGGAATCTCCGGAAGATCTGATCTTTCAGCTAGTTCTTTGTCGCCCAAGGGGTCAATGAAAGCAGCTCGGAAGTGATGATCAAGCTGCTCTTTACTGACTTGCAGAGTACCTGACTTTGGTGGATCGAGCAAGCTTTTACCATAACGGAATGGATCTCTGACAAACTGGAATCTTGCCTTCCTTTGTTCTTTTTTCTTTACCCGCAAACGTTCTGCTCGCAAGAGTGCACTCAATCGTTGCCTCAAGTCATGTCGTAATGCTGAGAGCCCTGGTTTCTCGTTGTCTGGAGCTCTCCTCCATTGTTGACGAAGTCGTTTTTTTTCTTTTTTGAGTCTAGCAATCTCTCGTTGTCGCCTTGAAATATGAGTTTTTTCGCCTCTGTCCATGAGAACTTTTTCCTTGGAACCGAACATCTCTAAACACTTGTTGTAAATGGTGTCAGTTAGATTGTTCACTTGAAACATTGGAAGTTCTTTCATCTGCACTTTGAGAAGCTTGGAAAGTATCTCGTCGAGCTTCGACCAATCCGCTTTGCTAGCAGCAGCGGGGAAGTTAATTCTAGCCCGAGGTTGCCTATTCTCGTCACTATCAGGATCGTGGAACCTGTCGGGGCTGTGGTTGGCATCCGGCCCGACTTGGCCCGGCGTCTTACCTGAAGCAATGCTTGCTACAGTACGATGATCCTTTACAGTTTTAAGCAGGCAACCCATCTTCGTACGGTGAACCTTCATACCGCGGCTTGTTGCGAAACCTCTGTATGTATGTATGTATGTATGTATGTATGTATGTATGTATGATGTATGTATGTATGTATGTATGTATGTATGTATGTATGTATGTATGTATGTATGTATGTATGTATGTATGTATGTATGTATGTATGTATGTATGTATGTATGTATGTATGTATGTATGTATGTATGTATGTATGTATGCATGTGAAAACTCTTCTTCGAACAAGTTCGTCAGAGGTCTTCAAAGGAAGACCCTCCCAGCGTGTCCGGCCCTTTTCCTGACGCTACCACGGGAAGGCGGGCCACGACCGTTGATCAGACGGCCGCCCCCTGACGAAATTTGTGTATCACATGCCGTTTTCGACCAGAACCATATATCCGGCAAATCTTCAAAGTACCAGAACCAACAATTCATTTTGAAACCGTCAAGCAACTGTAACAAGATGAGAAACTGTCTTTCAAACGCCGGAACTTGAGCATGTAGTAACTGTAGTATCCACCAAACCGCCAGATTCCAAGACCGAAAGAAACATTCACCTCCGGAACTTCGAGCCATGCCACCACTTTCACCAAACGAAAAACACCACAAACCATAATGGCAGGGAACATTGTTTCGATTATTTTCTAAACGCTAGCAACTTTCCTTCTATTGCAAACAACCGAAACTTTCGCCGGCAGCCATAACGCGACTTCGTCCCTGAACTTGTAAACAAAGGAGGAGCTAACACTGTCGTACGGAATCCAAAAGTGGCTGTTTAAATTTATTATCTCCTTTTTCATTCCTTTGCATTCATATCCAAAAAGAACCTGTTTCTGCTCTTTCAACTATTTTCTTGATAGCTTGAGTTTTTTTCCGAACCGACATTCCGAGAGCCACAAACAATTTGACGAGAGAACGACTGGCTAAACCCCTGGCGCTTACATCAACTGAAAAAATCTCGACTCTATACCCCGCACGCTCCAAATCTTGGGCAAGGATTCTGTAACGTTCTTCTTTCAAGATATTTGAGGCTTCCATGTTGCTTTACGATGAGTTTGCATTTTCAAGCTTTCCCCACTTAACTAAGTTCGAAGCTGTCGGCAGTTGATCATATTTTTTTTTAAGGTTAGTGAAAGGAGTTGTTAAGACACTCAACCTGAGCAATGCGTGTGAACTCCTTGCTTAAGGGAGCTACGATGGTGACGCCAGTGAGATTCGAACCGCCGACCTACAAGGCGACAGGCGAACGCTTTACCGCTTAGCCACCACCGCCATACATCGATCATACATCGCTCTAATCACGAAAAATAGGTAGATGGACGAATAACGCTACAAATCACTCCATGTCATCGAATGTTGAACTGCCGCCTCCCATCTAGTTCAATCGCCCTGTTGCGACATCTGAGCACCTAACTGCACTCTTTCCAACTCCATTGCTCGCCTTCTGTCTTGAATAATCAGGTTTGTCCTTTCGTGCGACGAGGCCTTAGACCACCACACATGATGGAACCAACCCAGACCGAGCCGTCCCGGTTGCACTGCTCCGAGCTTTCCAGACCACTGCAAAGATTCCTCGGCTTCACGGATGTCCCTCACTGCAGTCCAGCCTTTTCCCGATCCAACTGATGCGCCCACATTCACGATACATTGGTCTGAAGAGTTGTCCAGCATCAACTGTGTCCGTATCTTGCTAATCTTGTACTCTTCTACTATAGACTTGAATGAAAGCGCTAACTTAGCTGTCTTACTATATAGAGCTAAAGTTGTTAACGCTGGTGGAAGTCTTAGCCATTTCCGAATACAGCAGTTCATTTTCTTCTCCATTCGCTCCATGGTGCAACTCCGCCTTACTTTTGCAAGCCAGTCCCAAGCCTGGAGAAAGGAGGAGGGAAACGTTTAAAGGATCAACTTATGATCCGCGACAGGAAGTACTTAGGTACTTCCAACATACAGTCATTACAGTTTTAAAAAACCTAGTGTAAAAGACTATAAACTATTTTATTTATAAAATCGCTCCACGTGAGATAAACAAATTTCATAGATGGGGAATGGCCATAGCAACCTCGGTATCAAAACAAACTGTACCAGCCACACCATGAACTTTCCCTGCAGCTCGGTTGAATTGATTTTCCTCAGGTCCTCAATCAAGCCTTGCAGAACGATGTTGCTCTGATTCCCATCATTCATGGAGACGTTGTACCATCTTCCCAAGCTTTTCACAGGCTCTTGCTGGATTGTTGGGATTTCGAAACCAGCCACCGAGAATGAGACAAAACCATCAATCTCTCCATGTCGCAAAGAAAGGCTTCTCGATTTGGTTGGCTTGAACTTCATTCCACACAAGGACAACAAGTCGTTGAAATTTGGAAGAATACGACGCAATTTGCTGCAGTGATTCAAGATAAGAGTAGTGTCATCCATGAACGCTTTTATCGACGGCATGAAAATTCCTTTTCCCAAGTAAACATCCTGAACCCGAGATGTAATCGAACCGAGCAATAATTGCATAGCCAGAACAAATAGGATGCGAGAAATTGAACACCCCATAGCAATTCCGACCCGCAAGTTGAACCACTCTGTGGAGCACTTCGATGTTGACAGACGTAGCCTAAAACGGCGAAAATACTGTTGTGCAACATCGATGAGGAACTCTGGAACGTTGTGCCTTACGAGTGTCTTCCAGAGCAATTGATGGCAAACAGCCTCGTACACGTTTTGTTTTGCTCTTTTGATGGCCTACCAAATCTTGGATGAGTGCTCGATACATCTCGGTACTCCGGGGACTCCTCCTTTCTGCACGGATCTGTCGATGTACTCATTACGAATTGCAAAATCCGTGAGCCTCTTGGCCAGAACAGCGAAAAATATTTTTCCCTCCACGTTCAAAAGCGACATTAGTCGGAATTTTTTTATATTTCTTTTTCTTTGGGGTTGAAAACTCCCTCCGCCTTCTACCATTCCCTATATACGCATCTAGATCGCCATGCAATCTTTAAACGGTTGTAGAGCAGCTTTTGCACGCCTGGACATCTCTTGTATAACAAATATGGAATGCCGTTGCTACCTGGGGCAGATTTGTTCCTCGTTTTTTAGAAACTGAGATACTTCATTTATCTTTATCTCTCCACCGTCGAAAGCCACTTTCGGCAACTGTACTTCGGGAAAATAAGTTCTTTCCGGCAGCTCTGAATCGCCAAGAGAATCCTTGAACGCCAAACGGAAGTGATCATCTAATTCTTGTTTTGTCGTTCGAAGAGTGCCAGATTTTGGTGGATCCAGCAAACTTTTTCCGAAGCAAAGTGGATTTTCAAAGAATTTGCATCTGGCTTTCTTTTGCTCACTTTTCTTTTTCCGGAGTCTTTCTGCACCCCTGAGAGCCCGGAGCCGATTCTTTAAATCCCGCCACAGTTCAGACAGACCAACTTTTTCGACCCCCTCTGCGATTCTCCATTGACGTCTGAGTTTCTTTCGCTCCTTCTTTAATTTTTCAATTTCTCTCTGCCGTCTGGATACCGCTGCATGCGTCTGAACCAGGTTTTTCTGGACCACACCAAATGAATCAAAACATTTTTTGTAGATAATTTCTGAGAAGGTTTTCTTTCATATTGATTAGTGGATTCTCCTTCAACAGGGTTTTCAGTAATCTCGTCAACTCCAAGTCTAATGTTGACCAAGCTGAAATGTCAATTGCTTTCGGAAATTTAATTCTTGCTTCGGGTTCTGAATTTTCATCTGCTTCTGAATCGGAGACTTGTCGGGGCTGTGGTTAGCTTCCGGCCCGGCGTAGTCAGACGTGTTACCTGCTTCTTTGGTTGATGCAGAGCGTTGATTGATTGCTGTTTGACAGCCCATTTTAGTTTTATGAACATTCATTCCTTGAATTGACTTGAAAATTCTTCTACAAACACATTCGGTTCCTCCGTCGAAAGCAATTTGTGGAGTATGGATGGGTTCTGGAACTTCTTGAGACGACGAAACTGAGCCCGCACTGAGAGATAATGGGCGGCAAACAGGAGCGGGAAGACATCCCATTTTTGTTCTGTGGACTGTCTCAAAACTTTTTCTACACAAACACAACACGAGCAAACTCCCATCAGGATTCCTTCGAAAAGCCGGTTCATTATTATGTAGTCCATTGATGAGCTCATCATTCTTCCCACTTTTCGGTAAGAGCTCAGTGGGCATAATTCTTTTGTTGTAGACGTAGCATGCGAAGACGGAAATGTGCCCTGGCTAGCCAGGCCAAGACACCCGTAGTTCTTATCTTTCCAAGACATGTATGTATGTATGTATGTATGTAACTCCGCCTTGCATTTGCAAGCCAGTTCCAAGCCTGTAGAAAGTAGGAGGGAAAAGTTAAAAGGATCAAATTATGATCCACGACAGGAAGTACTTAGGTGCGTTCTACATACAGCTATTTCAGTCTTAAAACACTTGGTGTAAAGGACTATAAAATATTATAAAAAAAATGTATGTATGTATGTATGTGTGTGTTATAACTCTTTGCGAGCTTTCGTCGCCGAAGGTCTTCAGAAGAAGAATCTCTCATTTTTGGCGTTTCGGCCCTTAACCCTCTACCGCATAGCGATGCCGATTGGCATCATTACTTCCATGCTTTCTTAGAAATTTGTACTGTGCCAAACAGTATCACTGTTTGTATATCTGAGTAGCAAATACAATGAAACACTGGAATTTCGCAACTTTTCATATATTTAAATGGATGTTCTATTTTTTAATAGTCTGGAAAGTTCGTGCAAAAATTAAAAAAAATAGAGTTTTTTAAGTATTTCCATTAGTGTGTGTGTTTATATCTAAATACAAATTTAATTATATTCAAACAGATGTTTTATGTGTTTTTGTGATCAAATTTATTTCGTAGTGCTAGAATAAACGGCAATTATGCAATTGATGTTCAAATATGTGATGCCAAACGGCATCGTCATGCACTTTGTAGAGAGTCGCACAGCTGAGACGCGCAGGCAGACCCAACCATTTCCTTGTAAATTTATTCATCCTCCTTTCTAGCTTTTCTCTGATCTCTTTTTTTATCCGAATGATGTATGTATGTATGTATGTATGTATGTATGTATGTATGTATGTATGTATGTATGTATGTATGTATGTATGTATGTATGTATGTATGTATGTATGTATGTATGTATGTATGTATGTATGTATGTATGTATGTATGTATGTATGTATGTATTAAGGTATGTATAATGCACACACAGTGCCCAGCATATATAACAATATCATATAATGTTATCTTGCATATCGTCCAAGAATCGACTCCATTCGGATAAGGACGTTAAACAGACAACCGAGTTATTTTGCTGACTGGATGATTTATTAACAGCTGGTTTCGCCAGGCGGGACCCGTGTCTAACCCGGCGCTATATCCCAGTGAGTATTCTTGCTTTAAAATGTCACGTGATAGAGCTGGAATAGACAGCTGGGTCAAACAAGGGACCCGCGCGGGATGAATTTTTTTTATGATAGTTTATAGTCCTTTACACCAAGTGTTTTAAGACTGAATTGGTTGAGAAGGAAGCACATAAGTACTTCCTGTCGTGGATCAAAGTTTGATCCTTTTAACTGTCCCTCCTCCTTTATCCAGGCTTGGGACTGGCTCGCAATTAACGAGGCTCGCGCGGGATGAATGCTCATTTAAATGATTTATTACCAGCCGTCAGCCGAGATTCCCGCACGGGTCCCGTCCCTATCCCGGTGTTTTATCCCAACGAGCTGGGATAAACGAAGAACCCGTCTCTAACCCGCACGGGTAGTCTCTTCTTTCATTCTGTTTCGCATTGACTACTGCAATTCTCTCTATTATGCAGTATAGTGTCTCCCTGACACTACCTTTTGTGTTGTTTAAACGAAAACACAAATACGATAATTGTTATAGCAATACTTAGCTTAATATAAGAACAAGAGATTGTCATTGAACTAGCACACACGATAACCAACGGAGAACAAAAGGAGAACCAAAACAATCAACTTCCGCGTCACATAGATAAATAATACAAAGATCTTATGAATAGTTCAATACACAACATTCCTCCCCCCTAGTGTACATAATCCTTTAAATAGGAAGGAGGCTTGATGATTCGCCTTGGTTGGACATCTGGTTCTTTTGGTAGGTTCGCCTCGTGTGGAACATCTGCGACTGCTGCTGGAACATCATCTGGTTCTTTTGGTAGGGCTACCTCAGGTTGAACATCTGATGAATTGTCCTGGAGCTGTACAGTGCGCTTCCGGATAAGATCAACATGTCGTTTCATCTGCTTACCATCTGGAGTTTTTGCTGAGTACGAGACTGGTCCTGTTGGCTCCTCTATGGTTGCAGGAATCCATTCAGACCTTGGACCATAACTTCTGATGAAGACAGGATCATTGGGCTGAAATTGCCTTACTTTGTTAGTTATGATTTCTGCCATCTGCTTATCCTGTTGCAACTGTTTGTCTCTGCAGTGATCAGGGTGCAAATGATCAAGACATGTTCTTAGTCTTCTGCTCATGAGTAATTCTGCTGGACTTGATCCTGTTGCCGTTGATGGAGTAATGTGCGAATTTAGCAAGAAAACTGACAATCGGTGATGCCAATTTCCTGTGATAATCTTTTTTAGACTGTTCTTTGTCGTCTGGACAGTCCTCTCAGCTTGGCCATTGCTAGCAGCATGGTAAGGAGATACTAATATGGATTGTATCAAGTTTCTTTTGCAGAACTCCTGGAACTCATTGGACGTGAATTGTGGTCCGTTGTCAGACACAATGGAGTCTGGCAGTCCATGCGTGGCAAACACTCTTCGGAGAACTGTTAGTGTGCTTTCAGCTGTTGTTGTTTTCATGTGCGCAACATCAATCCATTTGGAGTAAGCGTCTATAATAATAAGAAAATTCTGGCCTTGGAAAGGTCCAGCAAAATCGATGTGGATTCTAGACCACGGTCGTCTAGGAATTTCCCATGGGTGGGTGGGAGCGTGCGGTGGTGCATGTTGATGTCTCTGGCAGGTTTCACATGTAGAAACAAAACTTTCAATATCTTTATCTATGCCAGGCCACCACACATAAGAACGTGCTAAACTTTTCATTCGTACGATGCCTGGGTGAGCGATGTGGAGTTCATCCAGCACACGTTTACGTCCCTTCGCTGGTATTACCACCCTACTGCCCCAGAGTAAGCAGTGCTTGTGTATAGAAAGCTCATGCTGCTTTACTGAGTAAGGATGGAACTGTGCTTCTGGTTTCTGTGGCCATCCCCTTTCCACCCAAGTGAAGACTCTGGATAGCTCAGGATCACGTCGCGTGAGTTGTGCCACTTCTGGAGCTATCAAAGGTGGTGATAGGAGATCATCTAAAAAGTGGACATCTACAGGATCTGAAACATAAGCCTTCGATGGAGAGCATGATAAACGGCTTAGTGCATCCGCATTTGAGATAATTTTTCCTGGCTTGTGGATTAAATTGAAATCGTAGGCACTAAGAAGAACTGACCATCTTATCATTCTCGGAGAAATAATATCTGGCGTGGGCTTGTTGTGAGTGAACAGTCCTAACAATGGTTTGTGGTCTGTTACGAGCAAAAATTTCCTTCCATACAAGAAATGATGAAATTTTTTAACTCCCGCTACTAGTGCAAGTGCTTCCTTGTCGATCTGAGCGTAGTTACGTTCGGCTGACGTAAGAGTTCTTGAAGCGAAAGCAATTGGTACTTCTTTCCCTTCATTTGATGTTTGGCTGAGGACTGCTCCAACACCAAAAGGAGATGCATCACAAGTCAACGTAGTGGGTAACTTGGGATCGAATGGATGAAGAACACTGTCAGAAGTCAGCAGTTTCTTCACTGATTGGAAACACTTGTCGTGGTGTTTTGTCCATTTCCATGTAGAACCCTTGTCAAGAAGTCGATGAAGAGGCTCAGCAACATCGGCTTTTCCTTTCAAGAAACTATTGTAAAAATTGAGCAGTCCCAAGAAAGCTTGCAATTCTGTTTTATTTTCAGGAGTCTTAGCGTCTTGAATTGCGGCCAACTTTTCTTGTGATTGGGTGTAGACCAGATGCGTCAATTCTGTATCCTAGAAAATCAATAGATTTTACACCGAATATGCATTTCTCTTTCTTTGCACGAAGACCAACATCTCTGAAACGTTGCAAAACATCTCGTAATTTTCTGCTAAGTACTTCAAGAGATGGAGCGTAGATAAGGATGTCATCAAAATACGGAGTAACTCCTTCCATGTTGTCTAACAAGTCTTCCATAACCTGTTGAAAAATACCCGGTGCAACACTTATTCCGAACTGAAGTCTCTTTACCTTGAAAGCACCTCGATGCGTGATGATCGTCTGCGCTTCAGCTGATTCTTCAGTAACAGGAAGTTGAAGATAAGCTTGTGCCATATCTAATTTTGCAAAATAATTTCCTCCTACTAGCGTAGAAAGCAGGTGCTGCACAGAAGGAATCGGGTATGGGTACTCCGGTAGAGCTCGATTAACTGTGACCTTATAATCCCCACAGTCGTATGTGGCCTGTTGATTTAATTATTGGCACCACAGGTGTTGACCATCTTGGATTGTTGATCGGCTCCAAAACCCCTTCTTTCGTGAGGCGATCAATTTCGTCTTCTATTTTAGCACGGATAGCTAATGGAACATTTCGGGATTTGAAACGAAGTGGAGTTGCGTTTGGATCCACTGGTAGAGAAACAGGTGGTCCCTTGTACGTGCCTAAAGTCTCTGAAAACACATTACTGAATTCATTGATTAACTGTGAAATTGATGTTTCTTGGAGCTGATTTATTCCTGATATTTCAAATCCTAAGCTGGGAAACCAATCATATCCAGGCAGACTTGCACGATGCTCTTTTGTGATGATGAGTTGCAACTTGGCTCTTCGCTGCTTGTATATTACGTCTACATCACAGTAGCCCTTCAGCGGAATTACTCGTGCTTGAAAATCTGTTAATGGTAAGTTTGTTACTTTCCTGATGAGTGGAGCAGAGTTCTTCCATAGTTGTTTGAAGGTTTGGTGCGATATCACAGAGTATGATGATCCACTGTCAATTTCCATGGTGCAAGGCTGACCATCGAGATGAACTATGACCTTTAACTTCTGTTGTTTTGGTCGATTTAGATCATGAATGGAGAATTCAGAGTGTGAGTCTAGTTGATGCGTAGCAAATGATTTTTTCTTGCTGAATTTTACACTGTTGTCTGGTTTACTTCGGCATACTTTTGCAATATGTCCTTTTTTGTAACACATGTGGCATTCTGCATTTTTAAACTTGCATTGTTCACGCTTGTGGCTACCCCCACAACCGATGCAAGAACTGCCCTTCTGTACTGTCGTTTCTTTCTGGTGATGTACCTTGTAGGTGGTCGGAGGAGCTGAAAACTGGGTCTGTAGTTCACGTACCTGAACTGTAGCGGCTTCCCCCGCAAGTGCCTTTTTCACCGTCTCGTCAAATGTGAGCGTTGTCTCCGAGAGTAGTTGTCTTTGTATGCCTTCAATTGTGAGGCCACTCACCAGTTGATCTTGAAGTCGTTCGTTCAACGTGGTTCCAAATTCACAATCTTCGGACAGACGCTTCAGCTCGGTCAGATAGCTTGTCACTGACTCATCTTTCTGTTGGACACGACGCTGAAACAAGTGTCTTTTAAAAATGACTGACGTTTGTGGAACGAAATGCTGTCTCAGCATTTGGACGAGTTCTTCAAACGTTTTTGAAGTCAGCGGTTCTGGTGACACGAGTGATTTGACAATCTTGAAAGTAGCTGTTCCCATCGCAGCTAACAAAACGGCCCTCTTTCTTTGTTCATCGACTATATTATTGGCAATGCAATGACGTCGCTGAAGTTAGCAACGGTAGCCAACTTTGCCTGCATTATACATAGAAAATTCAAAGTTGTTGCATTTTAATATTTTTAATATATTTGAATAGATAATTAAAAAACAAAACGATCTGTACTAGTTTCAAATAAATGCAACAATTATTAACGAAGTTATATGATAAAAACATACCAATTAAATCGGTCGTAATATCTCTGTTTATGTTTTACTCGCTTGGCGAATAAACACAGTAGCATGATAAATTCCAAATTGCTGTATATTTTTAGATGGAAAATTCAAATTTGTGACATCTCAATAAAATTAGCATATTAAGATAGATAATTCAAAAACAAAGCAATATGTGAAAGTTTAATCCAAATGCAACAAGAATTAACAGAGTAAATCAATAAAAACTGATTGAGAAATCGGTTGCTAACTTTTCACGCATTTAACATGGAAAATTCAAAGTTGTTGCATCTCAATAAAATTAGCATATTTAGATAGATAATTCAAAAACAAAACAATATGTGAAAGTTTCATTAAAATGCAACAAGAATTAACAGAGTAAATCAATAAAAACTGATTGAGAAATCGGTTGCTAACTTTTCAAGCATTTAACATGGAAAATTCAAAGTTGTTGCATCTCAATAAAATTGTTAGCTCATTATGCATGCATTTTACATGGCCTATTCAAAGTTGTTTAATTGGAATTTTATTGCTATGGCCTCGTCATTTCACATCCTCTGTTCTTCAGTTAAATAACTTCATCTTCTTTTTCTTCCTTTCTCTCTCTCTTTCCCTCTCTCTCTCTCTCAGTCTCTCTCTCTCTCTTTTTCTTTTTCTCTTTCTTTTTATCTGTGTCTCCCTCTTTTTCTGTATATTCTATATTATATATACATAATTTCCTATGTATGTATGTATGTATGTATGTATGTATGTATGTATGTATGTATGTATGTATGTATGTATGTATGTATGTATGTATGTATGTATGTATGTATGTATGTATGTATGTATGTATGTATGTATGTATGTATGTATGTGTGTGTGTTTTAACTCTTTGCGAGCTTTCGTCGCCGAAGGTCTTCAGAAGAAGAACCTCTCATTTTTAGCGTTTCGGCCCTTAAACTTCTTGACGCTTTTAAGAGAGAGGTGGGCCCACGTCCGTTGATCAGGCGGACGCCCTTCGGCGAGAAAAATTTCCAAATTCCTAACTTGAAACACGAAAATTCAAAGTTCAGCAGAAAACTGTTCGAAACAAGACTTGAAATCGCCGGAACGATTATCGCCCAATGTAAACAAGGCTAAACCATTTCGTGTGCATCTTGAAGCGCTTTCTTTTTTCTATTAGCGAAAATCCAAAAAGATGCAGCTTCAGCTGTCTGGGAGATCTCCTTGATGGCTCGAGTTTTTTCTCGGTTTGAAAAACCAAGAGCTTTCAGCAGTTTTAACATTGAGCTGCTAACCAACCCTCGAACGCCAACCTCGACTGCAAAAATTTCAGTCCTGAACCCTTTGGCATTCAAATCACATGCTAAATCCCTATATCTCTCCTCTTTGAAAATATTGCTAGATTCCATGTTACTTTCCCATGGCACAGAGAGTTCAATCAGGAACATTGTCTTGGCCAAGTCGGAATATACAATTATATCCGGCTTTAAGCCGCTAGATCTCACTGCTTCTGGAAATTTTCTTTCGCCATCCAAATCAGCTGAAACCGACCAATCGTCGGCAGCACCCATCACACATTCAAAGTCTCTTGTAGATCTGAACCTGTGGAACTTCAGATTGCCTTCTCTCAAAAAGTAGATTTTCCTTTTCTGCTGTATTCCTCTTGTCTTTGCTTTTTTACACGCTTCTTTGACGAAGTCAAGCAATTTTCGGAGTACTTGGTTATGACGCCAAGTGTACCTCCCGTGTGAAAGTGAAAACGAACAACAGGAAAGAACGTGAATGAGAGTCTCCGATTGCCCACATAACATGCACGAATCATCGTCTTTCAACTTCCATCTTCGAAGATTGCTGGATGACGGCAGTTGATCATAAACAGATCTAATCAAAAAAGACAAACGTAGTGGTGTGTATTGCCAAATGTCTTTCCAAGAAAGTGAACGCTGAACAGCATTTTCCCATGTCGTCCAGTCTCCTTGTTGAGATAACTGAACAAACTTAATCATTCTCTGGGACTCGATAGTTTTCTTTCTTTCCTGAATGACCAGACTTGTTCGTTCACTGGTGCTGGCTTTTGACCACCAAATTCGATGGGTTGACCCGAGACCCCGTTTGTCCTGTTGAACTGCCCCAACTCTTTCTGTCCAACGTAAAGAGGCTTCAGCTTCTGCGATCTCCTTTCTGGCTACCCATTTCTTTCCGGACTTTACAAGAGGTCCCATCTCCACAATTCTTTGATCCGAAGAGTTATCCAGCATTAGTTGCGTACGGATCTTGTTTATCTTAAACTCCTCAACCAAAGACTTCAGTGGCAACCTCAGTTTGGCAGTCTTGCTGTACAAAGCTACCGAAGAAAATCCCGGAGGCAGACCCAACCATTTCCTTGTAAATTTATTCATCTTCCTTTCTAGCTTTTCTACCAATGGTAAGCTCACCTCATACATTGATAGAGGCCAAAGCAATCTCGGTAATAGAACAAACTGAAGCAACCACAATTTGAACCTGCTCTGGAGTGGGGCCGCATCAATTTTCTTCATATCTTCAAATGCCGATCGAAGAACCTCAGAACACCGTCCAGTGTCGTTAAGCGAATCGTCATACCACCTTCCCAGGCTCTTAACCGGTTCTTCTCTCAATGTTGGGATCCTGTTGCCAGCAACTGAAAACGTCACGTTGTCGTCAATCTTGCCTCGTCGCAGAGATAAGCTTCTTGACTTGGTTGCCTTGAAACTCATGCCGCACCATGATAGCAGCCCGCTGAATGCATCAAGAGCCCGTCGCATTGAGATACATTTGTTTAGAACCAAAGTTGTATCATCCATGAAGGCCTTCACCGATGGCATCAAGATACCTTTGCCAACGTAAGCTTCCTCCACGCGAGAACCCACTGCATTCAGAAGCAGCTGCATCGCTAATACGAAGAGAATGGGTGAAATTGAGCAGCCCATTGCTATACCAACTTCTAACTGGAACCATTCTGTTGAACAGGAGGACGTAGACAACCTCAATTTGAAATGTCCGAAATACTGTTGCAACATTTCTATCACAAAATTTGGAACATGATGCGATCTGAGAGTTCTCCACAACATTTGGTGACGAACGGCTCCATAAGCATTGGCAAAGTCTAACCAGACAATGTGCAAGCTGAGACGATTTTCTTTAGCTCTTTTCAATGCTTCCCAGATCACTAACGAATGTTCGATGCATCCTGGTACTCCTGGCACTCCTCCCTTCTGAACAGACCTGTCGATGTAATTGTTTTGAATTACATAGCTTGTCAGTCTCCGAGCAAGGACAGCAAAAAATATCTTTCCCTCGACGTTTAACAATGAAATTGGGCGAAACTGATGTATTTCCTTCGAGTCTTTTTCTTTCGGAATAAAGATACCTTCTGCTCTTTGCCATTCGCTTTCAATTCTTCTTCTTTCCCAAGAGCCCACGAGTAGAGAATGCAATAATCTCAATACTTCTGGGCATTTTTTGTAGATGAGATATGGCACCCCATTTGGTCCAGGAGCAGATCTGTTTCTTGTTCTGTAGAGAAATTGAGTAACTTCGAGTAACGAAATCATGCCTTCTCTGAAAGAAAAGTTTGGAAGTGGGATTTCTGGAAGATCGGTTCTTTCTTCTAACTGCTGATCTCCACGCGGGTCACGGAATGCGGACCGAAAATATTCATCGAGCGTTGCCTTGTCTGCTTGAAGCGTTCCTGACTTGGGTGGGTCCAGTAAATTTCTTCCATATTTGAATGGGTCTTTGATGAACTGAAACCTGGCATTTCTCTGATCTCTTTTCTTTATCCGAAAACGCTCGGCCTTCATTAGGGCAGACAAACGACGCCCCACACTCTGCCGCAGCTCTGCGAGACCAGCTTTTTCATTTTCCTGGGCTCTTTTCCACCGTTTTCGTAACAGTTTCTTTTCTCTCTTCAGCTGATTGATTTCTCTTTGACGTCTAGAAATCATGCCTTCATTGTTTCGAACCTGACGTTTTTGTTTCACACCAAACAATTCAATGCTTTTTTCGTAAATAACATCAGTGAAGTCTTTCATACTGAAATTTGATGAATTTCTTGAACGTGTTTTGAGAAGTTTTGAGAGTGTTTCGTCCAACTTTTTCCATGCAATTGTATCTCCTGCTGCAGGAAAATCAATTCTTGGCCTAGGTTGACTGATTTCTACTTCCGGATTCACATCTTGAACTGCGTCGGGGCTGTGGTTGGCCTCCGGCCCGGCAATGTTCGACGTTTTACCTGCATTAATATCTGATGCAGGACGTTGACGGAATTCGGTTAAGCAGCCCATTTTCGTTCTGTGGACTTTCATTCCACGGATCGTCTTGAAACTCCTACCGCAAACACACTCGTGAAGCATACCCCCATTAGGGTCCGTTGAAGAAGCAGGGTCGTTGTCCAAAGGTCTGAATGTATGTATGTATGTATGTATGTATGTATGTATGTATGTATGTATGTATGTATGTATGTATGTATGTATGTATGTATGTATGTATGTATGTATGTATGTATGTATGTATGTATGTATGTATGTATGTATGTATGTATGTATGTATGTATGTATGTATGTATGTATGTATGTATGTATGTATGTATGTATGTATGTATGTATGTATGTATGTATGTATGTATGTATGTAAGTATGTATGTATGTATGTATGTATGTATGTATGTATGTATGTATGTATGTATGTATGTATGTATGTATGTATGTAAGTTGGCAATTTGATATAACGCGGTGGCCGTGGTGGTCAGCAGTCACCAGTTGACAAAATTAGTGCGCGCAAATAAAAGTTATTACGCAATTGTACAATGCGTAAAATATATAATGGGATTTAAAAAAAAGTAATTTTTGAAGGGCTATCTTCAGTATATATATAAACAACTACCACACATCTGATAATCTCAATACTATTACTGCTCATGTATACAAAAAAAGTTGTTAAACATTTAAACATTTGTATTTTCATAAAATAGCATATCAGTTTTCAAGCTGTGTGTCAAGAACGTACATTTGTTATAATGTACAAATTAAATGCCATAAACGACGGCTACACACCTGAGCGCCATAACCATTCCATGAAGAAAAAGAAGTGTCAAATGGTTGAAGTTTCATTAAATTGTATTTTAATTGCCATTCATGTAAGTAAGTTTAATTCCTTGTCACAGTAAAATTATAACACTATATATAGATGTGTTTCATGGCTGTTCATTCCTTCTTTTGTTGGATTGCTTTCTCAACTATTTTGAAAATGATGAATTTTGTGGATTTTGAAGATTTTCTTCAGTTTCTGGTGGCAAATTGTTTGCCTGAAGAGGTGGGTCTCCGGTTCCGGTCACCAGAAAGCGTTCTGGGTGAAGCGTGTCAAGTTCTAGGGCTTCTCAATGTCGAGAAAAACAGGAGGAAGCTCTTGGACCTCTGGAGAAGAGACAAAGAGGGAATCAGAACTCAACACAAGCTTCAAAGGAGTGCCGAGTCAAAGGTGAGTGACGAAATAAATTATGAATGCGAAGATTCAGCGAGCTTCAACAGCGGTGTGGTTTTTGGTGGCGCATCACCAAAACAAGAAACAAAGGTAAGTAAAGCAATAAATGGGGGTTTTAATGATTGCTCACTTACCTTTGTTTCCACACCTGTGGATGTAACAGTTTTAAATATTTTAACTTTAAAAAATAAGGAGTTTAATTATTATTTTATTAATTTAATTCAACCTTTATTAAATCCGTGCGTGGTTTTAATAAAGAGAAAATCTTTTAGAAAAAATAATAAAAGCGTTCTTATTTTATGTTATTGTAAATTTAAAAACTGCAGATTGTTTAAGGTTGTGCTTGAAAAACAAGAACAATCTCAGTTTTTTTGTTCAATTAAAATTAATAAATTAGAAATTGTGCACCAGGGGAAGAAGCGGACCCGTCCACTAAACGGGTTGTTTCGCCAAGATCTTCAACAACGCCTATTGCACAAGCCTCCCTCAGTTGTGAGAGATGAGGAAATTGTTGCTTGTAACGAGGACATTGTATTGCAGGGTAATCTGCAATCTATTCACTCTGCTGATGTCCTCGTGAAAGCAAGAGCAGAAGTACTCTCAGCTCACGACGAGGATAAAAATGATCGTGAAGATCTTTTTAAGAGGTTTGACAAAGAGGCAGCGGTCAAACCTAAAGTTAAGTTTTTGCAGCACGTTAGTGCCCCTGCCTGTTTTGTTTGTTACAGCTACGAACAGGTGGAAGTAGCTCTTCGCTATTTACGGAAGGATGAACCGCTGATCCTTCATTTCGATTCCACGGGTTCGGTAGTTAAGCGCTTTAATAAATCTCATAAAAGAATTTTTTATTATAGTGCCGTTGTCCAGTGCCATGAAACAGTTTTGCCAATGCTGGATTTTGTCACTTGTGAACATGACGTTCGAAATTTGGTGGGGGTTTTGACAACGTATAAATTTTTTGTGCTCGCTAATGTTCACGAGTGGCCGTTATATTCAGTAGTGGTTACTGACTATTCCATGGCACTAATCAATTCGGTTCTTAATTCATTTAATGCAATTTCTTTCATTAATTATTTAAATTTAAGTAAAGACTGGATAGATTTTAAAGGTGTACCTAAAAATATTATCCAGATAAAATTATGTTGCGCCCATTTTATGAAAATGATTAGCAATAACTTTTTAAAATACAATAGCGATAAGTCAATTAAAACAAAATATAATACTGCGGTTGCTGCAATTTTTGTAGCTCAATCAAAAAATGTAGCTGATTATTTAATTAAATGTTTTTTGTATTGTTTATTAACTAAAAAACGATATAAATGTCTAGATAGATATTTTATGGTTATAGACACTGCCCAGGTTGAGTTGGAGGTCTTTCTGGAACAAGAGGTGCATGATTTTCAAGAAGATTTTATAGATTTAACGACCGGGATGCCTCTTTATCAACAAAGCCCTTATTTTATAAATTATACAAAAATGGCTTTGGAGATCAAAGAGGAGTTGAATCGCTTGCATGAAGAAGACAATGTAGCTTTAGATAATGAGCTTTTTAATGAAACATTGTGCGAGGCCTTCATTCAAAAATATCTTTACATGCTCCCGCTATGGACTAGCTACACCAACCCAGACTGCAAGCGTTTATCAAATGCTGCAGTCGAAGGCTGGTTTAGATACGTCAAGCATCAAATGTTGGGAGGGAAGACCAATTTCAAAGCAGGGCGGTTTTATGATTGTTTAAAATTACGCGTGTTTTCTAGTTGCAAAGCGATCCGACTTGAAATCCCACATAAAAGAAAAAAAAACTGTTCCTGATGTCTGTTATGAAGCCGTTGAGGAGTGGGGCAAAATAATTAAGTCCAATACCTCGTATTTCAGTAACCTGGCTTATTCAAAACAAATTGCTGTAAATAATAGTATCGTTTTGCGCGTGGCTCCTAATAATTTAGTTTTAGAGCCTAATTATTATTTAGAAAAAAACTTAAATAAGCAAGCTATGATTTGCCGGATGGGTGACGTAAAATTGGAAATGGTTGATTTTAAATCACTCACCGGTAAAGAATGGCTCACTGGCTTTATGTTAGACTATTTAATTCACACATTTAATTTAAATTCCACTTATGTTCCTTGCCATCTGAGCTGTCTTGTTTTAAATAAAAAAATTCATAATAACATTTTTGATTTTAATTTTAATAATCGTTTTAATTTTTTTCCTTATCTTTTAAATGGAAATCACTATTGTGTATTTCTTTTTAATAGTGAAGAAAAAACAGTTTGTTTTTATGACCCTATGGGTCCTAGTAATTTATTAAAAAAACAAATAAAAATTTTTTTTTTAGATTTTTAAATAAATATAATGAACTCTGCAAGCCAGGTACTGAAATTAAAGAGTCTGGACTTAATTTTGTTGATGCCCCACTAACTCCGCGTCAAAAAGACGGTTATTATTGTGGGATATTTGCTGCCGAGTTCATTTTTCGTTGCGACAGAGAAAAAAATCTGCAAGCGGAGCTGAACCCGGACAGCTTAAGGATGGATTATATCCAATCCATCCTCATTGCTTCGGATCCAATGGACGACTACTGCGCCTACTGTACGAAGAATCGAACTTCCGACTGGGTGCAGTGTGGTCTCTGCAAAAGATGGATCCACCAGCAATGCACGAAGTTGATGCTCAGCATCGCTGAGTTCGAGAGCATCACCTTTACGTGTGAGCTGTGCTCAGCGCTCATTAATAAATCCTGATGTAAGTTACTTTGTTGCTAAACTCAATGTGGTCATATTTAATAGGAAAATGTACTCACATTACTTCTTTTAGCATCTGAATGACTTCTTAACTTTTTTTCTGCAGAAATGCCTCAACAGAAGTTATGTAAGTTCGTTTTAACCGAGCAATATTTTAGCTAATAAATTTAAAATTAATTTTTATATACCCTATTAGGACGATTTCCAAGTAATGCAATGACGTTTTCCATGTTGCAAGATGAGCTTTCTGTTTAATATTGTTTTTTTCTGTTGATATAGAGATTTATTAATTAAAGTTATTCAACACAAACTAATAAAATAACTCTGCATTAATGCCACTACATTATCAGGCTGTGATGAAAAGAAGATCCCCGAGGAATTTCTAATTAGTTGGCCAGGAAGAGATTAATGCGTCCATTAATTTGTTCACGTAGCTCCATAACTACATGGGTGGTCTGCAGTGAATTCTTATTAAATAGTTTTTGTTAAATTATCTTTCTGATTTTTGTTTAATTTAGCAAAACGTTTTTTTACAGATTTAGTTCTTCAATTATGGTTGTGATTATGAGAATGATGAACATGTTTGTGATGATTATGAGAATGATGAACATGTTTGTGATGATTATGAGAATGATGAACCATGTTTGTGATGATTATGAGAATGATGAACATGTTTGTGATGATTATGAGAATGATGAACCATGTTTGTGATGATAAGGAAGATATTTGTTATGATGATGACGACGACGACGATGATGATGATGATTATGGTGATGATGTTTGTTAATATGGTGATGATAAGGATGATGTAGATACTGATGTTTGTGATTGTATCATGATGGTGGTAGTGATGATGATGAAGATATTTGTAATGACGACGACGACGATGATGATAATTATTGTTATGGTTATGGTGATGATGATGTCGGTGAATATGATGATGATGATGATGACGATGATGATGGATGGTGGTGGTGGTGTTGATGATGATGATGATATTTTTTCTATGTTAACTGCTTGAAGAGTTAGCAACCGATTTCATCGAACAGTTTTTACTAATTTATTCTGGTAATTTTTGTTGCATTTTGATGAAACTTTTACTTATTGATTTGTGATGATGTGATTATGAGAATGATGAACATGTTTGTGATGATCATGAGAATGATGAAGATGTTTGTAATGATTATGAAGATATTTGTGATGATTATGAAGATATTTGTGATGATTATGAAGATATTTGTGATGATTATGAAGATATTTGTTATGATGATGATGATGAAGACGATGATGATGATTCTGGTGATGATGATGATGGATGGTGGTGGTGTTGATGATTATGGTGATGATATTTTTTTCTATGTTAACTGCTTGAAAAGTTAGCAACTGATTTCATCGAACAGTTTTTACTAATTTACTCTGTTAATTCTTGTTGCATTTTGATGAAACTTTCACATATTGATTTGTTTTTGAATTATCTATCTAAATATGCTAATTTTATGGAGACGATACAACTTTTAATTTTCCATGCTAAATGCGTGAAGAGAGAAAGTGAGAGAGGGAAAGAAAGAGAGAGAAAGAAAGAAAAAAAAATGAACTGAAGAACAGAGGATGTGAAATGACGAGGCCATAGCAATAAATTCCAATTAAACAACTTTGAATAGGCCATGTAAAATGCATGCATAATGAGCTAACAATTTTATTGAGATGCAACAACTTTGAATTTTCCATGTTAATTGCGTGAAAAGTTAGCAACCGAATTCTCAATCAGTTTTTATTGATTTACTCTGTTAATTCATGTTGCATTTTAATGAAACTTTCACATATTGTTTTGTTTTTGAATTATCTATCTAAATATGCTAATTTTATTGAGATGCAACAACTTTGAATTTTCCATGTTAAATGCGTGAAAAGTTAGCAACCGATATCTCAATCAGTTTTTATTGATTTACTCTGTTAATTCTTGTTGCATTTGGATTAAACTTTTACATATTGATTTGGTTTTGAATTATCTATCTAAATATGCTAATTTTATTGAGATGCAACAACTTTTAATTTTCCATGTTAAATGCTTGAAAAGTTAGCAACCGATTTCTCAATCAGTTTTTATTGATTTACTCTGTTAATTCTTGTTGCATTTTAATGAAACTTTCACATATTGTTTTGTTTTTGAATTATCTATCTAAATATGCTAATTTTATTGAGATGCAACAACTTTTAATTTTCCATGTTAAATGCTTGAAAAGTTAGCAACCGAATTCTCAATCAGTTTTTATTGATTTACTCTGTTAATTCATGTTGCATTTTAATGAAACTTTCACATATTGTTTTGTTTTTGAATTATTCATCTAAATATGCTAATTTTATTGAGATGCAACAACTTTGAATTTTCCATGTTAAATGCTTGAAAAGTTAGCAACCGATTTCTCAATCAGTTTTTATTGATTTACTCTGTTAATTCTTGTTGCATTTTAATGAAACTTTCACATATTGTTTTGTTTTTGAATTATTCATCTAAATATGCTAATTTTATTGAGATGCAACAACTTTGAATTTTCCATGTTAAATGCTTGAAAAGTTAGCAACCGATTTCTCAATCAGTTTTTATTGATTTACTCTGTTAATTCTTGTTGCATTTTAATGAAACTTTCACATATTGTTTTGTTTTTGAATTATCTATCTAAATATGCTAATTTTATTGAGATGCAACAACTTTGAATTTTCCATGTTAAATGCTTGAAAAGTTAGCAACCGAATTCTCAATCAGTTTTTATTGATTTACTCTGTTAATTCTTGTTGCATTTTAATGAAACTTTCACATATTGTTTTGTTTTTGAATTATCTATCTAAATATGCTAATTTTATTGAGATGCAACAACTTTGAATTTTCCATGTTAAATGCGTGAAAAGTTAGCAACCGATATCTCAATCAGTTTTTATTGATTTACTCTGTTAATTCTTGTTGCATTTGGATTAAACTTTTACATATTGATTTGGTTTTGAATTATCTAGCTTAATATGCTAATTTTATTGAGATGTCACAAATTTGAATTTTCCATCTAAAAATATACAGCAATTTGGAATTTATCATGCCACTGTGTTTATTCGCCAAGTGAGTAAAACGTAAACAGAGATATTACGACCGATTTAATTGGTATGTTTTTATCATATAACTTCGTTAATAATTGTTGCATTTATTTGAAACTAGTACAGATCGTTTTGTTTTTTAATTATCTATTCAAATATATTAAAAATATTAAAATGCAACAACTTTGAATTTTCTATATATAATGTAGGCAAAGTTGGCTACCGTTGCTAACTTCAGCGACGTATGCAATGATACTCCAACTGTTCAGCATAGATATCCCAATTCGTCGGATTTGAGACATCGAATGGTTGGAGATTGTTTGTAGCGGTCATCTTGATCACAATTGTTTGTTCTTGTGGATTAAGACAAACTTGAGAAATTTTGAATTAATTTCTGATCAGTTCTCGCAGCTTACACAATTATCGCCCTGGGTTGAAAGTTTCGATTTTCTGCAAAGTATCTTTTTCAATCCGATCCTCGTCGCCAATTTTGTGTTGTTTAAACGAAAACACAAATACGATAATTGTTATAGCAATACTTAGTTTAATATAAGAACAAGAGATTGTCATTGAACTAGCACACACGATAACCAACGGAGAACAAAAGGAGAACCAAAACAATCAACTTCCGCGTCACATAAATAATACAAAGATCTTATGAATAGTTCAATACACAACACTACCCTTCATCCTCTTTCTAAAGCCTTCAATTCTTACGCATGTTTAGTTTCTCGCACCTCTTACTTTTTTGATATCTCTACATCTCTTGTTCTTCTTCATTGGTTTCCTTTCAAATATAGGGTGATTTTTAAAATTTGCCTACTAATGTTTAAGATTAAAAATTTGTCTTTACCTAACTAACTTATACAAATCCCTATCAAGTCTGGTTATCGATCTTCCTCTCGTATCTTTACTGTTAAGCACTCTTGCTAAACGCTCTTTTTCCTAATCTGGTCCCTTTCTCTGGAACTCTCTTTCTGCATCTCTACTAACTTTACCTCACTCACTGTTTTCCGTCGTGGACATAAAACATTTCTGTTCGATCAGTTTATGTCCGATCGCAATTGAACGCCATGGAAATAGCGTTATATAAACAACGGGATTGATTGATGAAGCAGGAATGATTGAGTACGTGGACCTAAACATTATTAGAACATATTTTCGTCGCTAATATAATTAATAATCAAATCCAATGCGATGGATTAATGTTACAAATTTGTCTTATTAAAATTCGCATTATCGCAGTGCGATTGCGGATTACCATATTTTGCACAAATTTCGCAGTTTACCTTTTCGCTAATTCGCAGATCACTTGCGGGTTTCTTTTCGCGGATTACCCAGGACCTTCATCTAGGACTCATTTTACTCGGGACCTGATTTTCCGTATCGACCGACATTTCTTAAACATTAAAGTCTTTTCATAATAAAATTGACGCTGCCCATCAAATAAAAGAACGTAAGGATGGCAATCTTACCACAGAAAATTGTTCTAAAAAGCTCTACGTCATTAACCTTAAATGAAAGGCAAGTAGAAACCGTTAATTCTTTAACAGTTTAACTTTAATTTAGGGTAAAGTTTCCCACGGACGGCCCGTGTGGCGGATTAATACATAATTCTCGGCTATAATTAACTATAAACACGATTAAAAGTAAACACTAGTTTAAAAATTATGATAATTAGTATAAGTAATTTATTTAAAATGAGAAAATGTCATATAAAAAAATAAATAATGTAATTATAATTTATGTACGTTTGAGTTTTAAGGAAAAGTTTAAACGAAGGATTTGAAGGAAAAGTTTAAACGACGCAAATACACAATGTTCGCTTACAAATATTCAAATTTCGACGTTGCTTCGAATAAACTACTTTTTTAACATTTATTTTTTAGTTTTCCTTCATTAAAAATTTGAAATTTTGTTTATTTAAAGAAGTTAACTTAGTTTAATAATTTCCAATTTTCTTACTTCTTGCAAACCGTCCCGAGTTACCGGGCGGTGAGTTTTAAAATTTTAATGGAATTTTTATTTACAACTGATAGTTTGTTTTTTAAATAAAATTTTATTATAAACTAATTTTATTTATTTTTTATTCATTTCATTCATACGATCATCGTACCTCACCACTCACAACTACGATGTAAATAGGGCTTGGAAGGGTACTACTTACGTTTTCAAAGTCTCTCAAATTACGATAAATGTTTTTTTTTAAATTAAAATTGGTATTAAATTTGTTTTTTTATGTTATTGTGACAAAATAAAAATAATACGATTATTTTTCGGCACGGGCCGTCCGTGGGAAACCTTACCTAATTTAGTACTTTAGTTTAGTTTAGTTACGCGTAAAACTGGTAAACCTGATGTTTTTTTATATTATTTGGTAAAGGTGGAGAGTAGCGTAGTAAGATTTCTATAAAAAAGAAAAAATGTTTAATAGAATAAGCTTAGATAGAATCTTAGAACATTATCAGAACATACTACGAAAAAGTTTCTTACAGAAAAACTCACTAAAAACCGACTTTAAGCAAAAATATCCAAAGGCAGTGTTGATATGCAGAATAATACAATTCAAGGAAAGAAAAGTAAGGAAGAGTTAATATTAAAAAAAATAAATAAATAACAAATAAGTGTTAAAGTGTTCAAAATAATTGTTCAATTATTTAATATGCATCTTAAATTTTAAAAAATCAAAGCGCTGAGCGGAAATTTATCTGTGACTAACGGACTACCCGGCCTTGATCGGGGTTTTTCTATCGTTTTTTCTCTTGCTCCCGTTTCCTTCCACGCTTACTCTTACGCTCCCGGTCGCCTTCCCGCTTTCGCTCGCCTTCCCGCTCCTGCCCGCTTTTCCGCTCCTGGTCACTTTTCCGCTCCCGATCGCTTTCTTGCTCACGCTTGCTCTCCTCTTTCTGGTTGCTTTCTCGTTCGCTCTCCACACGATTCTGGTAGCCACCATGACTTCTAAAACTCAGAATTTCTGCTCCAAGAAATGTGGTCGAAACCATAATAAAGACAACCGAGTACTTTTACTTTGATATTATTATATTTTTTCTTGGTGTTCGGCTGCTAATTTATTGTTCTTAATGTTTTTTTTTATTTGTCTTAAGGCATATTGACAAAACCGTCGCATATAAAGAAACTGTTTTAGACATGGAGCGGGTTAGGCAACTCGTACTTCTAAAACAAACTATTATTTTTCAAGTTTTAATTTATTCTCCTAAATTATCTATTTCTATTCGAAATGTGTTTGATTTTTATTTTATTTATTCCTACTATTCACTTCTATCGCTGTTGACAAATAGATCTTCATCAGGAACTACAGTAGCCTCGAAACACATACCGATAACATGGTTATCACACTCCCATGATCGCAGAAGGTCAAGTACTGCATTAGCAGCTATTTGTCCAATCCCAGAAGTCAACTTGGGTACACCAAGAAGTTTAGTACTTCCATCTATGAGAGAGGAAACAAGAACAGGCAGGCGATCTACAAGTTTGCTCTCTAGGCCAGTGACATCAGGCAGCAGTTTGCCATCCCAATGAACAACAGATTTAGATTTCCTTGATTGAAAGTCTAGTTTGATTCGAGCAGCAGAGACTTGCCTGTGATGTTTACGTCGCTGAGAAGATCCATTTTTTTGTGAAAAAACTGAAAAATTTTTGAAATTACAGTTTTTCAAATATTTCTTAGCAAAATAATTGTTGACTGATCAATCAAGACCACGCCAGCATATCAATATATTTATAAAATCTACTCTCCAACAGCTGTCTAGACTCTAGAAGTGTTAAATAATAAATAATGTAATATAACTTACTATGGATGCATTGCATAATTTACAGTACACTTTTGAGTTGTTGCGAGACATCGATGGTCAAGTTGGTGATATTCAAAATCTTTGAGGGACCTCTAAATATTATTCAAATGAACTGAAATTTTGCCACGAACATTGTATTATCATATAGAAACTTTCTAGAAGGTGCCTCTTGACTTCCTGAAAATTTTTTTTGTTAGGACACCCTAATATATATATACATATATATATTCAAATATATATATATATATATATATATATATATATATATATATATATATATATATATATATATATATATATATATATATATATATATATATATATATATAGATTCCCGCTCATTTTGTGCCCGATTTCAATTTTTTTCACAACTTTCTTTTCCTGTATGAGAACTACCTCCTTGCCAAATTTCATCAAGATCGCTCCAGCGGTTTGAATTTCTATAAGAGACAGACTCACACACTCACAGTCATTTATATATATATATATATATATATATATATATATATATATATATAGATGTTAAAAAACCGGCGAATTTTAATCGAAATCGGCCCAGGACGCTAAACTAGGAGATTACCATGATAATTATATATCTATAATCACAATAACATTAAATAATTTAATGATCGAAATAGTTTTTAATTTTTTTAAATTCTAGTTTTATTTTAATGACCAAATGCCCAGTGACGGCAAGGCTCAGTCCATTTATTCTCCCACCTTTACCTATTATCTGTTATATGAGGGTTAGCTGAGAATGGTTGTAGGTTTTTCAAGATATTTTTTCATGTATTTCATGTTGCAAATATTCGCACTGCTATTTTAGAATCGGCGGAGTAGTACCAGGTAATATAAAGGTTCACATTAGGCAGTCGCACAAACAATTTATAAAAATAAATAAGTAAAATTATATTTTAAAAGAAAATAACAGAAAACGAAGTATACTAACATTTTGGTTCTATAAGTTATATTAAGGAAGATATATAGATATAAAGTTCACACATCAGGATCGTGTCTCTAGCTCAAAAAAGCCTAGAACACATTTTGCTTTCATGCGCGATCACACATCACGGCTTGAGCTTGCATATAGCTTATATTATATTGCTCTCTCTCTATAAAACCAATATAAATTTCTAAACAAAATTTTTTCTAACATAAGAGCAGAAACAAAAAACCTAAAAAGTATTTTGAATAATGTATTAAAAAACTAATTTTTGCTGTAGTTTGGGTGCTGTATGTTGGACACTTGCGCATACGCTGAAAACTAGAATCCGACCAAAACTGGTTTTCCCGCCGAAACCGAAACCAAATATTCGGCCGTGGCTTCAGTTTCGGCCGAAACCGAAACTCACGTGGTCAATTCCTTAAAATACTGAAATTTAGTGCATTTTACCCATTATTCTGCATTAATTAGTAACATGAAATGGAAACACAGTATATTAATTTTGTTGTAATCATTTATTTAATATAATATTAAAAAATATTAATAATATTTTAATTATTATTTTAAAATAAAGTTCACATAGCAAAATGTTTATCAGTTATCAAATCACTAATTGTTACTGTTTCATTATATACTAAGTATTGGTATTTTGAAATCTTATTAATTAGTACTTTGGTTTGTATTTGTACTTAGAAGAATCATCAATCTCTTTTAGGTACCTCTTATCTATATATATATATAGATATCAGAGTTCTGAACCTATCATAGTCGTAGTCTAATGTTAAGTAGCTCCGAAAGACTGAGACTTCTAGCCATCCTTTTTTCGGGGATGGTCGGTGGCTCAGTTGGTAAGAGCGCTTGCATTTAGGCGAGGCGGTGTTGCCGTAGACACGTGGGTTCGATTCCTAGTAGAGTCTTATATATATATATAAATCTCGTGCCATAGTGTTTGAAATTGAACTCCTCCAAAATGGCTGAACCGATTTTTATCAAATTTTTTGTGTACATTTGGTAGGTCTGAGGATAGGTCCTAGGCTATTTAGAATATTTTTTAAAATTATTTTATATAGTTATTTTAGAAAAACAAAGAGAAAAACAATTATGTCCTTTTTTATAAGAAAATGCAACAGATAGACAGACACACACACACACACATATATATATATATATATATATATGTGTGTTATGTGTAATAAATATTATTATTTTGTTTCATTATCTGTTTTAACTAATTTCACTTTTCATTATTCTATCCATGTTTTGTTTTTCTTTTCGGGCTCTGATGATGACAAACTAACTGTCGAATAATTAATATACTGTTAGCTCTGTTTATTACTTTAAACTTATAAGTTACTCCTTTTAGTTTATTTTATTTATTTTATAACATAAGTGTCTTTTTAAATTTTTTACAAATAAACGTAAATACGGCTGCAAACAAGGAATTCGTTAATAGTCTATCTTCCCAACAACGGGCTTCCCTTCGACGTTTTGAGTCTTTAGCAAAAAAATTAACAAATACAAAATGGGCAATTATATTCAATGGAGTTTGCGTACAAGAAAATATCGTACCGCTATATGCAAGAAACAATATATATATATATATATATATATATATATATATATATATATATATATATATATATATATATATATATTAATGTAAGATGGCATAAGATTTTCTTTAAGACAAGCTCGATTAAAAATGAGTCTCCATTTAGCCGCTATGAGTTTTATAGATACTTTCTCAATATTTCGGAACGTTTTTTTGTCTACTGCAACACGTATTAAGAAAAGTATTAACATTTAAAACCTTCTTTATTTCAGACTAAATATACAAATAAACTAATATCCTCATGGAATTATCTTGATTTTATTTATTTAAATATCTTATGTAATTTCGACTTAATTTAATCTTTTATTATCATAATACTTGCTTTTATTATTATTATTATTATTATTATTATTATTATTATTACTGTTACTATTATTTTATCCTTTAATTAAACGGTTTTTAATTATACTCATTTTATCCTCATAACTCCAGTTTATTTTATGTACGTTAATTTAATTACAGTGTCTAAATTTTATTATTTTTATTAATATCCTTCTATTAAAATAATTCCATGAGGATATTAGTTTATTTGTATATTTAGTTATTAAATGTTTTCTTATTTTTTGCCTCCTTTTACGCGATTGTATTTACAGACTCTGAAGATGGCGAAAGCCGAAACGGCCCGTAAGTCTGAAATAAAGAAGGTTTTAAATGTTAATACTTTTCTTAATACGTGTTGCAGTAGACAAAAAACGTTGTTCCGAAATATTGAGAAAGTATCTATAAAACTCATAGCGGCTAAATGGAGACTCATTTTTAATCGAGCTTGTCTTAAAGAAAATATATATATATATATATATATATATATATATATATATATATATATATATATATAATGCAATCCTTGTCAAAATATAGTATTTTCAATATAAAAATAATTTCTTATTCAAGTATACACTATCCATGACTTGCCAAGTACAGCCACTACTGTTCTAAGTGCCACCAAACGACTATTTTACAATCACTTGAACGTTTACAAAACACCTTTAAGTCATACCAGTTCGTGACTTAAATACAGAGTGTTAAATAGACTAATCAAGAACTCTGCCATGCATTTGCAAGCCAGTCCCAAGCCTGGAGAAAGGAGGAGGGAAAAGTTAGAAGGATCAAATTATGATCCACGACAGGAAGTACTTAGGTGCTTCCTACATACAGTTATTTCAATCTTAAAACACTTGGTGTAAACGACTATAAACTATTATAAAAAAAAGACTAATCAAGAGGTCTGTCCAAATCGTCTGCAGTCAGAAAAGAACGTCAAACCAAACAAACAGACTAATCAAGAAATCGGCTGTGGTCACGATCACACCAACTTCGCTCGCGCTCACACCGACTCGGATGTGTTATCACCGAATTTTTGAAAATTCGGTGTCTCTGACATTTCCCGTAAACATCTAAATCGGCTGTGGTCACGATCACACCAACTTCGCTCGTGCTCACACCGACTCGGATGTGTTATCACCGAATTTTTGAAAATTCGGTGTCTCTGACATTTCCCGTAAACATCTATATAATTGTGTTTGTTTTAAAAGATAGATAATTATTATTTTTAAAAATAAATTTTCCAGAAAGTTTGCAAACTTTAATAGAATTTAAACTCTCATGCTAAGAGAGCCTATATTTCAAATTTCAGTTTGATTGGATGACGGGAAGTTAAATTTCACTTTCAAGGTTTGCCAACATTCAAGCAAGTAAGCAAGACCTACAGCGAGAATACTGAACAGTATTGAAAGAGCAAAAACGAAGAGACACGGGAAAGGCAGTTGCACAAAAGCGCCATACCAAAATTATTTTTAGATGGAACAAAAACAATTTTGACCTAGAAAACAAATAATCGAAGCGGAGAGCAAATAAAATAATTAATTGCTTCCGGAACAACTTTTATGCAAAAAGCCAGAACTCTACGGTATCTAGAGAGCCAGTTGTTTTATTAAGCTCTTTTTAGAAACAAGTTTAAAAAAATGCACTAAAAAAATTTTTTATAAACATAACCATCATCATTCATTCTTTTCTGAAATTTTAGTGTTTCTGCATGAGCATGCTTGGATATATAAATTGAAAACAGTATTTTTTATTTTTGACATTAAGCTATATTTTAGGTTCACGAGGATAACGAGGAATCCACCCCAAGCGATTCAAGCTATTCGTTTCCAAATGTCTGACCATCATGATTCCTCGATAAAAGCTAAACGATATTCTCAGCATATCTTTAATAGAGGGCAGTCGTTTATAAATCAAGTAAGTATCAACATTGCTTAAAGCAATTAATAATCTGACTGTACGTTTTTCTTTATATTTTTAATTGTTTTTAAATTTCAGTCGAATCAAAACCGAGATTTATCTAGCCGTCTGGGAACTCCAAGTGTGCTTTCACGTTTAGGACACCGTAGAGGCAGAATATTTGGAGGAGTGAGAATGGGTCAACCAAGAATAGGCTCAGCTGACCTGACTTTTCAGGGAATCCAGCAGATCAAGAAAAAAACGAGAGGTGGTAGAGGTTTGTAAGAGATTTCAAATATTTTAAATATTAGGTTTTTCTATACAATATTTAAAGTGCACGGTGTGTGTGTTTGTTTGTTTGTCTTTCAATAACTCTAGAACCAACAAGTAAAGGAAAAAACGAGTTTTTCAACACATGTATTTGAAATAAAAGTTTTTTTATTTCAAATACACTCGATTTAGAAATACGAAAGATATTCAAATTAAGTTTTTCCGTTTTTTTGTAAATAATAATTGAAGTTAAACTAGAAGCATGAAAGAAAAACAGTAATTTCAACAAAAATTTACTTAGTACCGTTCTTTTAATAATCGAAACTGATACGAAGTGAAGAAAACGAAAATGTCGATGTTCCTCAAGAATTTTAAAGCTGTGGGTGTGAGAAGAAAGGCGAAGAAGATGAAAAATAATGATCTAATCCAAACTGGAACAAACTGGTTTAATCCTAAGTTCAAATAAATTTGTAGACAACAAAGTTAATGTGAAGATAATGCGAAACATTACAGTTTGATGGATTTTATTATGGTTAAAATTTGCTTTTCCTACTCCGTCAAGAGAAGAAAATAATGTTGACGAATAATGGTTGTATAATGGGGTGAAATTTAAAATATCGCCCTGTATCTTTTAAGGGAACATTTTTTCAGACTCAACAAAGCCCCGGTAGCTGGCTTACCATTCCTACCTATGTTTAATTCCTAGCTAGTCAAAAAGCTGGTGTATATATATATATACCTATGTCAAAGTATTTGTTAAGACACGTATCAAACATTCTATTGCTATAACCATTGTTTATTAATAACTCTCTGATTCTTTGTATGAAAGTCAGTGCGGTTTCCAGAAATTTTGAGTGGTAGTTGTTGATGACACTGTATTTATATTTATCAGGATACTCGCTGTCTGCTTTCAAGCAGTCACCTGTGTCTGTAGGTTTGACATAAACCTGCATCTGTAGTTTATCTTTCATGTTTTTGACAAGAATATCAAGAAAGGGGAGTGAACCATTGTTTCTGCAAGGCTCATATGTAAATTTAAGAACAGAGTTTTGTTCTAAAGCATGCTTTAAAATATTGATATCGTCTTCTGTGTGTGTCATAATAAAAATATCATCCACATATCTACAGTAGACCAATGTCCTAGACCCAATCAATTGGTTTTCTACATTGGACATATAAAACTCTGCAAAGATGGGTCCAAGTGGAGAGCCCATCGAGACACCATCAATTTGAAAAAATAGTTCTCCCGTTGGAGCAATAAATAGAGACTCTGTTGTATATATATATATATAGATATTCTAATATCTAGGGTAGGTACGCTCTACCTGGTTTTATTGTTTATTTCATTGTATCGTTTCTTGCGTCGACGTTTGGTTTAAATTTTAAATGGGCTCTGAAGATGACAATGTTAGTCGAAACGGTCCGTTAGCCCGAGTTGAATCAAAGAATGTATGTAGTTTGAAAAATTTAGAATGTCTGTCTAAAAAAATAATAAACGCAAAATGGTCTATTGTCTTTAATAGCGCGTGCCTGAAAGAAAATATATATATATATATATATATATATATATATATATATATATATATATATATATATATATATATATTTACAATGTTTCGGCACAAAATGTTCATTCAAACATGCTCTGTTGAAGTATACACACCATTCAGAAGACACGGTTTTGTCAATTAAACGCTTAAAATATTTTAAGTGAGAGAAAACACTTTTACTAAATCTAAAATCAAACGTTTTATTAGCAACCAACTTGCAAGTTTCAGCCATTGCGGCCATCATCAGGGTTGTTTTGACTATCTCAATGTAACTAAAAGTTAATACGTACAGTAAATAATAATAATTAAAATGTGGACGATGAACGTTAAAATAAGCAGAACAAGGGTGGTGGGGAGATTTCTCAGGTGGATGACGGGTTTTCAGGAGTGTCAGTTGATGGTGTATGTGTTTGATTTTAGATTTAGTAAAAGTGTTTTCTCTCACTTAAAATATTTTAAGCGTTTAATTGGCGTGTATACTTAAACAGAGCATGTTTGAATGAACATATATATATATATATATATATATATATATATTTATATATATATATATATTCGGTAATACCTAATACACGCTCTGTTAAAAATACATTTGTATTCGCCGTTTAACTAAGTTATGCTGTTTGTAGTTATCCTTGCTGAGTCATGCAATTTACAATTCCATAATGCTTGCATTCTTAAACATTATTAATTTACTTAATTGATTGTATATGATGTAATCCCTGTCTTAAAACTTCATGTAATCTCATTTGACTTTTAAAGGTCTATTTACCTTACTATAGCATGATTGCAATTGAAATTAATTTTGTGTAACTTTTATATTTGATGTAATGCATTTGAAATCATAAGAAGTTAATTTTAGTTATAATAGTTTAGTTTAAGTTGTCCTGTAATCAGAGATGTTGCGAGTACTTATGGTACGAGTACAAGTACGAGTACGAGTACCATGGTGTCGAGTACGAGTACGAGTACCATGGTATTAAGTTATCGAGTACGAGTACGAGTACTGAGGTCTCGAGTACAAGTACGAGTACGAGTACAAGAAATTTTTAGCGAGTACTTTTCGAGTACTTTTTAAAGTCAACAAAATAATAGTTTATTCTACATCAAAAAACTATTACATTTAAGAAAAATTAGCGACGACAGTTTATATTCCGACATCTTAGCCCTATGGGTTCTTAAAATTATTCCGCCGTGGCTGAACTCCGCTGAACACACGTTCTACTGGTGAACTTGAAGCTCTGGAATACTTAAGGCACGAAGTGCTGGGTGATACAGTTTGTTAAGGTCACTGGAATGATTCTGCTAAAACGTTAGTGCATCATCCACATCACCAGTGATCCTCATCTCAAGATATCTGGTCAACTGTGCATCGACATCAAGGCAGGTGTCATCTAACGCCGATGAATACTTGTGAAACAACTTTGACTTTTTGGCTGGTGGGGGTGACCCAGATGGCGGCACCAACGTAACAGCAGGTGACTGAGTAATGATGCCAAAGAGAGAATTAATTGATTCAACAAAGAATTTAACCAGTTCTGAAAAAACACAACCAAATTTAAAAATGCAAAATTGTGACTGCAAAGTGCAAATATAAACGAATGTGATACGGAATTATTTAGAAATCTCTTTTAACAACAGTGGGTACAAGAAATTCAAATTCTAAATTATGGAAACTTTGATGACTGTTAATAAGTGATTAGAAGAATAATGATACTTAAGCAGAAATAAAGAAAACTTATTAAAAATTGGTACCTAGATATAAAATATATGTTATACTAGAGTTCAGCAAGTATAAACGAAATATTATCCCAAACAACTGTTTAGTAAACAAGCAAACTTTTTTTAGAGAAGGTGTCGGATATGCGAGTACGAGTACGAGTACTTAGTGGAATAACGAGTACGAGTACGAGTACTGAGTGGAATAACGAGTACGAGTACCAAGGTTCCGAGTACAAGTACGAGTACGAGTACTTGAAAACGGTACTCGAGTTGTACTCGAGTACGAGTACCAAGTACTACATCTCTGCCTGTAATTCACGATATATTCCATAATATCTGTATAATTTTATGTCTGTTTAATTTTACTTTGAAACGTCTATTTATGTATAAAACGTAATAATAAGAATAATATCATTCATTAAATTTGAAGACAGTTAATTTTAGTTATAATAATTAATTAATTGTTCCGTAATTCATAGTACTTTCCATAATATCTTTATAATTTTATGTCTCTCTAAGTTAACTTTTAAACGTCTATTTACTTTTCTATGCAAAATGGGCGACAAAGCTCAATGAAACTTGCTTGCGGGAATATATATATATATATATATATATATATATATTGCATTTTCCTATAAAAAGGACATAATTGCACCTTATTGTTTTTCCAGAATAAGTTTTTTAAATAAGTTAAAAAAATATTTTAAATAGCCTAGAGTTACTTTTTGGCACAACTGTCAGTGACCACACTTCAAGGTCACCGACTCAAACACGACAACAGAAGACCACAGATCGTTTGGAAGTTTATTAAGAATGTAATAACAAATATTAGATGAATTACTAATGAAGACATATTGAATAATCATCAACTGTCTGAAACACGCTACTTAAATACAATTGACTCTCCCTCGTCTGCCTGCATACAACTCCTATCACAGCTCTCCTCTCCTAATAATCACGGCTCTGTTAATTATAATAATCACGCCTTAGCTGCATGCTCTATATATATATATAGCCTCAAACCAGATATGCACTACAAGCTTATTATAATGTATGACTCAGACGTCTAGACGATATGCAATATGCACTCAGTACGCCAGACAAAACATGCACGCCAGCAATAACAATACACACACCAACACACAATATACTCTCACTCACAAAGGTCTGACACTGACAACAACCTAATGGAAAAACCCGAACTCTTCAAGGTGACTAGTTTTCGAGTTTATCTTCCTATTTGAAAAAAGCTGCCAAAAATGTCCCATTTTCCTATTGGAAAAAGCTGCCAAAAATGTGCCTTTAACTCTTGAGATGAATTAAAACACAAGCTCGCACTTCCTTCCGTTTCAAACGACAACGCTATACTGGCATCGATACTTATTTTCGGAATTGGGACACCAGACGATCCATAACTTTAGTATCACTTACTTTATTCCCAATGCAATTTAATTAGGCCGGCCATGCTTTGTAAATAAGTTGAATAATCTGTTATATATGTAGGAAATATTTTAATTGGAACCAATATTTTAGTATGTTTATAGCCAGGGTAATATAACCGTATATAAGTTATATAAAGTCCTGAAAAGCGGACACCCTCGTGTCTGTCCGCTCTTCGAGGACAAGCTACTACTATAGGTGAGATACAGATTTAAAAAATTGCGTTCAGAACAAAAGTGTTTGTCGCTCTCAGAGGACTTTTACTGTATATCAAATCTGGTTATGCCCTAATGTTCATTATTGAACTCATCAATTGTGTGTAAGATTTACCCCATAATTCAATTAATGTCCAAGTTCAAGTGTTTTTATTATATTTTAGGAAGACAATTACTGTCGTACAAGCTTCAGCAAAATGGAGAAATGCATAGTGTTCCATTTATTGGTAAGTCAGCTTTTTGTGACAGTGACAGAATTTGGATGTCTTAATTGTTAATTTTCATGTCAATTTTTTAGGAAGAAAAAAAATTATGAGAGGCTATTGGAGGTTAGAAATCTTATTTTTGTTTGAAAGTTATTTAGGTGATCAAAAACGAATTATCATCTAGAGCAGGCCCCAGCACAAATTTCCCATCTGATCTTGAAGTTAGAAGAAGGTGGAGTGGAAGGGGAAGAGGTGGAAGGCGTGGCAGAGGTGGTAGGGAAATGTTAGCTGTGACAAAAGACAAGCTGGACTATGAACTAGAAGAATATATGGCTCACACTGATTAATGTAAACTTTAAAAGTTGACTATGCTACAGTGGTTCCTATGATCCATAAATCCATGGGATTGTTATGGCATTGTAGTTATTGATTAAAATGTACAAAACATTATGTTACATTGCTGTTCATTTTTTTTAAAGCCAGTTGTCTTAAACTTTGAAAATGTAATTAAGAACATTCAGATTTTTAACTTTTTTCTCTGTCTAACCATGTTTGCCACTAAGTTGTCAATAAATCGGGCTACTTTGGGCTGTGTGATTTCTTTACTTTTGCTTTCGGAAATCTGAAAAATTCAAAACTTATATATAACTAAATGTTAAAGTTTGTAAGATATTTTTTTTTATAAATTATTATATAATGATTTCTCATTTCAACTGTTATAATATCTGATGTAGGTTTGAAGCTTGCAAACCTGTTTCAAACTAGAACCCCCTTGCAAATTTGGTTTTCCCAGATGCTTTCTAACGAGCATACTTTTTTGACAGTAAATCAATTGGTTATTTTCCTTTGTACTGTTGGATGTTGGAATAAGAAGTTGTCATATAAGGCTTGAAGATTAACAGTTTCGGTAAAACTGTAATTGTACCAAATTTCAACATGTTTTATCCATCCAATTGTACATTACATCCAGGGTATGTTATTGTGCAGTGGTTATAAACCTTTTTTTCCGTGCCCCCCTTTGGACAAACTCTTGCATATACAAAATAATAAGTAAAATGTAAGTTTTATATTTAATTTTTTTTTGCTTCCCATCAATGAGGTCAGAAAAATTAGGCAATTCGCCAGCCTCCAATCAAATTCTTTGCTTGGTTTCCACAATTACCAAAGCAGACAAGCCAATCTCACGCAAGTAGTCAATGGCAAACGGAATGATGAATGGCAGCGCACCTTTTTTAGCTATCTAAAAAAGTGTTGTTTTATTTTTAACATTTCGATAAGAAAATAGGTAAGAGGTGATCTGGATTAGTTTGTCAATAATAGACCAAACTCCTCGTTGCTCACACCGAAAACCTTAATTGAGGTAAACCTGCTCACATTAGCTCTTTTCTGTTTAAGAACGTCAATTGATTCGGAATTGTTGGAAGCTTTTGGAAGCTGAAATCCTTTTTTAGCTTGTTCGGTTGTAAATTGTCATTAGACACGACTTTGCCACACAAAAAAAAAATTCGGTCGTTCGTTGTGTGTCATCTTTGTCAGTGGTAAAAATGAAACCATACTGAATGCAGTCTTCTGAATATTTCCATTTTTTTGACACCTTTCAGTTTTGAAATGCCAGTTGAAGTAATGATGTGATAAGCATAGGGTGGGGAGAATGCATCCCTCCATCAGAGTATCAATTAGAACATTTTTGGTAGAATACAATGTTCTAATTATTCTCCACAAAAATTAAAATTGTATAGAATATTTGTATCAAAATTAAAAATTTTATTTTTTCAAACTTATTTTTTGCACCCCCTTAAACTAGAACAGCACCCCACTGGTTAAGAACCTCTGTTAAAGTTGATAAACCCAATATAACGACTTTTAATGTTGGCGAATTAAGAGGAAAATAGTTAAAGTAAATTTGTGTCGAAGAAACTTCGTTTGAAGCTCAACGAACGACGCAAACACGCCAAAGCGCACTTTATTGAGCCACCAAAAGGCTCGGAAGATACAATAAATGCATGGTTCGAAAGGGGTTACGGAGCATAAACGTTTTTTGCTATTTTCCACGGCAGTCAATAGAGAGAAACAGGATAAAGAAAGAGACAAAAAAAGAGAGAAAAAGAAAAACAAAGAGAGAGAAAGAGAATTGCACTAAGGTATGTTTCACTAAAGCAAGGGTACATTATGCATTTCAGCCAGTTTTCTCAATAACATTTGGTTTATTCTGACTTCGATTAACACAGGGGTGGGCAAACTACGGCCCGCAAAAGTATTTTATGCGGCCCGTTTAGAATTTTCGCTAAATTTTTTAAATTGTTATTTTGATTATCAACGTCGATTTATATTTAAATTATATCAATGTTTTTCTTGCTGGTTGTTTTTACATAAAACTCAACATCCCTTTTCTAAACTGGATTTGAGGTTAAGCAAAAGTTAGTTTTGTTTGCATTTTGAAAGGTTTTAAAAATTGTGAATTGTAAGTGAATAAGTGTTGATTTAAACATGGGTGCTGCTAAGAAAAGAAAAATTGAAGACAAATGTCGTGTTTTTAATGAAGAATGACTGCTAAGTACTGCTTCCAAAATGTTAGGGACAAAGCAGTCTGCTTGCTGTGCCGTGAGTGTGTGAGCATCTTTAAAGAGTACAATTTAAAAAGACACCACCAAACAAAACATTTGGATTTTGGGCGCAATTTAACTAACGAAGAGAGAATAAGAAAATATACAGCTGGAGCTGCTTGACCTACAAGCAGATTATGTCTTGAAGGAGACGTTCAAGTCAGTTACTCTGCAAGAGTTTTATGGATCTTTGTCAGAAGCAGCATTTCCACACTTAAAAAATTTTGCTGCCAAACTTTTGTCACTATCTGGGTCAACATACATATGTGAGCAGGCTTTTTCATGTCTGAAAATAAACAAGTCTAAGAACAGGTCGATGGTGACTGACTGCAATTTGAGAGCAGTCATGCGAATCACAACCAGTAAACTGGTTCCACACTTCAAGAACATTATCCAAAACTGTGAACAGCTACATACTTCTCGTTGATCGTAATTGTACTCTGTGGTCAGATTGTATGCAAATTAAGTTTCCCTCTTCTTTATAATTACTTTGATAGTAACAATAAACTTTTGTTGAAATGATAATGAATAATAAAATCTTATTTTTATTCAGTTTTTTGTTTCAGTTCGTCTTATAAAAGGTAGTGTGAATGTAATACAATGTGAATGTGAAATAAAATGACAAATACATGGTTATTATGAATTTTGAAAAATATGAATTTTCATAATTTCAAACGTTGTAAAATTTTATTAAAATAGACATATATATGCGGCCCGCGGTAACAAAACAGTTTTCAATGCGGCCCTCCCTAGAAAAAGTTTGCCCATCCCTGGATTAACGCTATAGTTCTGGAATGTTTCAACTTATATCTAAATATATATATACTAAAAAATTATCTTAAAATCAAGCATTTTAATCCAATCCAGGATGAAAAATATAAGAAACTCTCAAATCACTATAAAAAAAGTTTTTATTGTGAACTTGCAGCCTTTGCGCAGAGTTTTTTTTATATTTTTTCACATACTTTGCATATAAAGTATTTAGAGGTCAAAGTTTTTCTATTTTATAGACTTAAATGTAAAATGTAAATGTATAACATTAGGGCGCTACTTCGTATATCAATTAATACCCCAGCAGCGCCGGGAACTGCTAGTGCATATGGGATCACACAGTGTTACCTGCCACCCGCACGTGTCTCCGAAATCGGAATGTGCCAAACCCTATTACATCCCAGTCGTGAAACTGGTACTCATTCATCTTATCATCATAAAAAAAATAATTTACATCAATCAATTAACCAAATACATTTATATAGCACAACTTAAGAGACGTGTGAGAGTGCTCGGCCATGAACTGACTGAACAGCTCATCAGATAAATGTTGTGACTAAGAAATGCTAAGAGGGTGATGGAGAATTTCATAGAAAAAAACCAGAACAAGAAAAAAGAATTTAGAAAACAAAAGAATGACCTAGTTTAGATGGATTTTTAATAAGCTTTTTTAAAAATAGAGAAAAAGAAATATTTAAAGAAATTAATAGCACACTTTTCCTAAATGATCTAAAAGTACAAAATAGATTAAAAACAAAAGCATAAGGCACTATCGTTGGAGTGCAAAAAGAAAGAACAGCTGATATCCCCACTAGCCACTGTAAAGTTAATACCATTGTTTTTGCATCTTGCAGTCCCTATTTTCTAACCTTAGTTATGGCCTTTTTCATGATAACTTTGAATTCAAGTGATGAGATTGTACCCTTGTGATAGTATGATTTCAGAGCATTCCTTGAGAATGTTATAATTTTGTCTTCAAGAGTTTTATCATTTCTGTCCTGTAATAAATAAAATTTCTTTTTATTCTTTCAAAAGAGCAGTCCACAAACACATCTATGCTGCAATCGATAATATAATAGCCTTAATTGCTGACTAACTGACTGGCCAACTAATGCCTCCAGAACACAGCAAACCATGCAAGTCAATGGTATACTAATTAAACAATAAAATATAATGTTTAGTTGTTAAGTAGACATGTTTTATCATCTTTGCATGTTTTTTTTTTTTTTTTTTTTTTTTTTTTTTTATAATAGTTTATAGTCCTTTACACCAAGTGTTTTAAGACTGAAACGGCTGTGTCAGAAGCACCTAAGTACTTCCAGTCGTGGATCATAATTTGATCCTTTTAACTTTTCCCTCCTCCTTTCTCCAGGCTTGGGACTGGCTTGCAAAAGCATCTTTGCATGTATAAATAAGATGCATATATAAATATATAATATAATCCTGCTATAACGAACTTCAAGGAGCCGAATAATTGGGTACGTTATATCCGTTATATCCAGGGTATAACTAAAATCAAGTAACTATGAAAAAAAACTCCGCCTCGCTAATTGCGAGCCAGTCCCAAGCCTGGAGAAAGGAGGAGGGAAAAGTAAAAAGGATCAAATTCTGATCCACGACAGGAATTACTTAAGTGCTTCCTACATACAGCCATTTGAGTCTTAAAACACCTTGTGTAAAGGACTATAAACTATTATAAAAAAAAATAAAAAAAAACTATGAAAAAACAAATTTTATTATATGTGCATGAAACGAAAAAGTTTATTTAAAGCGGCTCCACATTTCAGTGGGGCAGTAATTAGTGCATTATTATGGTCTAAAATAGTCTGTCTCTCTCTTCTGTTGTTTAAGAAGAGGACACAGCCTGAACTATGGCAGAATCCAGCTTATTCAACAGTGTGAATAACTGCTCAATTTAAAGGCACATCAGTAGACTCCAAGATTCGTTGAACCGTCTGCAGTGTTTATATAAAACTATGTTAATAAAACATACATTAACTTAATCAATTTTAAATTATGATTTAAAAACACGTCTCTTTAGGTTGTTGCTCATGTTGTTGTGCCTTCCAGATGTGAGCATCCCACACGTTAAAAACAAAGTTCTATAAACGCTTCTGAACATGGCATAGATAAATATCTCCAGCGAAATCTGTTAAAACTGCTAAGCCTTTCTTTTTCCTTATTCAACTAGGCAGTTCTCCTCATCTGTTCTCCACTTTGCACTACTGTGAGATACTTTGTCATCTCAATTTCCATTTGAGATTTACCAATAACTGGTTGAACCTGTGATGGGACAGCTAAGATGGCTAAATAATAAAAACGTTTCGCAGGTTATGAATTTAAGCCTTCATCCTAGCTGTCTCAATCTTGCTGTTGTTCAACTGTTTGAATTTCTACATAAGAGTATTGTCGTTTTCAAAATAAATTGCTTGCTTATTGCTAACAAAAGCTGTGTTTTGGGGTAAGAGGAAGGTTCAGTTGTATCTTAAATCTAACAATGTTGCTGCAGCTGGCAGAACAACAAAATTGGATGCAGTCGGATCACTGATATATCGGAAACGGTCTGAAAAAGAATTTAGAAGAAACGCAGAACATGTTTCGATGAAACTAACAATTGGTTGTTCTAACATTTCAGTATTGAGCTCATTCATACTCTGGCACTTTTTTAAATGTTCCTCCAGATCCAAAACTGCAGGAAACATGTATGAAAATTATTTTTTTAAATTATTTGATCATAACATCTTACTCCAACGATTACAGTCATCCTGGGGCTTGACTGACTTTGTTTCTGACTGGTTTCGGTCATAACTAACAAGTTGCCTGTTCTGCGTTCGATACGGCAATTCATCATCTGACTGCTGTGTCCCTTAGGGCTCCGTCCTGAGCCCACTCCTCATCTCTCTCTACACAAAAGAAATTGTGCATATGTTCGACATCCACAACATGCACTACCACCTCTACGCTGACGACACGCAGACCTACTACGGGCATTGCCTACCTGACCAGCAGTGTTGTTCGGTAACAAAGTAACGCGTTACTTTACTTAAGTGCATCCGACGTACTTTTTGCCTTTAATGGAGTACAGATTATTTTCAGTACTTTTACTTTTAACGAAGTAATATTTTCGGACTTACTTTTACTTCGTTACTTTTCCAGGACAAAGCGTTACAAAGTGCTGTAAAAATTAATAAAACGACATAAAGTTTAGATTGATGTATTTTTAATTATCTGTTATTATATAAGCACTTCCGAACCTCATTTTACTTTTATGTTTGTAGTATTGAAGCTTGTGGGTGGAGCTAAGATTTTCACGGTCATACTTGTTTTCGTGTACAATAGATTGTTCGAGGTTACTATGGAATCTTCTGCAAGTGAACATGAACAGTGGTGGCGAAGATAGGCAGAACAACAAGGAACTTAATAAAGAACACTCATGGCCATATTTAGTCAAAATATTCAGATTTGAGTCGATGGAAGGTAAAACGTCTAGGTTCACATGCTTGCTGTGCAAACCTAAAGCAACTACGTGATTAGCATTCTACAATTCTCTGTTCGAGGTTACTATGGAATCTTCCGAAGGAGCGAACGTGAACAGTGTTGGCGAAGATAGGCGGAACAACAATGAACTTAATAAAGAACTTATTTAGTTAAACTGTTAAAATTTGAATCGATGGAAGTTAAAACGTTTAGGTCTAGTCTAGGTTCACATGCTTGCTGTGCAAACCTAAAACCTAAAGCAACTACGTGTTCAGCATTCCACAATTCTCGTCGAACTTGAAGAAACACGCATGTATCAGAATACGAAAACTTGACAAAAAATGCACGTAAACGAAAAGCAGACAGTGATGACAGTTCTCGATATGGTGAGCCAAAGAAACGAAAAATTCTACAAAGGACAGTTTCACAGTCGTTCCTAATGCCAATTTTGTGACACAGGCAGCGATCAACAACAGCATTCTGAATCTGGTAGTGGGTGGAGTTCTTCCTTTACACAACATCGAATTGCCCGAGTTCATTGATCTCATATCAGTCCTTCAGCAAAATTGTGAAACAATTACATGACATGCATTGAAGCAAAATATAATAAAAGACAATGGAATTACAATAAAATAGTTAGATGATTGACGAATGACCATTACAAAAGCGGCTTCAGTACTTTTACTTTTTACTTTAAAAGTAACTTTAAAGTGCTGTTACTTCTTACTTTTACTTAAGTACATTTTATAACAAATTCTTTTTCTTTTACTTCAGTAACTTTTTGAGGCATTACTTGTATTTTACTTAAGTACTGAAACACGGTACTTTTTCCAACACTGCCGACCAGTATGTTGATCTGTCTGCACGATTGTCCGCGTGTGTCGCTGACACCAGTCGTAGGCTGCCGGCAAGTCGACTACAGTTCAACCCAGATAAATCCGAGGCCATGTGTTGTTTGTCTAGGTGTCTTCTCCATCATATCCCAAATCATCCTATTAACATCTGCGGTGTCGACACCATTCACCCACAGTAAGAAACCTCGGAGTTTTGATGGATTCTGACTTTACCATGCGATTAAAACATCAATTTTATTTACTACACAGTTTATCAATTTTTCTACGCTTAGAACTGTGGTTATCATGACAATTTGCCTTGTTTGTCATTTCTTTCACAAGATTTTTAGCAACACAATTAAAAAAATGATTTACAATTTGTCAGTTCATGTCCATGTTGGACATAGATAGTTATTAACAGTGTTATTCGGTAACGAAGTAAAAGTAACGTGTTACTTTACTTGAGTACATCCGACGTACTTTTTGCCTGTAACGGAGTACAGATTATTTTCAGTACTTATACTTGTAACGAAGTAATATTTTCGGACAACGCTTTACAAAGTACTGTAAAAAATTAATAAAACAACATAAAGTCTAAATCGATGTTGTATTAATTATCTATGATTATTAACGTATGCACTTCCGAACCCCATTTTACTTTTATGTTAGTAGTAATTGAAGCTTGTGGGTGGACCTAAGATTTTCCCGGTCATACTTGGTTTGGTGTACAATAGATTGTTCGAGATTACTATGGAATCTTCTGCAAGTGAACATGAACAGTGGTGGCGAAGATAGGCAGAACAACAAGGAACTTAATAAAGAACACTCATGGCCATATTTAGTCAAAATATTCAGATTTGAGTCGATGGAAGGTAAAACATCTAGGTTCACATGCTTGCTGTGCAAACCTAAAGCATTCTACAATTCTCTGTCAAACTTGAAGAAACACGTGATACGCGTGCATCCAGTGCATGTATCGGAATACGACAAATTGACGTAAAGGCGTGTAAAAATAGAATTTTTTTATTAGTTTGCGATACCCCTAGTTTATCAGTTTTATCAACGCAGTAGCGTTTGAAAGACAATCGAATTACGATAAAATACAGTTAGATGATTGACGAATGACCATTACAAAAAACGGCTTCAGTACTTTTACTTTTTACTTTAAAAGTAACTTTAAAGTGCTGGTACTTTTTACTTCTACTTAAGTACATTTTTTAGCAAATACTTTCAATTTTACTTAAGTAACTTGTTGAGGCGTTACTTGTACTTTTACTTAAGTACTGAAACAAAGTACTTTTTCCAACACTGGTTATTAAGTCCATAATCCACAATAGTTTGATGGCAAGTTGCACGATCAATTAATTGATAAAATAAGGAACTATGCAAATCTGCAGCTAGCAGCATTTGCATCATATCAGTTGATGAACAAATTTCTTCATACACAATCCAGCAGTGCTCAATTAACATAAAGACCAGCTCTGTTGATTCTTTCAGTCCTCCTCTGTTAACTGCATCAACAAATTTCAGAGCTTCACCAGACAATGGCTGATCTATTTTGTTTTCAAGTCGTGCTTTATCAAAGGCAGATTCAAGAATAGTAACTACGACCTGCAACAAAAACTCCCGAGATTTTTAATGGGAATCATCAGTCCACGATGCTTTACAAGTAGGGATGTCACGGGTACGACTTTTTCGGGTTCTTGATTTTTGAATTTTCGGGTTCAGGTTTGAGACTTTTCAAAAACCGGTTTCGGGTTTTCAATTTTTCAAACATCGGGTTCAGGTTTTCAACTTTCAAAATTTCGGGTTCGGGTTTCAAAATTGAAAACTTTCGGGTTTGGGTAGTACCATTTACATATTTTTAGAAATACATATGGGAGTGATTTTTGTGCTATCCATATATATAAAAGAACATGTCCTGACTAACTGACTGACTGACCGACTGACTGATAATCAACGCCGAGCTCAAACGCCTCATCCTAGGAACGTGAAATTTGGAACTTATAATACTTTTATAGCGTAAGCACCCACTAAGAAAGGATTTTTGAAAATTTTTCTTTTGAGAGGATGAAACTGAAAAACAAATGTTTTTCTGAAATTTGGTATCTATATTCTTTTTAAAAAATGAGAAAATACGTGTTTCACCATTTTTTGAAAAATTGGTTTCCAGGATCTCAAATGTGGGGTGGAAAATAGGGTTATTTGTTTTTTAGAATAACTGCTACTCAAAAACTGTTTAGTGATACACATGTAAAAATTAGTATTTAGTATCTACTCAAAAAATAAAGATATACCTATTTTATCAATTTGTAATAATTTTATTTTTAGGACCACAAATGTGGGGAGGAAAAAAGAATATAATTAAAAACTCCAAAAACTAAAAGTGTTAAAGTTTTGCAATTTGGTACCGAGGTTATTTTTACAAAATAACAAAATACTTGTTTTATTAATTTTTGAAAATTTGGTTTCCAGGACTTCAAATGTGGGAAATAGTGTTTCATTTTTGTAGAAAAACTGCAACCCTGAAACTAAAAATACTACAGATATACAAATTAGTAACTAGATACTACTTAAAAGATAAAGTTACAAATGTTTTCCAATTTTTTTTGTTCTGGCTTCCAGGACTACAAATGTAAGGCAGAGAAAAGGATTATATTTGCTTGAAAACTCAATAACTGAAAATGTAAAAACATTAAAATTCAATATTATGGTTTTTTTAAATTTATTATTTTTGAAAAATTAGTCTCCAAGCTTTGAGGTTTTGTACCGTTAAAATTGGTTGAGTCCAGGCCTCGACGTTTTTGTCCATGAAACGGGGCAGTTCGAGCCTAAATAACAAGCCAGGCCTGAAATTTTCTGTATATGAAATAAGCTGGACCGGGTCTAAAAAAATCTGTGTAGGGCACTATGGATTAGAGTGCTGAATGGACCGGGCCAGGCCGTGATTTTAGGGTCTTCAGACCGGATGGGCCAAACCTGAAGTCAAGGTGGGACGGGGCGCATATAGATGCCAAGTATATAGAAATTTTAGGCCTGTAAAACGAGCCAGGCCCAAATTAGATTGGCCGTACCGGGCCTGAAATTTTAACTTCTGAAGCGGGCTGGGCCAAGTTGTCGACGGACCGGACCGAGTGAGCCGTAAAAAATCTCTCTGTGCAGTATGCTACTATGGATGCGTATTCTCTTTTTCAAGCGAGCGAAGCCGCGAGGGGAATGCTAGTATATAAATATATATATATTTCTTCAGAAGCTTACAAGACAAATTCTCGATGACAACACTGTCGTGCTCAATCGTGAACCTGATCCTTATCGTCTAAAAATCTTAGAGGCCCTCCATATTGTTCAAAATAAACCTGGAATAAATGTACAAGACGACCATTTTGGACGAATACTACGTTTGTTCAATAATAACTCAATCCACTCTTCCATACGTCAAGCATCAGGTACAACTTCTACCAATAACTCCGGAAACAATAAGATTCCTTGTGTGTCGGCTCCCTCTATCGGTGATGCTACTGGTTGTTCCTCTTTTACAAATTTATCTGTTCTCTACGTCAAGAGTTCGAAATCTGAGGTTCACCAGGCACTACCGGCACTACGACAAGACGTACACCCATCAGCGCAGGTATCTCCACCTCCGTTTTCTGATGAATCTGGAGATTGCTCGAGTAATGTTCATGGCCTTGTTTGTGACATTGATGATGAAGTTAAGGATGATGAGCCCGAGCCACTTGCTGTTTCTGGCCCCTCTAGTGACGCGTGTGGTTCTGTGTCCGGAGATTGCTTCGAACCTTTCTAATGTCACCGTCACACAGGCTGACGGCGGCGGCGAAGATGAAGGTGTTGTTGACAGTGGAAATGCGGTTACAATGTCGTTTTGCCATATAATCAATAGTGGTAATATTACATTGCGTCGGAAAAGACAGTGATTCATAACCTTTCTAATGTCACCGTCACACAGGCTGACAGCAGCAGGGAAGATGAAGGTGTTGTTGACAGTGGAAATGCGGTTATAATGTTGTTTTGCCATATAATCAATAGTGGTAATATTACATTGCGTCGGAAAAGACAGTGATTCATAATTGGTTTTAAATAGTTCCGACTTTATCGGATTACAATATTTTTATGTAGACTGATTTACAAAAAAATTTAATTCTTTAGTTTTATAGTATATATTTTAATTATACATTTCAGTTTATTTTAAGTTATTTTATTTACAAATTCTAGTATATTCGATTTAAAAAACTTTCCTGTCTTCGTAAATATTGGTATATATGTTGTTTACATTTAAACAGTTGAGTACCGATGATGGCGAATGCCGAAACCGGCCGGTCTACTCGTTTAAATAAAGATTTTGAAAATGTTTGTACTGTTTTGAACATAAGAAAAGAATGTAGACAGCTGACGAATTTGATTCAAAAGTGTTGCAATAAGAAATGGGCCGTTATATTTAATAGAGCTTGCATTCGTGAAAATCTGATTCCTAGTTATTTAAAGAATATATATATATATATATATGTATATATATATATATTACAATTGGTTTAATGGATTGAGCGAAATACTTAGGAAGTTCTGTATTAAAAAAATAAACAACATATAAACTACAGTACATATTTATGTTGTTTAGTCTTGTCAATAATTTTATTTTATTTTTCATGAATTCCATTAAAAGGTGAATCATTTTCTGAAACTGGTCTAGCATTACATTTAAGTGTCACGTTTTTATTATAATGAAATCTGTAGCTATAACAAAAATACATGATTTTTAAGTGTTTGCAAAAGTTCCAGATTTGAGTTTCGAATTATTATATCTTGCATATCCCCAAACATCGACCATTACACATATTGACCAAACTATAGCAAGTCCTGTTATGAGCTGTTAAAGTACAATAATAGGGAAGGAAGACTCTGAAAGTGTTAAGAGTGATGTATCACCCCATGAATGTAATGCTTTAAAATGTAGCCGAGTTCAACTGAAATGTAGGTGCTTCTTGCCTGTCATTGCAGATGCATGTTGTCACAAGAATGATACAAGGACTACAAAGATGCCAGTTACCACCGGTGGATGTTAGGAAAACCTGTATCAGTTTACGGGACACAGGTTGTTTATCAGTCATAGTCAGAAGTCAGAAGAGGCTAACTGGCATAGAAGAGCTATGTGTGTTGATTGATGGAACCGTCAGAAAATTCCCAGTGGTAATAATTGAATTAGAGTCTCAATAAAAATCTATGTTATCGCTCGGTGAGTAAACAACTTCGCTCGGATCTCCGAAGTCTTTTATTGTGTTTAATTAGTTTAGTTCGTACGAAAACTTCCTTATCTGTTCAAAAGTGTTTCGTTTACTTATTGTGTCATTTGTTACTGTTCGCCCTGCTTGTTTACAACTCTGGTTAACGAGGTATGCCTAGAGCGGACAGACCATCGGTTTCAGACAACTGTCTGAAAGAAATTCTAGTGGAGGTGACGGACTCGCTCTGCACAAAACTTGCACAAATTAACGAGCATATGATATTGTCTATCACCAAACAGCTGAATGATAATTTCAGCAAGTCCACAGAGGTTATGGCCCAGAATTTCCAAAACATCATTGCTCAGGTGACAAAAGCAAAATACATTAAGTTTTCTAAAGATTGCACGACACAACTTGCCATAAATCGTGCCAATTATGAAAAAAAGAACCTTGGAAGTTTCTACAACTACGTCAATAGAAAGTTTTTCCAGCATTCTTCGTTTGGTGACTTAAAGCGACATGATGGGAGCTTGACTTCCGATTCTTCCGAAATAGCCAATATTTTCAACACATATTTTTCTAGTGATTTTACAATTGATAATGGAATCTCCCACTGTCTTCCCACTCGATCTTCAACGATCTTGGAAAATGTCCTAATTACTCCTGAGTTAGTTTTTCGAACCTTGCAGCAACTGGATAGTTCAAGTTCAAAAGGCCCTGATCTCATTCCTAACATCTTCTTAACACATTGTTCATCCAGTCTATCAATTCCGCTCTGCCACATTTTCGACGTCTACCTTAAATCTGGAATCCTGCCATCAATTTGGAGGACGGCGTACGTCACTCCCATTCACAAGAAAGGCCCGACATCCGAACCCTCCAATTACAGACCAATTTCTCTAACCTGCACCTGCTGCCGAGTTATGGAAAAAATCATCAGCAAAGAAATTCTGCATTACTTGAGTTCTAATAACCTTATTACATCACATCAACATGGCTTCAGACATTACATTACATGCACAAATCTACTCGAATGTGTTTACGACTGGTCGTCTGCTCGTAAGAATCAACAGAATACTGACATAGTCTATTTTGACTTCCAAAAGACTTTCGATTCTGTTTCGCACCCCAAAATACTTGAAAAACTTAAATATTACAACATTACAGACAACTTATATAATTGGCTCAAGGATTTTCTCCATGAAAGAAAACAATTTGTTCAGATCAACGGAATACTTTCCAAGTGTGTCGCTGTTACAAGTGGGGTCCGCATCAAGGAAGCGTACTCGGCCCAACATTATTCCTAATATATATAAATGACATTGTAGATACATTACCCCCAAATAACACATCAATCAAGCTTTTTGCTGATGACATTAAACTATACAGATCTTCCAAGCTAGTAAACTCAGACCTTCAGGATAGCATCAATACACTAACTACATGGAGTAAAAGATGGCAGCTTAACTTGGCCACAGACCAATGTTTTGTCTGCTCTATCAAGTCTTCTTTCAGACATAAAACTATTTCAACTCAGTACTCTATTGATAACACACCACTCAAACTACTCTGCCAAGTAAAAGATTTTGGTGTTATTATTGACTCTGAACTCAAATCAGATCTCATATTGATAATATCGCCCATCAAGACTGGAAAATTTCCCTCGAAGGAGGGACGATTGTCACAAATAAGATTTTTGTGATTGTGTTTTTATCCCTGAAAGGCGAGGAGCGATTGTTATTGTTGTTGTGGTGCAATCAATGGTGGTGGTAGTGTGAACTGTACGAGTTTCGATGTATTTTGATTAATTTTTTGAAATTAAAGTTTTGAGTTGAAAGAGTTTTCGTTTGTTCTATTTCGTAGTGACATCATGGTTCGGTAGTATATTAGTTGTATGGCTTACAATCCGTCACTAGCTAATTTAATAGCTGCCACAGATATATGTTATAAGATATATATTATAAGGAAATATAGCGTCGATATGTTTTTACGAGCCACATATATCAGAAACTTGGATGGTTTACAATCCACCATGAAATAATGCAAATATAAATGTCTCAACTTCAGACTCGAACCCACGACTGTCAGATTGGCAACACCTCCTCGCATCATGCCAACTACCTTACCATCTGCGCCACAGCAGATTTGTACCCATTCATAGTCGAGTGTTGTGTTGAACATACCCCAACAAAAGCACTTACCAACCACTGTTTTTTGGCAGTGGTGCAGATGGTAAGGGAGTTGGCATGATGCTAGGCAGTGTTGCCGATCCGACAGTCGTGGGTTCGAGTCTGAAGTTGAGACATTTATATTTGTGTTATTTCATGGTGGATTGTAAGCCATCCAAGTTTCTGATATCTTAGCCATTTATTAATTAACAAAGATAATGACCTAGACTACAACAAAGTTATTGGTGACATTAGAGAGTATTTTAGATAATTATAATTTGTGTTGATTTTAATAAATTGTTAATTTGCATTTAAGTTTTTTTGAAAAAATTCGGGAATCAAAATATAATAAAAAGTTAGATAAGCAATTGATAGAAACACCTTGGTTATGGTAAAAAAAACCTTTTAACCCCCCCCCCCATTTCTAATGAAGCAAACCTGTGTTAAAAGTCTTTTGTCCCCCCCCCCCTTATTTTTTTCTGCATAAACCACATGGTCCCTACTTTCAATCTGATGATGTGGCACTGAACCTTATTCCCTCAGTTATGAACTTAGAAAAAATTTATGATATGATCTTGATTGAAAGATCTTGCCAAAATCAAAATAACTGAACTGTAACAAACAAATACCTCTCTCATTTCAATGTTACCAGGATGGCATATTTCAGAATCTAGTGAATTCATTTTTAGAAAATCTTTTGACAAAGAGGAAAAAATTAAAGGCAAACAATCTCTTGATTTTTCTTGTTGTCTGTTATCTTGGATTAAACTGGTTGGTGTATTTATCAAATGCACAGAATTTTCAAATTCTTTTGTATCTAGTATTTTACTGTCTGTTGAAGAATTATCCATAATTGACACTGTACATTTTGGGAGTGAGTCATCTTGTTTTATTTCACAAAGGCTTTTATTTTGCTTTTCCAGTAAAAGTTCTTTCTGTACAGTTACAAGCATTTCCATTATCTTTATCTCTTCTTTAAGTTTTTTAAAAAATTCAATATCTTGTAAAACCATGTCATTTTTTGTTAAATAGTTCTTTTGAAATGAGTTTACTAGGCAATTATTACAGCTGGATGAATCTGTGAACAAAATGGAGTTGGTGTTGTGATGGCAAGATGATACTGATGATATAGATGACACTGATGGAGAGAGCTCTTTGACTCCATAATGAAGAGGTGTCCTGAAAAGCTCGGGAGAATGAAAAACTGACAAATTTTCCTGAGATACAGAATGCTGAACGATTGGTGAAGTTGGTGAAATTGGAATTGGCAGAAGTGGCTCCTTTTGATTTAACAAAACTGTGAACAAAATGACATACATTGAAGTCATTGGCAAAATATAAAATAAATAACAGAAAAAATTCAACTGAATATATATCTGAAATTATTATAGAGTAGAATGATTAAGTGCTGTAATCTATATAAATAAAAATAAGTCGCTAAATGTGTTGCCGAGCGCTAAATTCGAGAACGACTGAAATAATTGCTACTAAATTTTGACACAATATGTTCTCCTCATTAGGGAGAAGGTTTTTATCTATTTCTTTAAAAAATTGCTTATTCTTCCACTTTTTATGAGCAAAAAGTTTTCTAGGCTTTTATTTCACAACCATCGGGACCATTGAGAGCTGGTTATCTACATAAATAAAAATAAGTCACTAAATGATTGGAGTCTCACATCGGCTAGGAACTGGATATGCAATATTTCTGAGAACTCGTTCACACTGTGACTTAACAAACCCCCTAAACATTAATATTTTTAAGAAAAACTAGAGATGGGAATCGAATCCTAATTTAAGAGTTCGGGTTCGGTTCGCTAGTGGTTACAGTTCGGGTTCGGTTCGGTAGTGCTTACAGTTTGAGTTCGGTTCGCTAGTTGTTAAAGTTCGGGTTTGGTTTGGGATAGCTATGGCTCGAGCTAGATTCGATGATAATTGCATTAAAAAATAGTCAGTTTATTAATTCAAGACATTTAAAAAAAATAAGGTTCCATATTGTATTTTTAAAAAAATTACATTTTTAATGTTTCTGTACTCATTCGAGCTCTTCGCTCACTCATAAAAATAGTCAGTTTATTAATTCAAGACATTTAAAAAAAATAAGGTTCCATATTGTATTTAAAAAAAAATTACATTTTTAATGTTTCTGTACTCATTCGAGCTCTTCGCTCACTCATAGTCATGTTGCTGACACTAAGCGTGCCTTTCCTTCTGTAACAAACGTTTCCAGCTTTTGCTTGCTCCATTTTGAACCGTTTGCTAACTTATTAGTATTTGCCATATTATTTAAGTTCTATATAATAAATACAACAAACAACAAAATAGGTAATTCAAGCAACACGACCGCACGGTGTAATAAGCTACGTGAGAAAGAAAGTAAACATAACAACAAAGATGTGCATAAGCTTCCATAAGACAAACAATAACAGCGATATTAAATACAGAAAACAAAATAAAGATTTTTATTTCAAGAATATTTCATAGTCATAATTTAAATTTAAAAAAATAGGTTCGATGAATTTAGCATGGGTTCGTTCGGGTTCGGTTCGTTCCGAGCGAAACAGAGTTCAGAAAACAAAATAACGATTTTTATTTCAAGAATATTTCACAGTCATAATTTAAATTTAAAAAAAATAGGTTCGATGAATTTAGCATTGGTTCGTTCGGGTTCGGTTCGTTCGGAGCGAAACAGAGTTCGGGTTCGGTAAAAAGTAGGGTTCGAGTTCGGTGTGTTCGGTTCGATTGCCATCTCTAAGAAAAACACTGTGGTATAGGCAGAAATTTTGTAGTGATACAAATTATTTCTGCGAAATGAATTAAAGCGTAAAAATGCTTTGTCACAAAATGACGCAGATCTTCAACTTTATTTTCTCAAACATTTAATGTTTGCTGTAGCAATTTTTTTGTATAAATAAATAATGTGCATATTTATGTTGAAATAGTTATTCTATTATTGAAAATTTTTAAAAGATATTAACCTAGCAAAGTTAAAAACTTATTTAAATGAAGAGTTTAAATGGATCATAATATATGGCCTAAGATTATAGGAATTAAACAGCAACTGCACCAATGAAACATTTTCAATCAGAAGCAAGTGAAAGTAAAATATCTGAAAATTTATAAGCATTTTGCAATAAACTAATCAGAAATAAAACTAAAACAGCTGACTGGTTTGCAGCCTTTGAGGTCTTGCTATGTTTTTGAAACAAAAAGCATCAGACATGTAGCCGGACATATTGTTTAATTGTCTTGTCCATCCTTCATTTTCCATTTGGCATTTAGTTCTCCAAAAACATTTTTTTTGAAATCCAAGACATGATTCATCTCGTTCTACTCGAGCCAAGACACTTCTGGCTCGATCTTCATCTGTCAAGCCCTGCTAAATCGATGTAAAAAAGTTACCAATGAAATTTTATTGTTTTTCATCAAATCTAGAAGAACTTTACCAACTAGACGTATTTGCTGTATTTTTTTTATATATATTTTCTATCAAGAGGTCACAGTTCAACAACCATCCACATTGTCAGTACTCACAAATAAGGAAAGGTGCCTAATATGGGTGCCTATGATAGTTATTCCATGATGGGCCCAAATGAGTAACAAATAGGGAGGATATAATGTTCTAAAAACTTTGCTTTATTAAAACCATGCTAATATCAATGCAAATAAACTTTTAAATACAACATATAAAAACAGATTTTCACAATCCAACTAAAAGATATTTTATAACAATAATGACCAAATCACATACACATTTCTGACTAATATAACATAACAAGTGAAGCAAAAAACAAAGTTTTTTAAAAACACACTTTTATATTATTATATGTTATTATATCTTACTAGCGGGGTGCCCGGGCTTTTTAGAGGTTTTTCTATCGTTTTTCTCATGCTCTCGTTTCCTTTCCTGCTTGCTCTCATGCTCCCGGTCGCTTTCCCACTTTTCGACCAGCTAGAGCTCTAAAACTTTCAGGAAAGCTTTATTCTGGATGACAATACATGAATTAAATGTTTCCGACATGAATTAGGCCTTAAATCAATTAAAATTAATCAAATCAAATTAATCAGACAGTTCAAGATACTGTTTTATAGGAAACAGATATATATATATATATACCGGCCATTTTTCCGAATCCGGTCAAATCCGGCTCCGGCCAGATTTGATGGCCGGATTTTACATATTTATTTATTTATTTCAGTGAAATAAATACAATTATATATATATATATATATTTTTTAATATATATATATATATATATATATATATATATATATATATATATATATATATATTTTTTTTAATATATATATATATATATATATATATATATATATATATATATATTTTTTAATATATATATATATATATATCTTTCAAATGGCTTATTTCTTATCAGTTTATTTCATATAGCTAGGCTGTATCATTAATAAATTTAATCTTCCGATTGCTGCAACAGAATAGCACGCTCGGAAGCTATATAAGGTCACGCTCACGAACTTTGAACTCTCTCTCTCTATTTTGTTGAATTATTTTTGTTTTGTTTAAGTATTAAAAATTAACAGCATAAAATGGCTGAGAAAAAAAATCGGGCTTTTGGGCGTATTTTGATGTCAAAATCACGGATAATTCGAAGGCTGTTTGAAAACACTGCTATGCGGAGTTGTCACGCAGCAAGACTAATACTCCCAAAAGTTTTTCGACGTCTTCTCTGCTTACTCATCTAAGATCTAAGCATCCAATCCTGTACAGTGAGATTAACAGTCTAAAGACTTCGATGGCGGCTGCTGTTGAAGTTGCCACTGCCTCGAATACTGTTTACTATTTTTTGTTTATTTGAAATAAAGCTGATATTGTCTGTTGGTTACTACGTTGGTTTTTAATGATAACATGCAATTGAACAAAAAGATGAATAATGAATAATAAAAATTACAAGACCGGCTCCGGCCCCGGCCGGATTTTGAATTATGAATCCGGCCAGAACCGGCCCCGGCTGGATTTGAAAAACCCAAGTCCGGTGCAAATATATATATATATATATATATATATATATATATATATATATATATATATATATATTATAAGGAAACATAGCGTTAATATGTTTTTACGAGCCACATATATCAGAAACTTGGATGGCGTACAATCCACCACGAAATAACGCAAATATACATGTCTCAACTTCAGACTCGAACCCACGACTGTCGGATCGGCAACACCGCCTCGCATCATGCCAACTACCTTACCATCTGCGCCACTTCCACCGCCAAAAAACTTCCAATATCATAAAACATATATCTTCGATAGTTATTAAATTAGCTAGTGACGGATTGTACGCCGTACAACTTATAATACTATCGAGCATTGATTCGTACCCATTCATAGTCGAGTGTTGTGTTCAACATACCCCAACAAAAGCGCTTAACAACCACTGTTTTTTGGCGGTGGAAGTGGCGCAGATGGTAAGGTAGTTGGCATGATGCGAGGCGGTGTTGCCGATCCGACAGTCGTGGGTTCGAGTCTGAAGTTGAGACATATATATATATATATATATATATATATATATATATATATATATATATATATATATATATATATATATATATATATATATATATATATATATATATATATATATATATATATATATATTGTTATAATATTTAGGTTCTTTGAAAATGGTCCTTTATTTATTAGAAGAAATACACACTTAATCAAAAACTTGTATCTTAGTAACTGTAATTAAGACTGGTTGATTGAAGTTATGTAAACACTCACTCTAGATTTTCCCTCCCTTTCTTCGTTTATAAACTCTTCTGAGGTTTATCAGCCTTGATTATAAACCATAGATATAAAACTACCCACTTCTTAATCCTGTTCGTCCCGAACAGTTTCATTGCCTCCATAATATTTGGCAAGGCGGTCAACATGAATTACTTCATCTTAGTATGTTGGCCCTTTTGAATCCGGTAGATGACATCATTGATCTTTTTAATAATTCTATATGGTCCTTCCCAGTCTTGTTGAAGTTTAGGTGATTTCCCAATTTTACGTTGTGGATTGTAGAACCACACCAAATCATTTTCTTTAAACTCTTTCATATTTGATTGGCGATCATACCGAGTTTTCATTCTGTCGCTGGCTGCTTTGATCCTATTTCGGGCTATGAAATGAATTTCATTTAACCGAGCCCGCAATTGTGCGGCATACTCGCTTTCCGATTCTACTTTGTCTCCCGGACTTCCAAACATAAGATCGCAAGTAAGTCGCATCTCCCGTCCAAATAACATTTTACTTGGGGTGGCCTTCGTCGTGTTGTGAACCGATCCTCTGTAAGCCATCAAAAATAACGGAATGTGTTTATCCCAATCAACTTGGTTTTCACCGACCATCTTAGACAAGTGTTGTTGAATAGTTCTATTAAATCGTTCCACCATACCATCAGACTGAGGATGAAGGGGAGTTGTGCGGGTTTTATGTATGCCTAAAACACGGCACATTTCTCTAAACAATTGTGAATCAAAGTTCCTGCCCTGATCTGAATGGAGCTCCATTGGTATTCCATAGCGACTAACCCAGCCATTAACAACAACGTTGGCAACTGTCACTGCTTCTTGATTAGGTATAGCAAAAACCTCTGGCCATTTTGTAAAATAATCTACGACCACAAGAATGTACTTATTGCCAGATTTTGACACTGGAAATGGACCTGCTAAATCTATAGCAATTCTTTCAAAAGGGGAACCTACATTGTACTGTTGTAAATGGCCCTTTGTTTTAGCGTGTGGTCCTTTACTAGCGGCACAGGTATCACATTTTTGACACCATTCCTCTACATCCATTTTACAGTATACCCAATAAAATCTTTGGCGGATCTTGTCCAACGTTTTATTCATCCCTAGATGTCCCCCTGATACTCCGGAGTGCATTTGTTGGAGCACTTCTGGCACTTTTACTTTTGGAATAATTAATTGCAAAACATTGGTGGAACCATCAGTGCTTTCCCAAATTCTTTTTAGAGATCCGTTCACAACCCTTAGAGAGTCCCATTCAGTGTTGTTTCAGTTAAGCGTAACTTTAACTGAATTAGGTCTAATAACTGAAAAAAAAGATTTAAGTTAAGTACTAACTGAAATTTTAACTGAAAAATAATGTTAACTTTAATTGTAATACTAATAGTAAAAAAAAGTAGTAACTGTAATAGAAACTGAAAAAAAATGGTTTCGGAAAATCCAATACTGAAATTTGCCAAAATTGTATTTGTTTATATTTGGTAACCGGACCAACTCGTGTCTTTTATCTCTATTATGATTTCCTTTTTCATCGCTTTATTTGCATTTAACGACATTCAAACAATGTTAAAAATAAATTCTGGCCAAAAACAAGAAAATGGAGTTTGGTGTTATTTCAGTTACGAACCCTCTACTGATAAAAGCCGGTGCAACGTGGTTTGCGCGCGTTGTAACAATCCACCAGATGAGACACCGGTTTAACCAAAGCGTTGTAAAACTTAACCACAGCCTACTCCAGTTGAGCTCAACCGCGTTGTAACAATTCACCGCGTGCATACACTGGTGTACATCACATCAGCCAGAGTTAAAGCGTGGTTGAGTGTTATTGTTGGTTTCAAGCATGGCGTCTGAGCACGTGTATTTCCTTGAGAGTTACGGAGAAATATTTAGTGCGACAATTGTTGCTGAAAATGCTGAGTTTGCATACAAATCTGTAGAACAGTGTAAGATTACTTTTTAAGACATAGTCACACACATAACACACTTTAACCCCCAATATGATAAAGTTGTTTACGTGAGCGTCCATCTTAGATCAACCAAAGCGTTGTAATAATTATTGGAAATATCGGTGCACCAGTGATCGACCACAGAGTTGACAGCAGTGTTGAGCTGGTGAATTGTTACAACGCGCCCTTTGTAGTGTGAGAGAAAAAGATTCGGAAGCTCACGTGGTCGAAACTTGCGGAGATCTGTTGAAAGGCTTAAGTTGAGAGAGCTTTATCTGTGTGTGGAGATTTGACGCATGGAGAAAGGAACAGACTTAAAAAATATAGAACTACGGACATTTGTTAAAATGAATTTTTTTTTTATTAACTATAATAATTGTAGGTTTTCTGCAGGAAAATAAAATCTTGAATCGATATCCATTTTGTTTTCCTTTCTTGAATATTAAAAATTGTTTTACTAATTGTAATAGTAACTGAAAAAAGTATTAACTCTAAAATTAACTGAAAAAAATGAATAAAATTAACTTTAACTGCAATACTAACTAAAAAATATTAAATTGACTAACTTTAACTGATACTCTAACTGAAAAACCCTAACTGAAACAACACTGGTCCCATTGTGACCAATACGATTTAGTAGCAGGACTCAATTCAGAAATCTCTTGCCAGTCAGGTTTTTTCCCTTCTTCCATCCATCTCAAAATTGGCCCTATATCATCATCTTTTAATTGTTCGTCTCGAATCACATCATCTGACCAAGTGTCGTCAATTTGAAACCGTACTTAAAAACACTGATTATTTATTTCCTTCCCCTCCATACGAATGCAATACTTACATTCATCATTGCAAGGTCGTCGTGACAGTACGTCAGCATTTTTGTGCTGTTCACCCTTCCGATGCTGAATTTCAAACTCGTATGATTGTAAACGTTCGATCCACCTAGCCACTTGTTCTTCTGGATTTTTAAAACTTAAAAGCCATTTCAAAGCAGCGTGATCCGTTCTCAACAAAAACTTTTGACCATATAAATACTTGTGAAAGTGCTTAATAGAATCAACGATTGCTAATAACTCACGTCTAGTGACGCAATAATTGAGCTCCGGTTTCGACAAAGTTCTGCTATAATAAGCTATAACCTTTTCATTGCCGTCAACAATTTGACTAAGCACTGCCCCTATTCCTTCATTACTTTCATCTGTGTCTAATACAAAATCTTTTCCAGGAATTGGATACGACAGAACTGGCGTAAAACTCAAAGCTGTTTTTAACCATTCGAACGCCTGTTGATTTGACTCTGACCAATCAAACGGTGCATTCTTTTCTGTAAGCTTATATAGTTCCTTTGCAATGCTGGAAAAGCTGGCTACAAATCGTCGATAATATGTGCACAAACCAAGAAAGCTGAATTTCTCGGAACAGGCCAATGGTTAACCGCTACAATTTTCTCAGGATCGGTTCCTACCCCTTCGGCAGAAACTATATGACCAAGATATTTCACCTTGCTTTTGAAAAGTGCACACTTTGACGGATTTAGCTTCATACCAGCATCCCGGATCCTTTGGAAAACTTCTCCAAGATTGTGTAGATGCTCTTCAAACGTCTTTCCAACAACAATAATGTCGTCCAAATAAACAAGACACGTTCTCCAATTTAATCCTTGTTACACATACTCCATAAGTTGCTCGAATGTTGCGGGTGCGTTGCACAAGCCAAATGGCATCACTGTAAATTGCCACAATCCTTCACCTATTGAAAAGGCAGTTTTCTCGCGATCCTGGGGATGTATTCCCAACTGCCAATATCCGCTCTTAAGATCTAAAGTAGAAAACATTCGAGATCCCACAAGTGTATCGATGGTGTCATCGATTCTGGGCAAAGGGTAGCTATCTTTTTGTGTGACCTCGTTTAACATTCTGTAGTCGACACAAAAACGTAGCGAGTTATCTTTCTTCCTAACAAGTACTACAGGTGAACTCCATGGACTATAGATGGTTCAATAACTCCTTGTTTCTTCATCTTTTCTAGCATTTTTCTAGCTTCTTCTCGCTTTGCCAGTGGAAGCCTTCGTGGCAGTTGACGAATGGGCTCTGTATTACCAGTTCGAATTCGGTGTTCAACGATCTTTGTTTTCCCATTGTCTTCTTTGTCAATAGCTATTATATCACAATATTCTTCAATCAGCTTTTCCGCTTTGACATAGTCCATTGGTTTTAATGAAGTTTTAGCGGATTCAAGCAGTTCCTGAATTTTCGAATACTTCATTCTCTTTTTATTATTATTTTTACCAACCACTGTGGTACATGCCACTATGTGATCGACTGGGCTGCATACCACAATTTCATCACCTTTTGTTATTTGCTTGTCGCGTTCTGTCACATTCATAACTCTGACTGGCACATAGCTTCCTGACTCCGTTTGTACCAGTGTTTTTCCGATCAGTAATCCATGTTTTTCAACTCCGTTCAGGGGCTCGATGAACCCAACAACTCCTAAGTTTTTCTCATTCTCTAATCTTGCCCAAACCAAAGATTCCGACTGAGCAGGTACAATGATGCTCTTTGTTACCAATACTCGCTTTACCGAATTTATTTCGCCTTTATAGCAAACAGGTATTTCCATATTTCCCTGTCTGAATGTTCCCATTTTTAAGTCCACTGCAAAACCCTGAATTCTCATAAAGTCAAGCCCAAGTAGGCATTCTTCTTCTATATCAGCAACCAGAAACTGGTGCTGAAAAGTCTTATTTCCCAGCCTTATTTCAGTTTGAATTTTACCAACTACTGGGACAAGCTCTCCTGTTGCAGCCTTTAAATGATGTGCTTTCCACTTTGTAAAACCTCTCCTTTCGCCAAACAAGGTTTTATGATTGAACAAGAAGCTCCCGTATCAATAATAAACTTACAGTTTCTTATTCCTAATCTACCTTCAACAAATAAACTAGTTCCTTTTCCAAGAACGGTAACTGGCACAACTCTGCAAGGCAAATTATCTTTTACCTTCACAGAATCTGATTTTTTCTTGTTGGATTGGGCATTTATGGGTTTTCCTTGTTTGACATCATTACGCCTACAGTGATCCATTTTCTCCTGTTGCCCGGGTCTAAACATCTGAATTATACAGTCTTTTTGTAGATGTCCCGGTCTTCCACAACTCCAGCAGCGTGGTGAGTTATTCCCTTTCCAGTTAATTCTTTCCTTAATAACTCTCCAGACTCGATCATAAGGTTCATCTTCGTCCTCGCTTCCCAATTTTCTTACGTGACGAGACCTATCAGATGGCTCCACAGAGGCTTCATAATTTATTGCAAATGCCAAAGCTTCGCTGGGACTAGCTACGCGGGCAACCCTAAGAGCCTTTTGGGTTTCAGAGTTCTTCAAGGCCGCTATGAATCCATCCGTAATAATTGTGTTGAGGACATTTCGAGGGCACAAGGGGTAACCCAGATTAGCAAGCCGTTCTATATCTGCTTCCAGCTTTTGCATGCTTTCTTCGGGTTTCTGGCGTCGACTCTTGAGTTGAGCTCGAAAAATTTCGGGCACGCGTTGATTACCGAATCTGTTCTCGAGAACCTTTACGATCGCATCGTAATCATCTCTATCTACAACAAGCTTGAGAAGCTGTAAAGCTTCTCCCCTCAAGGAAAATACCAGATTTTCTGCCTTCTGCTGGCTGGTTAACCAATTATTTTTTCTGGCAGCAATTTCAAATTGAGCTTTCTAGACGGACCATGTCATACACATTGCCATCAAAAGCCATGTTCAACGGAATGAATTCTTTCTTGGACTTGGCAACCATTCTGTACTTGTTTGACCATATTGTTCAATCTTGTTTCGATTTCTCCGATGTTCACCAGCTTCTCTAGGTTACTGACTCTGTTTTCAACTTCTGATAAACGAAGCCATTCGTCAATAATTAGCTCTTCAATTCTTCGTTGCGTTGCTCTGTTCTCTTCTTGTGCTGCTCTGTTCTCTTCCTGTGCTGCTATGCTTTCCTCTCTCATCAATGTCATCAATTCCATTTGGGTTTTGATTTCAAACTCAAAAGTATCAGGGTCTTTTCCTTCACCTTCGAGAAATTGTTGCAGCCTTTCTTTTAGCTCGTTCTTTTTGCCAACAGTAGATAAACCCCTCAGAAGAAGCTGCCCTTTTAAATCTGAGCACTTCAATTCTTCCAAAGTAATTAAACCCATTTCCAAAAGTATCCTGCTTCTGACACCAGTTGTTATAATATTCAGGTTCTTTGAAAATGGTGCTTTATTTATTAGATGAAATACACACTTCATAAAAAACTTGTATCTTAGTAACTGTAATTAAGACTGGTTGATTGAAGTTATGTAAACATTCACTCTAGATTTTCCCTCCCTTTCTTCGTTTATAAACTCTTCTGAGGTTTATCAGCCTTGATTATAAACCATAGATATAAAACTTTCAGGAAAGCTTTATTCTGGATGACAATACATGAATTAAATGTTTCCGACATGAATTAGGCCTTAAATCAATTAAAATTAATCAGACAGTTCAAGATACTCTTTTATAGGAAACAGATATATATATATATATATATTTTTTGAATACTTCGGCGCTATATGTTCTTTTAGGCAAACTCGATTGAAAAAAGTGGCGCACTTGGCTGAATATATATATATATTATATATATATATTCGTTTATGATATAGACCTGCATGACCAAAACATTAATAAAAATATATACCAGTTCGTTCAAAAGTGTCTTGGTATTTCTGATTTTCGAAAAGTTTCACGTCTGATAGAAAAAATTTGTAATAAGAAATGGGCCATAGTCTTTAATAAAGCGTGTCTGAAAGAACATCTTGTTCCTAATTATTTGAAATATATATATATATATATATATATGAGTAATATACTTTGGCAAAATCCCCTCTCGTAAACACACTCCGTTAAAAACAAACGACCACTTTGCATTAATGACTTTTTTAATAAACTGTTCAAAATGTTTAATTTTACGACGTAAACTAGAGTCCATTTTAAACATTTTTATATAATACAAATAATAATAATTAGGACTGACTGGCCAGTTTCGACTACAGTCATCTTCAGAGTCCGTAACCTAAAATGTCGTATTACGTAAACAGCTAAAGAATATATAGTAAACATCAACATAGAAATAGTGTTGTGCCTATATTAAATTAAAGTATTTAAAACCAGAGTATGACGATATAAGTAAATTACGAGAGCTTATAAAGTTGATAAATGAAAAGAAGTATAAAGATAAATTAAATAATAATTATTATTAATAAAATAAAATAAATAAATATAAATAGATAGGACGAATTGAATGAACTCTATAATACTAATAATAGAAATTAAAACACTTAAAATTATTAGAAGATTAATGAAATTAAACTATAGGTATCTAGTGACAGTATATTGAAATAAAAAAGTATGAAATAGAATAATAAAAGGTGAAAAATTTAAATAAAACCATGTGATGAATTAAAATAAAAGTAAACTTATATGAAAAATTAAAATAAACGCATGACTGTGCAAATGGGATACATATAGATGATTCAATTAACGCCGACGTCTTGTAGTTATATTTGAAGACTCAAACAAATGTTGAAATGACACCGCTGGAGCCTGAGCCCCAGGTGGAGGCTCAGGTGGAGGTTCAGGTGGAGGCTCAGGTGGAGGTTCAGGTGGAGGTTCAGGTGGAGGCTCAGATGGAGGCTCAGGTGGAGGCTCATGTAGGATAGGCGTGGGTAGTTGCACGATGGGAGCTGGTTGAAGAGATGAGTTGGAAAGGTAGTTAACCTCATCACTTAGTAGACCACGGGGAGATACACCGAGACGATCGCCAACATCTATGACAGGAGTCAAATAAACCGATCCACAGGAAGTGTTTACCTCATTAGTTTTGTCAGGCTGTACCAAACCAGAAGCAACGGCCGAATAAGGGGGTCGACTAGTACCGTGACCACAGATTAATAAAGGACCAGAGCTCGTAGCTTTGTTACCACCCAGCATAGCGCCTACCGTCTGAGACCGAAGCACATTATCATCAGCAAAATCATTAAAGTCAAGATTGAACAGTCGTAAAGTTCTATCAAAGTGTGTATCCTGAGTATTTATTGCTGGTCGATATTCTTGTATAAGTAAAGCCTCTGCTATTTTTAATCGACGTGGATCTGAAACACGGTAGAGAATGGTTGTATCATTATCAAGAATCTCGCGAGTAAGAGACGTTTGATGAAGAGATCGAAAATGAGATTTAATGTTGCCACCTTGCACGTGCATCGTCAACCGTCGAGCCAATGTCGTACGAGTATGCCCGATATACGACTGATGTAGACCGTCATGTTTATTGCATTTGAATTATATATATATATATATATATATATATATATATATATTATTCAAATAATTATTCGTCGATGGTCAATCCACAGAACCTCGTCTCATGACTCGATCTTCATCACTTTTGGCGTTCCTGAATTTTCTTTCCACACAACGCTTTCCGTTTCTCTTTATAACCCCTATCATCAAACCAGGGATCAGATGGTCATCTATGGACAGACACATTGCTGAGCGAAATTAACTGGTCGAGAATGCCCATTATGACGTCATTGTAGGGGAATGACATCAAGGATGTCCAAGTATATTGCATCACATAGCAGTGACGTCGCACCATAGCATAAAAACTCTTGTATTTTAAAATTTTTTCAGCTACATCAAGTTACAGTCTCGTAGAGCAGCGGTGACGCATTCAAACCCATCGTCCATTCGATCAACTCGTGGTCCGGGATGCCGACATCTTTTACCTCGATGACGACGGTAGATTTCTGTGAGACAACACAATGTTGAGGGATCCACCTAGTCCTCGCCCTGCCATATAGACCTGCATACAATTGGTATAGGACAGAGTTTGAAAGTTTGTTTCAGTAGCAGACCCATATAGCCTAAAACGGCACTAGGTGGAATTACCAAAAGTGTGGCATAAATCCGCCATCTTTACTTTTCAAAATGGCGACCGATAATTATACATTTTTTTTAAATCAGACAACATTAATATACTCAATTTGTGTACAAAACTTTATTTTTTTTAGAGATATCATTTCGTTTATGATAATTATGAGACAAAATCCAAAATGGCCGACAAAATCCAAAATGGCCGCCGAAAATAGAGAAAATGTTGTCAATAAAGTATGAATTATTCTTTAACAATGAGAAGAACAATGACAAGATTAAATTGTTTGTTATAATTCACCATTGAGGGTACAAAATAAAACATATTTAATAATGTCAAGGCGCGTTTACACAGGCAAAGATTCGCTGGCACCAAATGTCAATGTCGCCTGAAATTAGAAAAAATGCACGTGTAAACGCTCTAACGCTTGACATTGACATCTTGGCAGCCAAGATTTTGAATGTTGGTTACCTTCCAACTTTCAATGCGACAGTGAATAATGTATTCATACTCGCAAGACACATTACTTATTAGATTAACGATTTGATTGATCGACTATTCCATAAGACAAAAATGAATGCTTTTTTATAAATTTTTAATTATTTAAAACATAAAAACTTTGTACAATTTTATTTGTTTATTGAAACTGTATTTTATTTTCATAATAATTAATATTTAAAACGTCACTTGAGCGCTCTTCGATATTTCTCCTAAAATAGCCTAGTTATAGTCACTTTTAATAATTGAAATTTTTATTTTATTATAAAAATATAAACTTTGAAATTTTTTCAAAATTATAGTGAAGTTGTATTTTAAATTTCTTTAGTTTTGAACGTGATTCTTTTCTTCAACTGTTTAAAGTTAATTGATATCAAATTCAATACTAAATAAGTTGTTAAATTTTTTATAATTGAAATTTATAGTAAAAGTTTTTTTAATACATTTTTGCGAAATAAAATAGAGCAAAAATGGCAAACGCACCCTTAGCACACAATAAATATTGACAGAAATAGCCCGACAAAATGTGTATTGAAATTGTCCCATGTAAACCCTCACTGTCGCAAAGATGCCGCTACATTGACATTTGGCACCAGCGAATCTTTGCCTGTGTAAACGCGCCTTCACGACATTAATAATAAACTGGTACGACATCACCAGAAGCACTTCATTTGCAGATATAATGCCTATAAATTATTTTTTGTGACAATCTAAGACTGAATGTAATGTGTGACAATATATAACACATAGAAGTTCTCCTTTTGCACACAAACACCAGTTGGTGTCACATTTACCACCACATTTGCACAAAATCACCACATTTTCTGGAATTGGTTTAAGACCTTTAACAGGAAATATGGTACCTTCATCTAAAAACCAACCATAATCTATTGCACTGAGAATTGGAGCATCATCAATCAAGATAGGGAGGACATTCTGTATGATGTAAAAAGCTCGCTGTATATGGTTCCTAATGACACTTGAGGTTGGTGGCAACTGTGCCAGCGTCTTTGGCGTACCACTATTAATATGACTTTTAAATCGTGCCCAGCAAATGTTTTACATGAAGTCTTGCATCCTGCTCCAACCACACGCGCACAAGGTATTTTTTGCTAAGTCTACTGAATTGAGTGATGAATTTAAATGATTCAGTAGACTTAGCCAAATTTTTCAGGTATCTTTGAGGCTCACACGTAAATGCAGCATTTTTGCTCCAATTTTGCTGAGAGCATCTCCAGTCAGGACATGCACTTTTACAAAAACCCTACACAAATTCACGCCAAGTATATCAGCAAGAAGAATATGGACAGGTAGGTTTATACACATTCAAACAGCCAGATACCATATACCTCAAAACATTACTAATACCCGCTTTACCACTTCTGCCACGCTTCAAAGAGACGCACACGCTGTGACATGCTCGCTTTAGCAAGGTCAGGAAAGGTTATACATTTCAAAGAGACGCCTACGCTCGTCGATCAATCAACCAGACTCAGATTTCATGCATACCTCAAATAAAAACTAAATACATGGGAAATCACTTAAAAAACATATTTTGTTTTTGAATAAAAGTAGCGGTAGCGAATAGCGCTGAGAACAGCTAAAAAATGTAGCAGCGCTACCATCAACAATATTGTCAGCCAATAGTAGCCCCACGACCGCTACCGCTACCTTAAAAATAGCGCTAACCGCTCTTAACAACCCTGTTGCTTGGTGACATCTAAAACTTGTCCATCTGTTTCGGTATTGGCGCATCAGGACCTATGACAGTCATATCCACTGCTGAGGTGCTAGCTGAACGCCGACTTCTTTCACCACTTTTGATTGATGATTCGATGTAGCTGTCTAAGACAACATGGAAACTTGTTCTGCAACACATCGACTGACCTGCAGACAGCACACATTTAATAGCATTTCCAAATGTGCCAAACAAGCACAAATTTGGAAACGAGCAAATTTTCGACATGAAATCAACTATAACAACTGCATCCCCATGTTGAAAAACAATTTCTTCAGGCACTAATAGTTTTTCAATTTCATTCACAAGTTTACTCTTCTCTAGTTTTGATGCAAAATTACCATAAAAAAATTATTGAATCTGGCAAAATATCATAAGAGTAGATTTCTGCCATTGGCATACCACATTGTATCAAAATATCGATGTTGCGCTGAGCTGCAGATAATACTTTCTGTGAATAAGGAGTAACAGAATTTGTGGTTGTTGTCGGTGGCATATAGTCCATTCTAGGCAGGTTTCTTTTGGAAATTGTGGCCGACAGTTTTTTGTTTCATCCAGGAAACGTTCTTTGGAAAACTCTTTGAAGCAGCTGTCTCCGTTCCTAAGTGCCTGGCAAAGACGCAGAGACACTTCATCATGAGCTATCTGCTTAGTCATGAAGTTATGCAACTTGATTCCAGGCGATTGAATAATGAACGGATTTCCCCTGCAGCGTAATCCGCTCCATGTCTACTAAACAGTTTCTTTAAATGAGGGGCTTTTGTCAATATGCCTTAAGACAAATAAGAAAAACATTAAATAACGTTAATAGTTATAACTTGTTTGAACGGCCCTAAGTAAAATAATATGCAAACAAGTTGATCTACATTTAAATAATGCACCGATAGCATTTTCTGTGTTCTCGAGGGCCATTTGGGATTTTTTCGGCCATATTGTCTGCCATATTGAATTTCATAATTAACATAAATAAAGTTTTCATTCTTAAAAAAGAGTTTTGTATACCAATTGACGTATTTATGTTATCAGATTTTTAAAACAACAACATCCACCAACAGCCACCATCTTGAGAAATTCAAGATGTCGGACTTATGCCACATTTATAGAAATTCCACCTAGTGCCGTTTTAAAGCCATATGAGTCTGCTACTCGAAAAAACATTCAAACTCTGTCCTATACCAAGTGTATGTGGGTCTGTATGGCAGGTCATGGATTAACCATGGCAGTGCGTTGGCCAATCGACGCCATTGACGAAACAGAAAGACTCAGTTAACTCACTAAATTTCCGGCATGACAGATCGGTCGGACGACCTAGATGGATGTTCATGTCTCCAGTGACCACTAGTAATAATAATAATAATAATAATAATAATAATGTTTGACAATATTTAGAGTGGCGTAAATCCTAAAGGACTTCAAGGCCACTGAACAATGCGATTTCAGTTTCTTTCTAAAGCTTTCAACTGTCGCTGCAGAGGTGACCTCTGGAGGAAGACAGTTCCATAGTCTTGGGCCAGCAACTGCAAACGATCTGTCTCCAGCGCTCTTGAGCTTCCCTGCCGGCACTAGAAGTTGAGACGATGATGACGATCATAGTCTTCTTCGAGCCGGAATGTCCTGCACTCGCTGAATATTTGATATGAGGTATGTGGGGGCCAACCCGTTAAGGCACTTGAACGTCGTGAGCACCACCTTGAAGTGTATTCTGCTGCTGATTCTTAGCCAATGGAGTTCGCAAAGAACCGGAGAAATGTGATCATGCCTGTGGGCTGCGTTGACGACAGATTGAAGGCATCGAATGAGAGACGTGGGTAGGCCGACTAAAGCAGAGTTGCAATAATCGAGCCTAGAGAGAACAAGAGAGGTTGCAAGTGTCTTGAGAGCAGACACTGGAAGAGATGGTGCAACGGCTTTGATCTGTCACAGCATCATGAGGCACAGGCGTAAAATATAACCAACGTGGGTGTGCATAGTCAAGTCGGAGTCCAGAAAAACGCCAAGGTTTTTGACTGAAGACTTCGGCAAGATCCATTCGTTTCCGAATCAGACAGAAGCTGAGAGTTACGCCGTCAACTGGTGAACCAGATAACCTCTGATTTTTTTGGGTGTAAATGTAGGCGACTTGATTTCATCCATTGGTAGATGTCGTCAACACAGATCAAAACCAGATAAGAGAGCCCAGCGGCCTGATCGAGTTCACAATGACCGTAAATTCGGGTGTCGTCTGTATAGAAATGCGCCTGAAAACCGGGACCGGTTATGATGTCATAGAGGTCAGAAGTGTAGATTGAAAAAAGATTTGGGCCTGAGGACCGATCCCTGAGGAACGCGCATGTCACAGAAGAAGAGGAAGACGATACACCGCTCACCCTCACCTGACAGACCCAACCTACCAGGTAATAGACCCCTCAGCCGCCGGTTTAGCCAGCCGAGCCGTGAAAGTGCTAAGCCGCCGCCGGCCGCGAAAATCGGGGCTTAGCTGCAAGCCGGCCACAAAAAAATAAGCCTCGCCGGCCGAGAAAATTGCGGCTAGCCGTGATTTTAAAAAATTTTTAGTTATAATTTTTTTAATTAATTATTTCTTCATAACCGCAATCAAAATCATAAACTTTACATCCATAGAAAGCGTTCTCACCATTGATGTCTATGGTTTTCGCGCATTACTCACGTGGACATATCGATTATTATCTATATTCGCAACGTTCGATTTATTTCTTATTTTAGATTGTTATAAATAGTTGTACAATGTCTCGTAGACATACAAATAGAAATGTTGGGGTATCTAAAATGTCACGCATGAACAAGCAACAAATTAGGCAATTGATAATTAAACCACGATTATCAGAAATTCCAGAAAGGTGAGTTGTTATTTTGTGTGCGATTATCTTTCACTATAGCGGCCTGGGCCGAATCTTCCAATAAAATAGTCCTATTTTGTTACAATCTTAACCCTAATTATCATAATGTTTAAACTAGTGGTTACTTTTCATCGTGTCTATAGCTAATTATAGCAGAGAATGTTAATCTTTCACACATCGGGCCGTGAAAGTGAAAGATTACCTTGTGTGCGATATACTAAGTCAACTAAGAAATTAAGTATTTTATTGTATTTAAACAGTTCACATGGTAATGGAAATTCTAAAGCAAGCTGTTGGCGTCATGTGGGATTCCTGTATGAGAATGAAGAAGCGTCTGAAACCTTTGATAGAACGCGATATTATTGTAATGTTTGTTTAGATGAACAAAAAAAACTTGGCACTTTTCATATAAGTAAAATTGCAAGCTTCTCAACTGGCACATCCACCGGCAATATTAACAAACATCTAATGGAAAAGCACGATATTGTTGCAGAAAGCAGTCAGTCTAATGTTCCACTGATTTTGAACTATATTAGCAGATATAAAAAGACAACAGAACTTGAGCATTCCTCTGAAATCTCACAACACGAATTCAATCGAGATGTCCTCATATGGTTCGTTCGTGATCTCCTTGCATTCAAAAATGTAAAGAAACCAGGAATGATTGATTTCATGAAAAAGTTTTACAATCAAAAAACATTACCAGTCCCCAGCACATTATCTGGTACAGCTCTGAATGATCTGTATGTTACAGTATTTACAAAAATCAAAGAAAAACTTGCTACAGTCCGCTCGATCTGTGTGATGGCTGATGGATGGACTGATGGCTACAACGGTCGTTCGTACGTTGGCATAAGGATATCATGTGTCAAAAACTGGGAATATCGCCTCTTCACACTAAGCTGCCGCACAATGCCTGGCAGCCACACTGGGCATTATTTAGCAGAACACATCCGACTTGTTTTATCAAAGTTTTTTCCGGACTGCAGGAAATTGATTATTGCATCGTGTCATGACGCGATATTATCTAAGGAGCTTCCAACATGATAAAATCTTCCCAGCTTCTGAAAGTCCAGTCTGTGCAGCATTGCGTAGCACATGCTCTGCATCTTCTGATAACAGTTAATAGTCTTTTTCGCGTAGATGAGTTGAAGTGTTGGGTACAGAAATGCCGTGACATTGTGACAGTGCTACACTTTAAAAGTGATATGTTGGAAGATGAAGCAGCTGTAGAAGATGATCTACGAGAACTTGCAAAATTACAAAACAAAATTAGTGAGACACATGCTGTGATTGATGCTGACGATCAATTTCCATTATCACAGCCAGTTGTGGACGAGAATGATGTTGGAACAGAAGTTTCAGAAAACTCAGTTCACAACATTTCAATCAGTTCATCAAAATCACACCACCACACGTCACTTAAAGGCAGTTGTCCAACTCACTGGAATTCAATCCTTGTTATGATAGAGTCAGTGATAGATTTGCAGAAAGCTGTCGACAACACCTTAAAAAAGATTGGACATGTGGAGTTGTGCTTAATGACCAGTGAACTTGAATTGCTGAAATCACTTTGTAATTTTTTAAAAGAGTTCCAGGAGTTCACAGAACTCGTCAGCTCAAATTTGCCAACGCTGTCTATGGTGCCACTAATGAAATTACAAATAAAGCGAATTTGTAAGCTTCGACCTGGTGATGATGAGGCTATAGTTGATCTGAAGGAACTTGTAGCAGCAAACGTAGAGAAACGTCTTAAGGAGAATGACTTCATGAAAATGAGTCAAATATTTGATCCCATGACAAAAAACGTGTTGACCCCGGAGCAAGCAGAAGCACTAGTTCAGAAAGCACATGCAATTGCAATACAGAAATGTATTTTAGCATCTGCGACTGTGACTACTGATGAAAGTGCAACTGTTGCATCTCCTGAAAGGAGTGGAGAACCCATGGTCAGTTTCTCTTATGGTTTATTTTTTCTTTAATAGATGCTTTGATTATTGAATTTGTTGCATATGTTTTTTCAAATTTCCTTAATTTGTTAATCTATTTTATTTTATTTGCCACAATAAAAAACGAAAAACTGATATTTTGACTCATGGACATGAGTATATATGATTTAGAATTCTGGTATTTGCCAGTTGGCATTAGGTGGATAAATTTTTGAAAAAAGTAGTGGGCAGGGGTGTGATTTATAATTTTAATGAGTTGAAAGCACTACTAATGATGGGTGATATTGAAACACCTTAGGAAAAATAGTGATTGAAAGTTTTTTTAGGGCATCTCAAATTTTCACAATTTTGCGTTTTGAAACTTCTGATTTCCAAGTGGTAAATTAAATATAAGCCGAGAATTAAGCCGCCGCCGGCCGCAAAAACCTCGGCTCGGCGTAAATTAGGCCACAAAACGTGCTAAGCCGGCCGTGAAACGGTTACTAATGCGGCTGAGGGGTCTACCAAGTAAGACCGCAGCCAGCCCAGCGCATGTCCATCGAAAACAAAAGAGTTGCATAGCCTGTGGAGAAGTATTCCGTGGTCAACGGTGTCGAAAGCCAAGGAAAGGTCCAGAAGAGCAAGGAGTGTGCATTTTCCTCGATCAGCGGCACTCAAAACGTCCGAGAAAACTTTGAGCATGGCAGTTTCTGTCGAGTTAAATTGACGGTATGCTGATTGATTTTTAGGATAGAGATTGTTTTCGTTGTGATGTTTTGTTATTCTACTGAGGAACAAGCGTTCCAAGAGCTTTGAAACTACTGTTAGATTTAATATGGGGCGATAAGAACTGGTAATGCTGCTATCGAGATTGGGCTTCTTGAGTATAGGAGTGATATAAGATGACTTGAAAGATTGAGACAAGATGCCATCAGAGAGAGATCTGTTGTAGAGTTTGACTAAGAATGGTCCGATGATTTGCGAAGCTTTTTTGAGAAGCCACGTAGGTATTGAGTCCTGAGACATTGTTTGTCTAGCAGTGCATTCATCGCTGTGATGACCTCTTCCAGACTGGTGGCAGCGAAACTGACTAATGGTCATTTTTTATGAGGCGCTGGTGGCAGAGCGGTAGAGCGTTCGCCTGTCGATCGTTAGGTCGGCAGTTCGAACCTTGCCGGCGTCACCAGAGTAACTACCTTAAGCAAGGAGATAATAACGTCTTCGTTGAAAACAGCTATTTCGGTGAGTAGCTCCGAAAATTCGTTAAAAAACCTTGTGGATGGCCCCGGTTCTATAAACGGCCACCAGAGTGCACCCAAATGAGAGATAGGTTGCTAATGGATCCAGCAATGTAGCAAGAACTTCAAACATAGTTGGAAATTCCTTAAACAAAGTTGTTATGGAGGGCTTGGAACCAGATCTATAAATAAAGAGAATCACACACGAGTGACTGCTGGACGCATTATGCACACGTAGATGCTTGAATGAACATGGATTGCCAGTGTTGAGCTTTGTTATATGAGCTGCAGAGGGCAATGAAGGCAACACCTCCATGTTTGAGATACTCCATTGACTCAAGGTCTGCACCTGGCTTCAGCGGATCGTGCCTGCTCGATAACAATCTGTACGAAGACCGCGCGGGACGATTGAGTCATTCTTAAGCCAAGCTTCCGTAAGGCAAACAACACCAACACCTCTATCTTTAGCAATTTGTTTGATGACTTCGACTTTGATGGAAACTGAACGAATGTTGACAGTGACGCATACAAGTTGAGAAGCTGGCTGAGAAATGTGCCAAAACATCTTTGGACAAATAATCTCGACGCCTATGCGAGCAGGAGGAGGCATTGAAGATGTTGATAGAAGTCTGGTCTTTTGAATTAATTCTGGTATGTTTAAATTAGACAAGCATTCAGAGCTTTTAACCTAGATACAATAGGTCCTTTCTTCTTGCTTGGCTTCTTTCCTCTTTCCTTGATAATGACGAAACCATTTCCTTAAGAGATGGAACTTCCAAAGAATTGTGAGTTTGAAAAGTGGGGTGAAGAGAAGCGTTGTTGTAATACGGATAAGCTGTGCTCCCCTGAATAGCAAAACAAGTAGAAAAGCTACAAAGACTTATGCAGACAACTGTGCGATGCCAAATAGCATGCCAACTGATTCCACAATGGTCAAGAGTTAAAAGTATGTGTAGCAAAAGAAGAAGCCGAATACAATGACAAATTTGATGAAAAAATAGACCCCATAATTTCTATTTCACAACTCAAGGAAAGCACAGAGAACATTCAAATTGGCGAATGTTTCATCAATGCAAGAACGAGTTTTAATGTTTTCATCAGAAAATGTCAGACTTAAACAACATCAAGAATACTGTTAAGCGTGTCCCTCTGACTTCAAAATATAAAAAAAATCATGCACTATTCCATAAAAAATACCTGAAAAGGATGGTCTGATATTTTTTATGTTTTTGACATTGAATTATGATTAAAAAACTTGTATTAAAATTGAACAAACCAGGTTTTCTTATACCTTGTAACAGATATAACAAAGTAATTTTCATGGATAATGTGAATTTATTACGAGTTGAATAATATACTATGAGAAAACAATGGTAGTTTGAAATACCTCACCGGACCTCGCCAGAAATCACTGAACCTCATCGTACCTTAGTGGTATAACAGGGTTGGCATCACCAAGGGCTATATGGTGTCACACCTTTGGACCTCTTCTGAGTCAGGCAGAGCCAAATAATGAGACCACATGGAGCAGAGCCAAAGCTAGAGGGTTTGGTGTTCAGGTTTAAAGTCAAAATCAACAGTGCACTTTCTTCCAAAATAGCCAATGACCAGAGAGGAAAGTAAATGCTAGTCAACTTTTTATATTACAAAACCATGTAAGTTGGTTGGTATTTTGATTTTTCTTTTTTAGATTTGACGGATACTTACTACATTTTAGTCTTCAAGACGTAACCGTGGCAATCCAGATAGCAATTACGAGTCAAACTATATTCAGAAGAAAAACTATGTGTTCATTATAAATGCTAGTACCAGGAGATAGGTCTTACATTCTACTCATTCTACTTCCTCTTTTGTAGAAAATAAAATAAAAAATAAAGTTCTGTATCAACAATAAATTTTCTAATCATGAATTTTCTTCATTACGAATTATCTCACAATAAATGGCATACAGCCAAAGAGAGACTAGAATTCAATGTAAAGCTAGGCAACCCATGCTTCAGAAAATAGTTAAAATTATTTTATTCTTTTTAATGCATTATATAGCATGTTTTTATTGTTTTTGAAATTTTAATAATAATTATTCTTAAAACAAGCCTATTAATATTTAAAAGTAATGATATTATTTCTTATTTGTGCACCCCAATGCCAAGACCAAATCATTCAAATCTAAATTATATTCATTTCAAACATTCACTGGCTAAGTTTAAATAGTTAAAAAATTATTAAACTACAAAAACAATTAGTTATTAAAAACACACCTGGTTGCTTTTCAAAATTCTTTTTATGCTAGAACACATGTGATCATTTTTGGGTTTTATCTTTTCAGGAATCTTTAACAAAGTCCCACTTTTTTTTTTTGCATTCGCATCACAAAAGGAGTTCTTTGATTCATAGTTAAATCTGATTCTCTCCTTGGCCTCAAATTCATTTCTTTTAATTTTCTTTCTCTTGAATAAACCCTTTATTTTCAATTTACCTTTTGGCACTTCTTGTTCAATAAGCAGAGAAGTGGCAAAAGATTTATGCTTCTTTAATGTGTTCTCTATGTTCTTTGCTTGTGCTTCTCCCATAACAGCATTGGCTAAAACTCTTTGACTTCTAGAACTCTTATGCTATCAAAAAATAAGGATCTACTTTTAAAATGCTATTACACTGAATCAAGATAAACCTCAGAATTGCTACAAAGATCTCACATTTATTTTTTGCAACCCTGATGGAAAGCATTGCTCCAAACCTGTAGAAAATAAAAAGTACTAACTATGAACATCCATCAACTTTTTTATACCAGTGGTTGATTTAGGTTTCATTGCATGCAGGGAAAAGCAAAGTTTTATAGGGGACCTATGATCCTGTCGCCTTTAATAAATGATTTAAGTGTAAATTCAGAGCTTGTCCACACAATATAGGAAATATAATAAAAATTTTCCAACTACAAGAGTTTTTAGTTGGAAAATTTTTATTATATTTCCTATATTGTGTGGACAAGCTCTGAATTTTTCTGGACAGACGATCTTACTATGATTTTCAGATTAAAATCAACAACTAACAGGCTTGATTTTTTTTTAGTAAATAGAAAAGACAGTTTTGATTCCAAACACCCTTTTTTGTGACAAAGAAATTTAAAATTATTTAATTTATATAATAAATTTATTAAACTTGCTTTCCCAGACAACAACCTTTTCCAACCACCTATAAAGATTATTACTCATAAGACAGCTAGTTTCTTAATTTTCATCCAGGGTTTTTAAACTTTTATAAATCCCGTTGTAGCAGTAAAGTTGTTATGCGCACAACAACCATTTTAGTTATGCATTAACACAAAAACTAAAAACTATGACAATTTGATTGCTTATCAGGTTCTGTGCTATTTCAGATTATTACACTGCTTATTAAATGTTTAATTTGAACTTTTTTACATGACTAACTAGCATTCCCCGGGTTTGTTCGAGTTTTTTTTTTTGGATGATAAAACTGATTTTTAAACAAGTGAAAGTTAATTTGAGAAATTAAAAAGATGCTTTTAAGATAGTTAAAAATGTCATAGCAACATCGTATTATAAAAATATAACCCCTGTGAATAACAAACAAAAGATGTTTGTAGTTACTATGACGATGAAAGTTCTTGTCGTCCGTTATTAATATGCTTCTTTAATTAATTTTTTAAAATTTTTGTTTTGTTATTATTATTTTTGTTTAAATTATAAATTTTTTTGAAGTGGGCAAATTTTATAATGCTCTTCTGAACTTGAAAACGTCCTCAGACATCCCATGGACATCCTTACAAGTGAAAGTTAATAAAACCTTTTCTTCAATAAATACTAACTCCATTCAAAATTTTGTTGAAATTACTCCAGCGGCTCAGATGTGATAATGAGCGAACAAACACACTTTGCTTTTATATATATTCTAAATCCTTTATATTAACTTCACCGCTGGTCTTGCTTGCTTGAATGTTTGAAAATCTTACAAATGAAAATTAACTATCCAATCGAGCTGAAATTTGAAATATAGACATGCTTTCATGACTGTATTCTATTGAAGTTGGAAAAATTTTTGACAGTCATATGAGTTCAAGATTCAGCATCGGAAAGGAGAACAGCATAAAAATTCCAATGCACTGTCATAGCAACTGTGCAATGCTGAATGCAAGTTTTCAATTTCGGTTTCAAATTGACGACAATTGGTCAGATGATGTGATTAGGAACAAACAATTCTGAGATGGATAGATGAAAAAAAGAAACCTGACTGGCAAGAGATCGCTGAACTGAGTTTGGCTACTAAATCTTATTGGGCACAATGAGACCCCCTAAGAGTTCTAAAACAATCTCTAAAAAACATCTGGGTAACCCCTAATGGTTCCACCAATAATTTGCAATTGATTATTCAAAAAGTGAGATCATTTTACAACGTTTTTATTAGGTCACTTTCTTGTCCGTTTGATTGTTTTTTTGTCCACAAAATTGTTTCCTATCAGTAATCTGTCACAACTATCTAATGTGTTGGTCTAGTGGTTTAGACACCGGCTTGGATATCCGGAGTACCCGGGTTCGATTCCAGGTTCAGTTCAGTAGTTTCCTTGAGCAAGAAATTAACTCACACTGCTCAGGCCAACTCAGTCTTTCATCCTTCACTGGTCGATAAATGAGTACCAGTTTCGCGACTGGGGGCCCATCCCGATTTCGGATACACTTGTTGGTGGCAAGAAGTTAAGTGATCCCGTATGCATGAGCCATTCCTGGCGCCTCTGAGGTTTATAACACTAGAGTGTGCTTTACAAATTCTCTACTACGACGACTACTACTAATGCAGTATATAAATTGTACAATAATGTACATGGCTATATATCGGTCACAAACATGAATCACATATTGTCCACACAAACAACCTTAGTGTGAAGATTACAGCATACGGTCGCAGGAAACACAGAGACATTTTCATATACCATAACAATAGGCTCAATAAACAGTTAATTTATGATAATACTATAATTTTGCAATAGAGAATTTAATTCCTCAAAACTGAAGATTAAAGAAGCATTAGCAATAATGTCACACAACCCCACCATCAACATTCAGTCAGATTTCCTCAATAATATTCTCAAACTATTCGGAAATATCCATAGATACATACAACACAATAGGTCTGAGCAAAATAGTCAACATGGCATTCCATAAAAGGTGAAGTGGCATTTGGGGTAGTGTGAAAGATCTTATTGGCTTCTGTTATAAAGGATGTGTGACTGGTGGTTCTGGTCAGGAAGAGTTTGAGGTTGAGCCAGGCGTAAAGGTAGAGTGTGTTACCATGTTCTGTTACCTAGGTGACACATTAGGTGTAGAAGAAGCAGTCAGAGCTAGAGCGTGTACTGCTTGGGCTAAATCAAAGAGTTACCTCCTATGTTGACTACCTGTGGTCCCTGTGGTGCATCCTTTCATGTGAAAGGAAAGGTATATAGGGCTTGTGTCCAAAGTGTTCTTGCTTATGGCACAGATGGATGTGTGGTGTGTCATCGAATGATCGTGTTAGCAGTGTGAATTTGTATAGCCTTCTGGATATTCCTTGTGTGGCTGATATGGTGAGTTGTGGAAGACTGAGGTGGTTTGGACATTTACAACAAAAAAGTGCAGATGATTGGGTTTGTGCATTTAGACATCATGATGTTGTAAGAATAAAAGGAAAAGGTAGAAGCAAGAAGACTTGGTGGGAATGCGTGAAAAAAAGATATGGATGCGATCGGCCTAAAGCAGCAGTCTGCCCTGGATCGGAACTTGTGGAGGGACCTGGTATGGAAAAAATGTCCAACCCTAGTGAGAACGGGGAATAGGGACGTTTTAATAATTATTGATGATGGTGATATACAACTTCACATCTTATGAGGCATATACATGCTGGATAGTGGATAGGATATCATCAAAATTGCTTCAATGTGCTAGAAATGTTAAATAATTTATCTTATATTTAGGAGGGAGAGCGAAATATGCTGCCTTATCCAGCTATTCACATTGTACATTCTGTACATGTATAATGGTTAACAATTTTATAAAGTTTAAAAGCTACATACCATAGAATTTTTCAGGGGAGGGGCAAAATACACTGCGTTATCCAGATATGTACTTGTATAAAGTTTAAAAGGTTTATAAAGTTCAGAACACTACAAATCTTAGAATATTTTAAGGGGGGCAAAATGCATTGCCTTATCCAGTTATGAACTTGCATAAGGATTTACAGTTCAAAAACTACAAATCCTAGTTTTCAGGAGTGGCGAAATATATTTTAAAGAGGGCTTTGCCCCCCAGTAGTTGCAGGCATAACAGTCTATTGAATAAAACCATCAGTACCCGATGGTTGCTTTACATCCATTGGACCTCCCCATTATAGATGTTGCGTGGTCATAATCAACATGTTTCCTCGGTTATTGGCAATATTCTCTGGTTAAACTGACATGTGCAAAAATACCAGTCAGAAGTTGCAGTATTTTTGAGTGGCATCCTACTATTTATTCAACCAACTGTGATATAACTTTTACAAATTATTAAATACTGTACTAATTAAATAAATTTATTAAACTACCTGTGTGATGATTTTGGTTTCCTTTGTTCAGCAAAAGATTCCTTTTAATAAAAAAAAATAATTGAAAAAATATATATCTTATTGATTTATTTAGAACTAGCAGTGCTCGTCATGGCTTCGCTCGCTTGAAAATAGAGAATTTGAACCGTTCAGTCTTAAAACACCTGGTGTAAAAGACTATAAATTATTATAAAAAAAAAAACATCTATGTCAACTCCGCCTTGCTTTTGCAAGCCAGTCCCAAGCCTGGAGAAAGGACGAGGGAAAAGTTAAAAGGATCAAATTATGATCCACGACTGGAAGTACTTAGGTGCTTCTGACACAGCCGTTTCAGTCTTAAAACACTTGGTGTAAAGGACTATAAACTATTATAAAAAATAAAAATAAAAACATCTATGTACTTGCTTCGACGATACATATTCGGCAATAAATATAGATAATTGTGTATAAATTTAACGTTGATGTTATGCAGCAGTATATAGGCATTATTTTAATTCTATATTCAAGTAGCGTTCCGAAGTGAGCCAGTCAGCGTAAATAATAGTAAATATATAAGAGATTCCTGCCAAACAATTTGAGAAGTTCACCAATTTTTTCTACCTGGGTTCCTACCTGTACCCGTCGTGGGCACCCAGGCAGGTTTTTTCACCGAAAAATGACAGATCTAATAAAAACCCTCAGTTATTTTTTTATTTCCTCAAAAATTCAAAAAATATTTGAATATATAAAACAAAATCACATGGTTAACTCACATTTCATTTTGCCTGTTAGTTTTGGCCAAGGAGAAGATGAAGGAATTAGGCAGTCTAACAAGCTTCACATAAGGTTGAACTGAACTTACTGATATGTCAGATGTATGAAAGCTTGACAAATTTGATGCCTTTAATTTCTTATCTGAGACTTCACTTTGCAGTACTGAACTCAAATGAGATGACATGGCAACAAATATATTTGAATGATTCTTATGAAAATCTTTTTCTGTGACAGATGAAAATTCGTTTTCATAATTTTTACAAAAAATTGATTTATCAACTTCTTTCTTATTTGGTGATACCTGAAAAGATAATTTCAAATTGTAACTCAACAGATTTCCAGACACATCTAAATTAACAAAATAATCAACTGCCTTTCCTACCTCATCTTTTTCAGAATCATTATATTCAAATTTTTTCATTGTATTCCATCTTGAAACTGCATCGTCACCTAGTATTTCTCTTTTATGTTCATTCAATCTCAAACAACTGCCCTTACTAGACGTTATAGTGCCACCCAATTTGAGAAGTTCTTGGCAATCCACCAACTTAACATAACACTTACTCCTTAATTTTTTATCAAAATTTAGATATGTTAAATGATTTTCTTCATTTGCAAAAAATCCCAAATCACCACTTAAATTTGTTTCAAGACTATCTTCTAACTGTACAGTAAGATGCTCTGCAGACTTGAATTGCTCAGTGTGAATCCTGTCTTTATCTGAAAAACTTAAGCCAAACCTATAATCCTTTACTCCGTACATTGATAATGCTGAATTCTCATCTGCAAACAAAGTGTCTAGTTTTTCTGTCAATTCCACATAGTCATACCTGGGTTTGAAATCAGAATAATTAAGATGGTCATTCATTTTAAAATTTGTCCTGTCATATGTATCTTGAATATGGAAAGTTGCAGCTTCACACTTTTGTAGAGTTTCTGCTTTGAAAGATTCATTTGTGTCACAAAAATTGTCTAAAAAATTTGAATATTGATTTGATGCTACCAAATCTTGTATGCCACAGAATTTTTTCAGCAACGGTCTCTCGTTTATATCTTCACTCTCGCTAAGAAAACTATCAATGGAACCTGACAGTTTCGGCATAATTCTATCAGTGTTATTCGATGGTACTGGTAACGACATTTTTCAGCATTACTGTTGCCAGCTTTTCATATGAAAACGTTGAGTAGGAGCAGAGGTTACTGGTTACAACACAGAACTTATTGTTTTGGACTAATGTGCAGTTGTATGTCTGACAACTATACTATTCAACATGAACTTGAATGGTTTGAATCATAAAATGCTGCAAATTGAACAAAGGTAATCTTTCACTTTAAGGAAATGAATTATTTTCAGTATTTTCCATAAAACTTATGCAAAATTAAATGTAGTATAAAACTACTAAAGTAAACCATTTTTGAAAAAGTTTTGTAATGAAGAAATAGTAAAGGTGGAGAATAGCTTAATAAATTATTTCCGGTGTTTTTAATAATATTTTCATTATAATAACTATATATTTATAAACACAATCACATTACCAATTTAATGATCCAAATAGTTTATTTTTTAGAAATTTTTTTTTATGCTCAATAACGGCTCGATGTTTTCTACTGGATTTGTTTGACACATGCTAACACCGTTTTAATCAATTGACTTCTACTTCATAGAGATACTCGGGTTAATACCGAATGTCACTAGCGCGAGCAATTTAACAACACGGCTTAACTGAAAACAAGATAATAGTGCATTTTCTTCAGAAAAACATAAAATTTAGCAAGAGGTAATTAGAGGTTTCTCCAATTAGTGGTTCATACCTCTTGTGCTAGGGTTTTTGGCACCCGGTGACAAGATCTAACAAATGCGCTCTTAGAAATGACTATTTGTTAACATTTCTTCTGAAAAAGCTGATGCCCGAGGGTGGAGTCTCAGGTACTTTTTCCAAAAGTTTTCCAAAACATCATACACTTTTGTCTCCTCTGTCTTTATGGTGAAGTTGATAATCAGCGATGAAGGTATCTGAGGATTCGTTAAAACATGTTTCCACAAAAAACATGACATATGGTCTAAGCAATTGGTAGCCATTGGTAGACTAGGCTGCTAGTCTTGCTGTGAGCTCGTCGCATTTATCTTTATTAGGTGAACATGGGTTGTTAGACCAAAACCGAAAGTGATTTAGAAAGTGTGAATAGGCCGAGATTAAATAATTGCCCTACAGAGTGCGAATAAAACCAGTCTTTTAATTAATTATTTTAAAAGTGTTTCCTTTTCAATTATTTTTTTAATTATTTCCGTATAATATTTTGTTGTTTTATAGCAGAATTAATTCATTCCCTTCAAACAGTGATGGGCAAAAGTTAACTAAAAAGTTACTAACTAATAGTTTAACTATTTTTTTTTAGTTAAAAGCAAAGTTTATTTAAGTCAAAAAAGTTTAGTTAAAGTGATAGTTTAACTACTATCTCAAAGGCGACTAAGCTGTTCGAGACGAACAGAATTAAGAAGGGGGTAATCATGTAAAATCGCTGATTTTACGATCAGTTTCATATTGATAGACGTTAAAGGATTTAGAACAATTATTAGAGACATTATAATTATTATGTTAGAAGGTATAAATAGGATTTATTAAGCTTCATTTATTATCATCCAATAAGCTAGAAAAACATTCTTCTGGACCTGTAATACGATTTGACAATTTTACAACAATATATATATATATATATATATATATATATATATATGTATGTTCTAATATGTTCTAATAATGAACTCTATTTAATTTCAAAGTGAGTTTCGCTCTTTGTAACTCATTTAATGTGGTCGCTTTTTTTTTCCTTCTGTTTTTTTAACCTAAATTTCAATGTGTTCCATCTATCAATAGCCGTATTAATTTATTCACTGAAAACTGATTCAGCCTAGCTCTAATTAAATGTCTCCATCTAAGCCTAAGTATTTCTGATTTTTAACTCTTCCCTTTCAACTTTTATAATATTTAATATTTAATTTATTGTTTAACAGGGTTCTGAAGATGGCTTTTTATAGCTGAAACTGGCCAGTTAACCCTGATCGTTTTATCATTTAACTATTTTAACCAATAAATTCTTCAATATATGTCTCGTCGTTTCAAATGGATGAAAAGGGCTTTAAAAACTTGCTAAGAAAGATGACTAATGTTAAGTGGTCAATTGTGTTTAATAGAGCTTGTTTAAAAGAAAATATTATTCCAAAATATGTTAAAAATTACTTAAGCTCTAAGAAGGCACTCCTAGACCAAGCCCCTCAGTCTGCAGATAAATTTATTAGCACTGAGCTAAAAAATGCAGAAGAGAAGTTAGCTGAAATGAACCGAGAATACGACCTATACTTACAACAGTTGTCTGAACTTAATGACGAAGAAATGAGTCATCGGCTTGAATCATTCAACTCAAAATATAACACAAAAAAGAGAAACGTTATTGTTGACAAGTTGTCTCGACTTTACGGTGGACAATATCTCATGAAAAGTGATGTTTCTCATTACGTTAATATGTCAAAACACGTACTGACTAAAGACCAGATAGAATTCTTGCAAATGGGCTTTAATCGCCACGTCGGTGGTCAATATGATCGTCTTCAAAAGCAGACAGAACTTGAAATTCTATACGAGCAGATCACACGTTTAAGCACAAATCAACAAGTACTTGTTAAAGAAGGCTTAAAAGCATCTTTAATTGCTGAGAGTTACATTCATAGAAATAAAAAAAGAACATTTCTTCCACAACATTTGGCTGTAGCTGCTAAAGCACTTAAAACCAACAATGAAATCGTTTTGCGGAAGGCGGACAAATCGTCGACATATGTTATATTAGACAAAGCCGATTACTATAATAAGTTAAATACAATTCTTTCTGACGAAACCAAATTTTCAAAGATAAAAAAAGATCCGACTATCTCAATAAAAAAGGAAGCAAATAAACTCATTGCAACTCTCAATTCCGGTCTGAAAAACAATAAAATCAAGCAAATAGTAGGCGACTACTCACCATCTTATCTTTACGGCAATGTTAAACTCCATAAATCAAACTGCCCAGTGCGACCAATAATATCTCAACGACCAGCACCTACGTTTCAGCTAGCAAAATCAATCAATCGAATGATTGTTCCATATCTGCCCAGTCGATATTCTCTTCAATCTACTACTGATTTTGTCGGACGCATGAGAACCGTCGATAACACCAATGGACTTATGGTAAAATTAGACGCAGAAAGTCTATTTACAATCGTCCCGGTCAACGACACTATTGATATCATCCTCGATTGTGTTTTCAAAAATAAATCACTCAAGCCTCCTCCTGTCAAACAAAATATTGTTAAAGAAATTCTTCGATTATGTACTCTCAACACTCCATTTCTTCATCCGAATGGTGACCTTTACATCCAAACAGATGGAGTCGCTATGGGTTCACCTCTCGGACCAACGTTTGCCGAGTTCTATATGAGTTACGTCGAAAACAAAGTTTTCACTTCAATAAAGCCACCAAAATTATATGCAAGATACGTAGACGATATTTTCGTTCTATGTCACGATATGTCAGAAGCTGAGAACATAAAAACTCAACTTCAGATAAATTCAGTTTTAAACTTCACAATCGAGATTAGCAGCTTTGACAAGCAGCTTCCGTATCTCGACCTCTTAATAACTCAAACAGAAGATGGTCTCACGTCTTCAGTCTATTCTAAACCAAATTTTGGCGCTAACTGTCTTAGTGGCGACAGTTACTGTCCCGATCAATATAAGACGAGCGTAATATTTGGCTACCTGAACAGAGAGCTCTTAACTACTCTTCAACTCAGGTAGACTTCGATAAAGAAGTAACAAGAATAAAAACTCTTCTAATCAATAACGATTATTCAAATAGAATGGTTGATAATGCAATTCGGAAATTTATGGATACAAAAATTCTCAATTCTCGACAAAATGACGACAAAAGCTCAAATGCATCAAGACTATAAAAAAGATGAACAGGCAATAAAGAAAATAATCTACAACAACGTGCGTGTTGCAGACCCATCTTCACATGACTTGAAACTACATGTCTATTACAACAGTAGTAGAACTCATAACCTCGTGTTAAAAAATAATCCAAATAACAGTGGCAAACTTCAGAAAACCAATGTTGTGTATATGTTCACGTGTCCTTACAAACACGACCATCCCGCGACATATATAGGACATACTCGCACAACTCTTTCTCGACGATTAGCAATGCACACACAGGGCGGAAGCCTCTTTGCTCATCTTACTACAGTTCACCATCAAAAACCTAACAAAAAACTGCTTGGTGATAACACTGAAGTTATTGCCTCTGATACAGACCCTGACCGATTAAAGATCAAAGAGGCTTTGTTGATCTTGAGACACCGCCCCACGATCAATGTTCAAATGAAATGAAAATGAAATGAATGTATTTATATAGCGCCAGATAAGTGAGAGTTGTGTATATGTTCACGTGTCCTTACAAACACGACCATCCCGCGACATATATAGGACATACTCGCACAACTCTTTCTTGACGATTAGCAATGCACACACAGGGCGGAAGCCTCTTTGCTCATCTTACTACAGTTCACCATCAAAAACCTAACAAAAAACTGCTTGGTGATAACACTGAAGTTATTGCCTCTGATACAGACCCTGACCGATTAAAGATCAAAGAGGCTTTGTTGATCTTGAGACACCGCCCCACGATCAATGTTCAAATGAAATGAAAATGAAATGAATGTATTTATATAGCGCCAGATAAGTCAGAGGCGCTTACGAAGGTTCCTTTGGAATCGGAAACTTCGAAGAACACGCTATTTACATAGACATGAGTTAACCCTAGATAACGCTGAGTTGACGTGAGCACATGTGAGTTAGTTTCTTGCTCAAGGAAATTACGTGCCTGGACCGGGAATCGAACCCGGGTCCTACGACTCTCAAAGCCGGTATCTATACCACTAGACCAACACGTCCCACAAGATGATCGTTTCAATCGAACTTTATTGTTACAATATGGACGCGGTCCGACTGATCATGTTGTGACAAATAACACCATGCTCAACTCTAACAAACAAATGATCTCTTCCGATAAGATGGGTGGCAACTCGACGACAAGTTTACCTGCTTCTGTAACTTGTCATCAGCATACAAGTGATGTGCAAGACAATACTCGTGATAGATCCGTAGACTCTCATACCTCGGATCTACCACTTACAAAAGTCAGTTGTTGTATCTCTCGTGGTGACATACCCGTCACCCTCTCTACAACTGAGAACGAGTCTGATGTGGACGATCAAGTCTTCATGATGGCTCTGTAATCTTCTATCGTTGTCTCATGGCTTGCTCGGCGATGAAGACAATACTTTGACCTGCGGGCAACTTGACGCTTTCGTCCCAGTTGAACTTCATGACGTTCAGCCTGGATGCGAGGATGGTGCGGGGCTCAGTGGTTCGAATACTACTTTTGAGCATCTCACTTACAATGATAATATTAATAAGCGGCGACGGCGCTAATTGCAGTCCGACCGTATACAATAGCCTTGTCATAGATTATGTACTGCCAATATTTTTGTGCCCGTGCTTGTCGTTCTTTGTGTTGTTCACAAGTCGTACAACGCCGCTCTGTATAGTTACGTTTTTCACCTATCGAGCGTTTAACGTGTTTTAACTTGTCTTTCCTGTGTTTTAATTACTTATTTAGTTCTAAATTATTGAAAAAATATCATCGATTTTGTTGGGCTACTTTTCCTCGAACTCTATTTAATTTCAAAGTGAGTTTCGCTCTTTGTAACTCATTTAATGTGGTCGCTTTTTTTTTCTTTTTTTTTCCTTCTGTTTTTTTAACCTAAATTTCAATGTGTTCCATCTATCAATAGCCGTATTAATTTATTAACTGAAAACTGATTCAGCCTAGCTCTAATTAAATTTCTAAGTATTTCTGATTTTTAACTCTTCCCTTTCAACTTTTATAATATTTAATATTTAATTTATTGTTTAACATAGGGTTCTGAAGATGGCTTTTTATAGCTGAAACTGGCCAGTTAACCCTGATCGTTTTATCATTTAACTATTTTAACCAATAAATTCTTCAATATATGTCTCGTCGTTTCAAATGGATGAAAAGGGCTTTAAAAACTTGCTAAGAAAGATGACTAATGTTAAGTGGTCAATTGTGTTTAATAGAGCTTGTTTAAAAGAAAATATATATATATATATATATCTTTGAGACACGCTCCGAGAAACACAACTCGCCATTTGGCAGAAACAACTTTTCGAGCCAAATACATACATATATATAAATATATGTATGTATGGGATCCTACACATTTGCCCAAATTTTGTCATTTGCCCGAATCGCTCATGCCAGTCGGGCAAATAGCATACGAAGTCGGGCAAATGGCATACGAAGTCGGGCAAATGCCGTACAAAGTCGGGCAAATGCCGTACGAAGTCTGGCAATTGACGCCCGAAGTACATACAAGCTAAAAATCAGTTCATTATAAGCAGAGGTTGTGAACCACACAATGGTGTCTCAGTTTTGGCCCTATTAGAAACTGGCAAATGTTTCGTATCAAAATTCTTATGAAGTTGAATAAAAAAATATACAACAGCTTCTAAGTTACTGTTTAGTATTTTTTTCCTTCGTTCTTGAAATATCGTTTTAGTTTAGTTTCCGATCTTATTTTTAATTTGGTTTCTGTCGCTAGAGTAATTATAATTATTCATTTGATTAGTTTAGGAATTATTTATAAAAGTTGTTTTATCTATTTTTTGAGAAATTATTTGTCTCTGTTTTGTAATGTATATTATCTACTTCTTGATCCTACGTAGAGGTGTGCACGGTAGTGGGGACAGCGGGAATACCGCGGATTTTGCGGTATTACCGCAGAAATGGGGACGAATGAGGTGGGGATACCGCGGTAATGGGGATGAAGTTGCGGGGTTACCGCGGGATGGAAGCAAACGTTGCGGGACTACCGCGGGGATGAGGACGAGTTTTTGCGGTAAAATAAAATAAGTTTTTATAAAACAAAATTGTTTCCAATTAACTGAAAATGTATCGAGTCATACATATCATTGTTTGTTTTTTAATCTTTGCAACGCGCTGTTCTTTATCGCTGATATATTGAGTTACCGAAAGTTTTAAAGTCACTGGTTGCATTATTTGTTAAATTTCTAAGGTCCTGGTTTGAATTTTTATTTAAATATGGAAAAGGCTGAAATTCAAAAATTAGCTGCAACAGTCAGTACTTTGTTCTTGCGCCCTTACATTTAACTAACTTTAACACTTTAACCCCGGTGACAAGCAATGCAATGCGAGAAACTGCAATTAAAAGTTTGATTAATTTGCTTTCACATTATTAGGTTTTACATATAATTGATTTTTTTAAATTTTTTTAGAAATCTATTGAAGCTCGTTCATGATGTAACACTACATTCTGAGCCCCACAAGTGCCACAAGATGACTTCATAGTATAGTACTATAGATTGTCATAGAACATCAACTAGTCAAAAATGAAAACTTGAAGACAACTTTTATGCAAACTTGTACTCTACAAACTCAAAAAGCTCAGTTTCGAATGAGGTTTTGTTATTAAACTGTCTTTATATTAAAAGCATGAAATGTTTCTTAGACCTCAGTAATAACTTATAATTTAGCGTGTTCATTGTTATTAATTAATTATGCTTATATGAGCAGCTAGTTTCACAATGTTAATAATTATGTTTATAAGGTTGCTGACTATTTGGCATTCAACAATGAAGGTGCACAAAGCGATTTGCTGAGTTTATTGGAAAAGAAATGACCAAAACTGTCTCAAGTGGCAAGGATTATTTTGAGTGTGCCAGCAGCAAGCACCTCCTCTGAGAGAGCATTCTCTATAGGTGGGTTAACCATTAGTGATTGAAGAACTCAGCTAGGTGGAAAAACATTGATAGACTTCTATTTAGTCATGGACTTAAATAAATAAATAAATAAATAAATTGTATTGAATCATATTACGGTGTTATAGCAATTCTATATTTCAACACGTAAGTTATAGTTGCATTGAAATGATGTACGGAAAAATAATGACTACTACAGAATTGATTGAAAATGGGTATGAACAGCGCGGGGATGGATGGGGACGGGGATGAAAGATTGGAAGACTGCGGGGATGGGGATGAAACACTGCGGGGATGGTTGGGGATGGGGATGAAACACTGCGGCGATGGTTGGGGATGGGGATGATGCTGGTGGGGATGGATGGGGATGACACTCACGGGGATGGGGACGAAAAGTCGTCCCCGCGCACACCTCTAATCCTACGAGACTTTTTAGATTCTTTTCTACAGTGTCAGAGCTGTTGGCTATTAATATTTTTTCTTGATTTTCATTTGAAGTTTTTCACCAGGTTACTTATTTTTGTTATAGTAGTTTGAAGTTTAATTAAATTAAGAAAAACATTGACTAAACGTTTCTTTGCTAGCAGGAAAATGAATAAATGCGTTTTTTGCGGCCAAACTGTTACCAAAAATGCTCAGGCGTTATCGAGCAGCGCTTGTGAGATGTGGACGCACTTAAAGTGCGACACTAAAGTTCTATTGGTTTCTTATCAAAAATTTCAAAAAGGTCAGTGAATTTTCCTAGTTTAAAATAAAATCAACATAAATAATGATCTGATTTTGTACGAGCAGGAGATCTTCAAATCAGTTTCAAGTGTAAAAATGCAGTTGTTTTTCTTTGGTAAATTTTGATATTTTTCACGTTATGCGATGTTATTTGATGGCCATAATAACGTCCAAAGTCGGGACAAGCGTCAGTTTTTTTTGCTAAGCCATGCCAGCTAATGACACTTACAAGACAAAAATATGTTTTTTTTTCAAGATTTTTCCAAGTTAGTAATCGAAAAAACTTCTATTAACAATTCAGTAAAAGAAGTAAACAAGAATCAAAAGAGGATAGAAAAAGAACAGCTAAATGTAGATGTAGACAAAAAGGCAATTAATTAATCGATTGATCGTTAAAAGTTTTAACAATTAAATTTTTTTTAACGATTAATCGAAAATGACAATAACTTTTCTGATCAATTACTGCGTTATAAAATGGAGATGAAAGTTCCTGAATCCATTGACCCTCTGCAATGGCGGAAACTTAATGAACACCGGTATCCGAAATTGTCATTCCTTGCCAAGACCATTTTGTGCATACCTCAGTTCCATGTGAACGATTGTTCAGCTAACTCCGCCTTGCATTTGCAAGCCAGTCCCAAGCCTGGAGAAAGGAAGAGGAAAAAGTTAAAAGGATCAAATTATGATCCACGACAGGAAGTACTTTAAGGCTGGGCCCGATTAATCGGAGCACGCATAATCGGGACGATTATTGCCGTAATCGGCATAATCGGCAAGGGAAAAAATAATCGGTGCCGATTAAACTTTTTCTAAAAAACTACCCACTTACAATTTGTTCGTTTATTATCTAGTGAAAGTATGACAACTAATAAAAAAATCTTTCACCACCATGCAGTGAATGAAAGTTGAAATAATAGAAATAAAAATGACATCAAAGGAAACGTCCGCGTTCTTCAGTCATTCGCGAATGAAAGTTAAGTATTGATTGAAAGAAAATTAAATTGATAAAAGAATATGAAAATGACATCAAAGAGTTGGGCGGCATGTTTCGAAAACTAACTGGTTTAAAAATTAAATTATCAAAAAGAATTAAAATTTTTAATTCTCTTTGATCTTGCCGATATTTTAGAGTTGGCGGGACAACCACTAACCATTATCACGGTGAGCGCATGCAAGCAGCAAAACACGAGCTTGTATTATGGTGGTATGTTTCGGAACAAGCAATTTCACTAAAGAAATAGTAATTATAAAATAATCGGCGCCATAATCGGTATCGGCAATTTTAATAATCGGCTATGCTCGGTATCGGCATAATCGGCAAAAAGTCATATCGGAACAGCCTTAAAGTACTTAGGTGCTTCCTACATACAGCCACAGCTATTTCAGTCTTAAAACACTTGGTGTAAAAGACTATAAACTAGTATGAAAAGAAAAGAAAAAGATTGTTCAGCTCGGCTGGTTATATTGTCAATAAGACAGGTTCACCACTTAAACCGAATAGTGTCCACAAACATGTCTGTGTGCGTAGTTGGTTAAAAGATGACATATAATTGGAGACATTCCAGTGTTATTTCGATTTTTGACAAGTATGTTTAATAAATGTTACTTATGACACAATCAATTTTAATTTTTGGATTTAATCGAAATTAACTATTAATTAATCGTTAATTTTTGAAAAGTGAACTATTAAATTTAAATTAATCGTTAACAGCCCTAATATATATATACTAGTGGTTTTGCCCGTCCTAAAGACGGATGTTTTAAAATTACGATGAACTTTGGATACATTTTTTGGATCAATATAAGTTTATTATTTATTTATTTATTCATTCATTCCTTCATTTATTTATTTATGTACAGTGGGTGATCGGTTAACGAACTGTTTGGATAACGAACAAATCGGTTAACGAACTGTTTGGATAACGAACAAATCGGATAACGAACACTTCCATGAAAGATTTTTGTGTTCGGACAACAAACACATATTCGGATAACGTACTTAAACAAATTTCAAAGAGAAGACAATGAGGAAAGTGCAGATGAAATGCTTCCAAGAAAACTCTCATTAATATGGATTTAGCTTTTTGTGCATAACAAAAAGATTTCTAAAGCTGATAGCATGAATAGTCTTTTGGCATTCCCTCTAATAGCTGAAGCGTTTAAGAATTCCTAGTTCGGCTGCTGTTGAACATCTTTTCAGCGCTGCTGGACAGCTCAAAGATGCAAGATTGCCGTTGAAACAATTAACCCATTAATGGTCACTACTAAACGAAAATACTAAAAATGATGTTGCGTTTTCGCAACCGTAACCGTTAATGGGTTAATATACTGATTTTTCTGTGGTCAAGGTTGAAGTCCTAAAAAAATTTAAGCTCACAAGTTATCATGTTATAAGATTGATATGCTCGTCTGTTTAAAAATAAAAATTTAATATGCAGTTTTGCTGGAAATAAAATTTACAACAATGACTCATTCTAGTTTTTGATCATGTTATTAAATAATTAATAATTTAGAAACGAAATTTCAAGCAGTGAAATATTCTACTCTTTGATCATCTTATTAGTTAATTGAAAGAACCAAAATCGCCAAGATCAATATAAAAAACAAATAAGTTAAGAAATAGTTGAAAAAATTTTAACTACATTTTTTTAGTTTAGTTATAAATTGTTTAAAATTAGTTACAACTAAAAGTTTAACTAAAGTTTTTTCGTTAAGAGTTTAACTGAAATAAAAATAGTTTGTGCCCATCTCTGCCCTTAAACTTAAACTGACTTAAAGCCTTAAACTTTAAGCAAAGTGAAAGATTACCTGATCAAAAAACCCAAATATTGCAGACTTTATGTCCTTTTCGCAATATAACAGATCAATCTAATATGACTCTAAAGTCTAAGTCTTAGACTCTACTCTATTACTCTAGGCTCTAGGGCCTATGCTTATCTCTAAAAAATAATATGATCAATCTCTCTACTAATCTACTATCTACTTTTTCTACTACTAATCGTAACTAATCAAGAATCTGAGATCTAAGCCTCCCCACAATGTACCAGGATCAAAAGATATCGCAATTTCAGCAAATATCACATATATCCTGACCTAGTTGTAATACTACCACTAAAAGATTCAAAAACGATACAATAAAATGTATTGTATAATCAACAAATAAACCCAACAACTAAACAACAAATAATGCTCAGCCATAGACAACTAAGTGTAAATATAAGTGAAAGAGTAAAATTATAGAACGAAGCAAACATTTTTTGAAAAATTTTATATTTTGAATTTTTGAATTTTTTAAATATATAAAAATGATTTTTAAAAATTAAAATGATCTGCACCATAAATAAATAACTACATACTATGATCATATTAAGGACGACAAAAACTTTCATCGTCATAGTAACTTCAAACATCTTTTGTTTATTATTTACTAGCAGGGCCGTAGCCAGGATGAGGACACCGAAGACGTGTCCTCGGTAGAAATTTGACCAAAAATTCTTTTTAAATAAATATAAAATGCATTTGGGTTCTCTTGGCCTGGACTTGAATAATCTAATGCTATGTTTACTATTGGTTTCTAGGTAGTGGAGCTCTAGTATTGTGTCATACAAGGCAGAACAGGAGGAGTTTAGACACTACCACACTATCTGTTACGCTGTAGGATGACAGTGCACACCAGCACATGCGGACATAGACGCACACATAAGAGAGTGCTGGCTATGGGGTACAGGCCAACTAGTCGATGCTGCTCCGTGGGAGGATAGCAGGATTATCCGAAGCAAAGTGATGCACGTGTATATTGTTAATAAGGTCCGGGAATCAGGCAAAAAAAATTCTTTTTTCTCCTGTTTCTTTTGCTAGTTTAGAGCTCAAATTGTATAAATCAGAAGTTTATTAAATTTTGGTCAAATTGTATACATTGTTATATTTTATTTCACTTCTTATATTTCATTTCAAACTTTAATCATATGTATATTTTGTTTTGTTTTAAATATTCTCTGTCTCATTTGTAAAGAAATGTCTTGAAAAATGGTAAGCTCTAAGACCATACACTATGTCCAAAACAATCTGGACATCAAGAGTAAATTGCCTGAGCAACTATTGCATATTTCGAGGTGATGTACAAAGTTCTGCAAATTATCCCTCGCACCAATAATGGAAAAGCATCAGATTCCACAATACCTTATCAAAATGTCATGGAAAAATTTGAGTTTGTTGTGGCATGTGTCATTGTACAAAATGTCCTATCCTTTACCCGCTCAGACTTCAGCTACAGATTTGTTTCAGCAAAGGTTGTAAGAGATATACTTCACGACAAAAGTTTTAACGACTCAACTTTCAGTGAAATATAAACCACAACCATATCCCGCCTCATTTGAGTTGAACCAGCAGGTCCCAGAATAACTGCAAAACAGAGGAATCGCGCGAATGCTCCAACAGTCTCTGTTGAAGATTACTTCCGACTGAACATGTTTCATTCGTTCATTGACCATGTGTTACAGGAAGTGAATGAACGATTTTCAGATGATCAAGTTCTATTTGCTGCCCAGTGGCGTAACTAGGGTATGGCAGGCATGGCACGTGCCATGGGCGCCAACTGAAGGGGGCGGAAAAAAGCGCCTAACGTATAAATACGCAAATGAAAATAAAATTTTATTTTGATAGATATAAATTTAAAGAACTGTGTAAGCAAAAGCACGCATTCGTTTGTTTGACTTTCTAACGTTACTAGAGTTTTGGAACAAGATTTTAATTCGTATTGACCGCGTTCAAAAGAAGTTGCAGGACCCTAAAATGAACTTTCATGAAGCAGCTTTAGATTTAAAAGCTCTCCAAAATTATTTTCATGATGAAAGAGAAGTGTTAGTTAGTGACTCACTGAGAGAAGGAATTCGAATTTGCAATGAATGGGACATTGAATTTGAAAGAGTCAAAAAAGAAAGAAAAGAATGGATGGTAAAACATCGAGAGATGCTGGTTTATCAGCTAAAGAAAAAATAGAAAGAGTTATGAAAGGGACTGTCGACCATCTATTCAATGAATTAAAAAGTAGAAGCGTTCGTTTACAAGAAATTGATAAAAAATTTTGATTTCGTCTTGATATGGAAGGGTTTTGTGTTTTTTTTAAAGCTCAAACAAGCTACTTGAAAGAGCGTTGTGAAAAATTTAGAGAAGCCTACAGTTGTGATGGGGATGGGCAAGAATTATATGAAGAAATTTGGATTTTAGAACGCTGCTAACTTCCGTACCGAAAAATATCAAGTCCCGAACAATTACTTAATTTTATAGTTCTATGGAGATGAAAACGTTTTTCTTAATATGCGTAGAGCATTGCAAATATTGCTGACAATAGCCGTTTCTATTGCCAGTGGCGAAGGATTATTTAGCAAATTAAAATTGATACTTTCATATTTGAGAGCCTCGATGGGCCAAAGTCGATTATGTGATGCTGCTTTACTTAGCATAGAACGAGAAATGACCGAAGAAATTGATTTTGATAATATAATAAAATATAATTAAAGAAATTGCGTCAGCTAAAGTAAGAAAAATAAATTTTTAATAAAGTCTTAATAAATTTAACTTGTGTGATTTTTTTAACCAGTTCTAAAGTATTTTTTTTAGAAAATAAAACGTATAAGTAACCTATCGTCGGAGAGGGGCGCAAGATCGATGTTTGCCATAGGCGCCATTTTCCCTACGTACGCCACTGTTGCTGCCAACTGCCATGCTAGGAAAAACCCTGAATGAGTTGGTTGATCAGTTAGCAGACTTGTTTTGGCATTTCAAGCCAGATCTTTCTTCTCCTGAGACATGGTCACAAGAACGAGAAAAATGGTACATAAAGTGGTCCAAGTAATGGTTGAATTGCCAACATCTCTACAAGAAGCCTATAGAGTCACTAATCCAGACTTTTTACCAAACTTGAAAACGGCGTTTCATCTATTTTAACGCTTCCTGTTTCTTCCTGTCCCTGCAAACGGTCATTCTTTGCATTAGGCGCCTTAAGACATGGCTGACCAGCGGTCAAGACCGTTTTTCTGGACTTGCTTTACTGCACATCCACCGCAAGATTCCAGTGGACCCTTTGAAGATTTTGCAGCGCTGGGATGCATCAGGACATCGACGACTTAATTTAGTTTTTAAATAAATACTGTTTTCAAGTCTTTTAAATGCATAGCTGTTGGTTGGGTAGGATATATTTGAAACTAGCGGGGTACCCGGCGTTGCCCGGGGTTTTTAGAGGTTTTTCTAATGATTGTCTCTCGCTCCCGTTTCCTTCCCCGCTTGCTCTCCCGTTCCCGGTCGCTTTCTCGCTCTCGGTCGGTTTCTCGCTCCCGGTAGCTTTCCCGTTCCCGGTCACTTTCTCTTTCCCGCTTGCTTTTTTGATCTTGGTCGCTTTCCCGCTTTCGCTTGCTTTCCCGTTCCCTTTCCCGCTCGCTCTTTTGCTCTCAGTTGTTTTTCAGTTCCGGTTTCCGCTTATTTATGTATATGTATGTTTATATGTATATAGTTCCCGCTCCGCTCCGCTTATTTTGTGACCGATTTTAATTTTTTTTCACTAAAACTTTCCTCCATTGACTCTCAAGCTTGTGTAAAATTTCATTACGATCGGATGAATGGTGTCGCAATGCATAAGTTACACACACACATAATCTTTATATATATATATATATACTAGCAGTGCCCGCAGCGGCTTCGCTCGCATGAAATTAGAGAATTTGAACCGTGCATACATAGTAGAGTACTGCACGGATCAATTTTTTAGGTCTCGGCTCGGCCCGTCGACAACTTGGCTCAGCCCGTTTCAAAAACCAAAATTGCTGGCCCGGCACGGCCCGTCTAATATGGGCCCGGTCCGTTTTTACAGGCCTAGAAGTTCTATATACTTGATGAAAAACTTCGGCCCGCCCCACCTTGACTTCAGGTTTAGACCGGCCCGTCTGAACACCCTAAAATCACTAAAATGTCTATATACTTGGTTAAAAATCTCAGCCCGTCCCACCTTGATTTAAGGTTTGGGCAGGGCCGTATGAAGACCCTAAAATAACGGCTTGGCCAGTCCGTCCAGTGATAAACTGAACTCATCTACTTTTAATCGGCACAAAACCTCAAAATACTAATTTTCACATCTGTAGCACTTACAGTTTTTGAGTAGCAGTTATTTTATAATCAAATAACCCTTTTTCCACTTCGCATTTGAGGTCCTGGAAACCAAATTTTCAAAAAATGGTGAAACACGTATATCATTATTTTTAGAGTAGAAACTAAATACTAATTTTACTTTTGTAGCATTTACAGTTTTCGAGTAGCAGTTACATTAAAAAACAAATAACCTTATTTTCCACCCCACATTTGAGGTCCTGGAAACCAAATTTAAAAAAAAATGGTAAAACACGTATATCTTTATTTTTAAAATAGAAACCAAATACTAATTTTTACTCCTGTAGCATCTACAGTTTTCGAGTAGCAGTTACATTAAAAAACAAATAACCTTATTTTCCACCCCACATTTGAGGTCCTGGAAACCAAATTTAAAAAAAAAATGGTAAAACACGTATATCTTTATTTTTAAAATAGAAACTAAATACTAATTTTTACATCTGGGGTATTTACAGTTTTTGAGTAGCAGTTACTTTAAAAAACAAATAACCCTATTTTCCACCCCACATTTGAAGTCGTGAGTGTGGTGATGAGGATGGGGAGATGGCGATGCAGGCTGTGGTATTGTTGTAGACAATGCTTCTTATGATTGTTGCGTTGCTGAGGCTGATGATGTCTTTGAAGGGGTTGCGAGACTTGTTGTCGATGTTGGTGATTTTTGTATTAACCGCCATGATGAGGTTTCTCTCCTTTGTCTACCAACGCAGAAGACCCTACCAACTGTATCGAAGTTTCAAACGCAATAGACGCTACCAACGCAATAGACCCTACCAACTGTATCGAAGTTTCAAACGCAACCGAACTGTGCCCTGACGACATGCCAAGGACCCCGCTATTCACTGTTCTCCCGCATTTTCCTTTTGTCACACCTCGCCTCTCCTTTTTTGATTTATCTGAACTCCGTACTAGGAGTTCGCCAACCAAGACTACAAGTGTATCTTATCACAGTTATGATCATCCTTGTGACCAATACGACAACGGCCCAGTTTGTGGTCCTGTTTCCTTTCCTCCATCTACCAACCATATTGAAGCGTTGGACGCGGTCGAACAGTGCTCCACCGGTTTGTCAGCCATGTGCCAACCTGTTCGAGGCCTCGAGACTGCTGACCTGCGTGATGGTGATGGGACCGGTGCGATGTGTCAACATTTGATCGATAACTGCAATATTACTATACGTAGACGTTGATCATTTTCAACTTTTAATTAAACTCTCAATTTTATCGATATCTTATTATCTTTGAATTGTAGCTTTAAATTCTTATTTTATTATTTTACCTCCTTGCTTTTAATAGTTATATTTTACTACTTAATTCGGTTGTATAGTTTAGCACAGGTAATTTTTTTTTATTTATTTTTTATTTATTTGAGGCAAAAAGTTTGGTTGTTTTTTAGCGATTTTCATATTTTGCTTTTACTCTTCTTTGTACTTTGACCTCGATTGATGTGTAAACAAATCTGATATGTTTGGCCACACCACTTTATATATTTTCGTTGTAGCTGTAATTTTAAATTATTTTTATGAGTTCTGATGATGGCTAATAAAGCCGAAACCTGCAGGTCAGCTCATGACTAAAATATTAATAAAAATATATACCAGCTGGTTCAAAAGTGTCTTGGTATTTCCGATTTTCGAAAAGTTTCACGGTTGATAGAAAAAGTTTGTAATAAGAAATGGGCCATAGTCTTTAATAAAGCGTGTCTGAAAGAACAGCTTGTTCCTAATTATTTGAAATATATATATATATATATATATATATATATATATATATATATATATATATATATATATATATATATATATATATATATATATATATATATATATATATATATATATATATATATATATATATATATATATATATATATATATATATATATATCTATATATATAAAAGGAAGTCGGGGTTTGTGTTACGTCACTTATAACTCAAGAACGGCTGAACCGATTTTAGAAATTTTTGATTTATTGGATTTCTCTCAGCTCCTATTAACAGAATAACTAAAAAAAATTTGACATTGAATCATGGAGTGGCCCATGGGGACCGCAGTATGTACCCCGGTAGCTATACAGCCTTAACAGTGCGTCCTAGAAAAAAACTTCAAATGGCAAAGTTGTAGAGCACCCTCTATTTGGTCTTACGGACAAAATAAATTTTCAATTTGGAGTTTGAGTTATCGAGATATACAGATGTTTAATTTTCCGCGACATGACATTTATGCGCAAATGGGGTAGAGCGCATGTTATTAAATTTTCTGACTATTTCATTGTTTACAATTGAAAATCTCACAGAAAAAAATTAAGTAAATATCTTTTTCAATTAAAATATAAAATAAAATAATTGTTTATGGGCCATAAAAATATTTTCCGTTTTCCATTTGGCATTAACAAAGTGTCAATGCAGTTCCGTCAATATTATATTTTCGTTCGTTGGAATTAATTTGCGAGTTTTAAAGTTTTATTACTTTTAACAAAAACATTATTAATAGCAAAACAATGCCGCGACCCAGAAGATCTAATCTTTCCCAAAATAGCCGTCGGGCAATTAGGAATCGGAACAATGTTAACCAATCCACCGCGGAAGAACTAGAATTAGCGCGAGAAAGGCGCCGCGTTAGTATGGCCCGGCTTCGTGCTTCTCGAAGACAAGAGCAAAGAGATTTACTCCCCGAAACTGCAAATTTGAATCGAGCAGCATTTCTCTACGATTGCACAATTGATTACGGCTCTCATCCTTTCGTGTGCATTGGTCCAATGCACATTGTTTGCGAACATTGTGCCGCATTGAAGTTTTCTGGAGAAACGCCTGGATTGTGCTGCCTTAATGGTAAAGTGAAATTGCTATTATTGACACCACCGCCAGAGCCACTGCATTCATTGCTTCGTGGCGATACACCAGAATCACGTCATTTTCTAGCAAACACTCAAAAATACAATAAGTGTTTTCAAATGACTTCATTCGGAGCAGACATTGTTGAAGAATACGGATTTAATCCCACTTTCAAGGTTATTTATGTTGAAATTGTTTAATAAAGTAAACGTTCATTTTCTTTAAAAAATTTAATTAAATTTAGCTTCAATAATACTTTGGAAAAGTTTTGTTATATTTTTGTAAATCATTTAATGAAATTTCTAATCAATTACAAACCAGTTATACTTACTTTGTTTTCAAATTTACAGATTCAAGGCCAGATTCACCATCGAATTGGATCATTGTTACCTCTTGAAGATGCACGTCATAAATTTTTACAAATATACTTCATGGGCAATATGGAGGAACAACTTGATCGGCGTCAAGAGATCAACACAGCAGTGAAAAGAGCAACTCTTCATGATCTTCAGCATCTACTTCATGAACATCATGCATTGGTCAGGCTGTTCATGACTGCGTTAGAGCGCATGCCAACTGATGACTACAAAGTCGTGATCAGAGCAGATAAACGACCAACTGGAACACATGAACGCACATTTAACGCTCCAACAATAGATGAAGTAGCAATACTGATCGTTGGTGAAAACTTGGAAAGACGTGATATTGCGCTTGCACGTCGTGATACTGGGCAAATACAACAAATATGTGAAACGCACCGTTCTTATGACACTTTGCAATATCCACTGATGTTTTGGCAAGGAGAGGATGGATATCACTTCAATATCAAGATGATAAATCCATTGAATAGTGAGTATCAATATCAATTTATATTTCAACATGATATAATTTTTACACCGTTTGTTTTTTTTTAATTTTCAATCACTCAGTTGATTATAAATGGGCTCAAACTTCGGAATACTAATTTTAATATTTTTATTTCAGGTGGCGAAACTAGCAAGAACGTTAGCTCGATGAATTTTTATGCATATCGTATGATGATTCGTCAAAACGCTGACAACCATTTGCTTCGATTTCGTCAGTTGTTTCAACAATATTGCGTCGACATGTATGTCAAAATTGAAACGGAACGCCTAACTTTCATTCGACTGAATCAAGCCAAACTGCGTTCAGAGGAGTATATCCATTTACGCGACGCAATCAGCACCGAAGGAGATGCAGCTAACATTGGTCGATTAACTATTCTACCGGCTACTTACATAGGTAGTCCGCGTCATATGCATGAATATGCGCAGGATGCAATGACATATGTTCGTCATTACGGTCGGCCAGATCTATTCATTACCTTTACCTGTAATCCAAAGTGGATTGAAATTGTTCAAATGCTGCTTCCCGGACAAACATCAAGTGATCGGCACGACATCACCGCACGTGTCTTCAAACAAAAAATTCGGTCGCTGATGAACTACATTGTAAAGCAACACGTTTTTGGTGATACTCGATGCTGGATGTATTCAATCGAATGGCGAAAACGAGGCTTACCTCATGCACACATTCTCATTTGGTTAGTTGAAAAAATTAGACCTGACCAAATAGATGATATCATAAATGCCGAGATTGTTGATCCCGAAATCGATCCAGACCTACATGATGTTGTAGTTATGAATATGATTCATGGACCGTGTGGCGCCATCAACCCCCAATCACCGTGCATGGTCGACGGCAAGTGTTCCAAACGTTATCCACGAAAATTTACGACAGAGACCATCACTGGCACTGATGGCTATCCATTATATCGACGTCGATCACCCGATGATAACGGTCGAACTGTCACAAAGAAAGTGAAAGGAAACGATTTCGTGGTTGACAACAGTTGGATTGTTCCATATTCGCCACTTCTTTCCAAAACATTCAAGACACATTGCAATGTTGAGTATTGCAATTCTGTAAAGTCAATTAAGTACATCTGCAAATATGTAACGAAAGGCAGCGATATGGCAGTTTTTGGCATTCAAAACTCAGATAACGACGAGATTAGACGCTATCAAATTGGTAGATATGTGAACTGCAATGAGGCAATTTGGCGTATATTCTCATTCTCTATTCACGAACGTCATCCCACTGTTGTCCATTTGGCTGTGCATCTGGAGAATGGTCAACGAGTTTATTTTAACGCATCAAATATTATTCAACGCGCTGAAACACCTCCAGCAACAACATTAACGAGTTTTTTTGCAATTTGCCAAAGCGATCCATTTGCACAAACGTTGCTTTACTCGGAGATGCCACGTTATTACACTTGGAACGCTTCATCAAAGAAATTTCAACGTCGGAAGCAAGGCAGTGCGGTTCCTGGACATCCGGGTGTGTATTCTACTGATGCTCTTGGTCGTATTTATACAGTTCACCCAAAAAACGATGAATGCTTCTATTTGAGGTTGTTGTTGGTCAATGTTTGTGGCCCAACATCTTTTGTATCACTACGAACTATCAATGGTATAGTGTGCCCAACATATCGTGCTGCATGTCAAGAGCTCAAGTTGCTAGAAAACGATAATCATTGGGACACGACAATGTCTGAAGCAATTATTTCAGCATCTCCAATTCAGATACGCACATTATTTGCTATTATAATTTCCACCTGCTTTCCATCAAATCCACGTGAACTGTGGAACAAATACAAAAATAGCATGTCGGAAGACATTTTACATCAAATACGGGTCAGTTCAACTAATCCCGACCTTGAAGTGAATGAAGAGATGCATAACCAGGCTTTGCTCTTGATTGAAGACATGTGTTACCTGATGTGTGGTAGTTTGTTAGTCAAGTTAGGAATGCCAGCGCCAGATCGTAGAATGAATGATGCTTTTAATCGAGAATTAGAACGTGAACGTGGCTATAATCGACATGAATTAGATCAATTAGTTCAATCGAATGTACCCCTTTTAAACCCTCAACAAAAAAAAGTGTATGATACATTAATGAAGGCAATCGATAATGGAAATGGTGGCTTATTTTTTCTTGATGCCCCAGGTGGAACTGGAAAGACGTTTCTCATGTCTTTGATATTGGCCACTGTTCGTGCGAGATCAGACATCGCGGTAGCAGTTGCTTCTTCTGGAATAGCAGCCACATAGTTAGAAGGATGCCGTACGGCTCATTCAGCATTAAAATTGCCCTTAAATCTTCAAACTACTGAACAACCAACATGCAACATTGCAAAACACTCTGCAATGGCAAAAGTTTTAGTAGCATCTAAAATCATCATCTGGGACGAGTGCACAATGGCGCACAAACGCGCATTGGAAGCACTTGATAGAACACTGAAAGATCTGCGCAATGACTCGCGACATTTTGGAGGTGCAATGATTTTATTGTCTGGCGATTTCCGCCAAACACTGCCAGTCATTCCAAGATCGACTGCTGCCGATGAAATTAATGCTTCCTTCAAATCATCATATCTGTGGCGCTATGTGATGAAACTTCAGCTGTCTTCTAACATGAGAGTTGCATTGCTGAACGATCTATCTGCTGAAGATTTCTCCATGCAATTGCTCAACATCGGTAATGGCCGTGTTCCTGTCGACAAATCGACCGGATTGATTTCTTTTCCTCCCAATTTTTGCACTTTTGTTTCATCGAAAGACGAGCTTATCAATAAAGTGTTCCCAGACATCATTGCTAATCATAAAAAGAACAAATGGTTGAGTGAGAGAGCAATTTTGGCGGCTAAGAATAAAGATGTGGATGACTTAAATATTCTAATTCAGAATCAAATTTTTGGTACTCTGCATTCATTCAAATCTATTGACTGTGTAACAAATGAAGATGAAGCCACTAACTATCCAACTGAATTTTTGAACTCCTTGGATGTGCCTGGCTTACCACCGCACAATTTACAACTGAAGGTTGGATCAGTAGTTATTATGCTTAGAAATCTAAATCAACCAAAACTATGCAATGGAACGCGTTTGGTTTTAAAGAAACTAATGGTCAATGTGCTTCACGCGACGATCCTCAAAGGAAAATTCAAAGGCGAGGAAATACTCATTCCGAGGATTCCTATGATCCCAACCGATTTGCCCTTTGAGTTTAAAAGAATTCAATTTCCGATTCGCCTAGCATTTGCTATGACGATTAACAAATCACAAGGCCAATCTTTGAGTGTTTGTGGTCTGAACTTGGATAATGCATGTTTTTCTCATGGTCAATTGTATGTGGCGTGTTCACGTGTCGGCAGACCATCAGATTTATTTGTTTTTTCGCCCGATAATAAAACAAAAAACATAGTGTATCATAAAGTGCTGGATTAAAGAGAATCGACCCGAGTTCAACCAATGTTTTTCTAATAAACTATTAAAGTGAACTTCTTTTTTTTTAATATTTGTTTTCTTTTAAACTTATATATAGGATATTTGTTATTATTGTTTTTTATTGCTTAAAAAATACACTCTTTGAGGTGAAACGAAGTTCGCCGGGTCCGCTAGTATATATATATATATATATATATATATATATATATATATATATATATATATATATATATATATAAATGAATGTCTGTATGTCCTTTATGCATTGCTACACCATTCATCCGATCGTAATGAAATTTTCACACAACCTTGAGAGTCAAGGGGAATCAAATATAGAGAAAATAAATTTTAAATCCGTCACAAAATGAGCGGAGCGGGTGAGCGAGCGGGAACTATATATATATATATATATATATATATATATATATATATATATATATATAAATGAATGAATGTTTGTATGTATATATGTATGTTATTTATGCATTGCTACACCATTCATCTGATCGTAATGAAATTTTCACACAACCTTGAGAGTCAAGGGGAATCAAATACAGAGAAAAAAATTGAAATCCGTCACAAAATAAACGGAGCGGGTGAGCGAGCGGGAACTATATATATATATATATATATATATATTGATACGATATCACCAAATCGTATACCGGGCTCAATAGAATGGTTTTGCAGTTTTATTGGAAAATAATAAATGAAGCTTTGTTAAGGCTAGTTATACCTTCTGGTCTATTAATAATGTCCATAATAGTTATTTCATGTCCTTTAACGTCTATCAATGGGAAAACCTATCGTAAAATCAGCGATTTTACATTATTACCCTCTTCTTAATTCTGTTCGTCCCGAACAGCATAGTCGCTTTTGAGAAGTGCGACTCGGCCACAAGCACCAAAATACCTTGATCTTTACTCGTGGCTTTGACCGCAATTCGCAAACAACATGATTAAGTCTCTTGACCGTTTGACACAGTTTCTTCCAGTCCTTCTTTGGCTCACCAACAGAGTCTTTCTTTGGCTCATCGTCGCCATTTCTGCACGGTTCATCACAGCCTTTTTTGCATGCCTCGTCCTGAACATCTTTGCACGGTTTATCGGAATTTTCTGCTTTTTCTTCTTCCTTCACATCTTTTAGATCTTTCTCAAGGTTTTTCGAAAACACGTCGTTCCATAAATCCAATAAATCCCTTCATCAAACTGTTATTTGATTTTACAATGACTCTTAGTCTATCTGATCTAGAATCCTCTGTGGATTCATCTGATTTAAAACCCTCGGTACCGTTCTCTGTTCTTGGCTCATCTTTTCCAAAGTTTTTGCTTGCTGCATTGATGTTGTTGTTTTGGAGAAGTTCATCGTCGTCATGTTTGTTTTCTTCCAAGCTACAATCGAACGTTTTCTTTTCACATTCCAACTCGGCTCTTTCGTCGGTGTCAACTTTTGTATCGTCCAACGGATGTTTCTTCAAATTAGCGCCATCGTCTCTCAAATCAGTGTCTTCTTTTTTTTGTCAAGTTAACTTTGACGTATTTTTCCATTGGAGTTTCGTCTGTTTCTAAATCCTCGGTTGCTTCATCCGAGTCAGATTCTTCACTAAAATCTGACCCTGAATATTCGGTGCCGCCGTCTGTTATGGAGGCTTCCGTTTCAGAACCGTCGTTGTATGGATGAAAGCCATAGTTGTTGTTGCCATTATTATAATCATCACCGTCACTTTCATCCTCATCGTTTTGCATTTCGTTTTCAACATTCTTCTCATCTTCTTTAGTTTGGTTTTTGACGTCCAAACTGACTGTATCATTGTCACCATCTTTGCATGGTTCATCTTAAGCATCTTTGCATGGTTCATCTTGAGCATCTTTGCAAGGTTCCTTATCATGACCGTCTTTGAGAGGCTCATCATCATGACCCACCTGACTTGTGCAGTCTGTATGGCCGTCATCCGTCACATGCTCTGAGACACAGCTGGTGGACTCCAGTTCAAATTGGGTTTCGCCGCAGCAACCCACATCACCAGCAGCCCGCTGGTCCAGAACCGTGTCCAACACTGCCTCAGCCAACCCTGCGACCAAACTCTCAACAGTTGTACCGGCTGCTGCTACTTTGTTTTCGTGGCCAAGAATCATTCCTTCTCTTGTCTTCCCATGTTTTCTCTCGCTCGTTGTCTTTCTTCCTCCAGCAATTTGTTTTTTAATTTCCTTCGCTTGACCACAGCTTCCTCGTCAATATCGAATAGATATTCGTCGTCGTCAGGCCCATAGCCCTCATTCACTAACGCAGCTAAGAGGCGTATGTATGTATGTCCTTTATGCATTGCTACACCATTCATCCGATCGTAATGAAATTTTCACACAACCTTGAAAATCAAGGGGAATCAAATATAGAGAAAAAAATTTGAAATCCGTCACAAAATAAGCGGAGCGAGCGGGAACTATACATATATACTAGCGGGGTTACCCGGCGTTGCTCGGGGGTTTTTAGAGTTTTTTTTATCGTTTTTCTCTAGCTCCCGTTTAATTCCCCATTTTCTCTCCCGCTCCTGGTCGCTTTCCTGTTCCCGCTTGCTCTCCCACTCCCGGTCGCTTTCCCGCTACCGGTCACTTTCCAGATTCCGGTCGCTTTCCCGCCCCATCTATCTCTTAATAATTTGTAATAACGCGCAATCGGTCACATTATGCAAAACTGGGAAGCAAGTCATGGTCTTCTTAATATTAAGAAGTCCATTAGCAAGTAATGCCTGTTACGCAATTGAAAACAGTGCTTCGAAAACTTATGCAATGATCATGTGTTGGCACTTTTGGCCCAGAAGGATTTTTGGCCCCCTGAGCCGGAGGATCGGAGAAGGAGTCCAAACCTTCTTAACTTTTTCCCCTTCATAACTTTTCAGGCCAAAAGTTCCTATGTACGACCATCGAAGGTAATTGCGTAATAAAATTCAAATTTTGTTTACGTAACAACGTTTGAAGGCTTCAAGTAACTTTTAGCAAATCTATTATACGTTTTATGCGCTAAAATAAGTTATGAAAGAGTGGAAAAGAAAAAATGAGCGCGAGCGGGAACGAAAACGGGAGAGCAAACGGGAACGAAAACTCCCCTGAAACACATGCACCATCAACTGACACTCCCGAAAACCCGTCATCCACCTGAGAAATCTCCCCACCACCCTTTATCCGGTGCATTCGGACGGAATCATTGCAACCGGATAAACAACCATCATCATATACAACATCTGTTCGATCAACGAGACTTTCACCAGGTAATCCTGACAAGCAACATGTATCTACAGTTTTTAATCCCTGCAACAAAGTATAAAGGGTGGTGGGGAGATTTCTCAGGTGGATGACGCGTTTTCGGGAGTGTCAGTTGATGGTGCATGTGTTTCAGGGGAGATATCTGGTCCGTTGAGCTTTGCTCACTTAACTGATAACATTATTATTACAATTAGACGGAGGAGATGACATTGATTTCTGGACCTCTATTATATGAATTCTATAAAAATAAATAAAAAATGTATTTATTTAATTATTTATTTATTATATATAAATTAATTTGCCATAGATAGCAGATCGTCACACAAAAACGTCTTACAGACACATGGACTATTATATATATTAATATATATATTTTTTGGTAATCTTTCCCACGGATTATACATAATTCTCGGCTATAATTAACTATAAACACGATGAAAAGTAAACACTAGTTTAAAAATTATGATAATTAGTATAAATAATGTAATTATAATTTAAAAAATTGTACATAGAAAAAATTTGAGTTTTAAGGATGAGTTTAAACGAACGGAATCGCGTACCGTGTTATATAAAGTGACTAGCGGGGTTAAACCGTTGCTTCTCTCGCCTTTTGTTCTTTATCGTTTTTTACTCTCTTTTTCTTCGCCATTATCTCGCTCCCGCTCCCATATATTTTTTATCCCTCCTAACTTTTTTAATAAAAAAAGCATCCAGGCATGACACGAACTAGCAAATCGTTAGATTTTGGGTGGCTCTGAGAAGAGCCATTTAATAGCTACACTGTCACCAGAGTCACACGGGAAAATGTTCGCTGATTGCCACGAGGAAGCATCCAAAAAGTTCGGCTCGGCGGAACTCGTTCCGAAACACAAATTCATCCAGATAGGAGGTAAACAGAGCTCTGCTGGTCCCGAACTGCCTCTTCAACTTCCTCTTCGCCCGCATCAATAAGTTTTCCAGGTTCTGTGTATGAACTTCTGGATCAGTCGGATCCACGAAGTTCTCCTGGTGAATGACGACGGAGTGTGTGTAAATGCCGTTTCCTATGGCAGGAATATTAGCATACGATGCCCAACCATCTGAAATGATATGTGTTCCTGGGAGGATATGTTCCTCAATGCAGGCTAACAGCATGTTGGCTGTCCTGTTGGGTACCTCCACCAGAAAGCACCTACCACTTCCGCGTTCAATACCACCAAAAACCCAGTGGCCTTCATGATATTGGCCATGGTGGTACTTTCGGTGGAAGTACTTCGACTCATCTATCTCCGTTGCAGTCAAACCCGCCAACTTTAGATGGATGGTTTTGAATCCAGAAAGCACAGGTCTCTCTGAAAAAATTGCACCAATCCACTGCAACTCTTGTCGATCTCAACCGGGACTCTCGCATCATTACCGTTTGTGGCATATCCGTGCTCCAGCAATACGCCATCAGGATTATCTGCTTCATTGACAGACGACTTTGTTCGAAGTACGATCCAGCTCTTACAGATTTTCTTGTCCCACAGCCGCCACACTTCCAGCGTCTTCCATCAATTCCTTCAACGTAGAGATGTAACGAACAGGCCCGACCGCACGTGATACACTGCCTAGTGTTTGCGATCAACCTTCTTCTTGCACAAAAACGCAAAGCAGACTCAGCATCAGTGAACTCTGGCGACAGCGTATCTAAGCACCACTCTTCCAAATGAATAGCAGCCGCATCTAAAACTTCGTTCATCGGAACTATACTCGCAACATTCACTCCCGCCATAGCTGAAAATACAAAGACGCAAATACACAATTTTCGCTTACAAATGTTCAAATTTCGACGTTGCTTCGAATAAACTACTTTTTTTACATTTATTTTCAAGTTTTTCTTCATTAAAAACTTGAAATTTTGTTTATTTAAAGAAGTTAACTTAATTTAATAATTTCTTATTTTCTTACTTCATGCAAACCGTCCCGAGTTACCGGGCGGTGAGTTTTAAAATTTTAAATGAATTTTTTTATAACTAATAGTTTGTTTTTTAAATAAAATTTTATTTCTTTTTTATTCATTTCATTCATACGATCATCGTACCTCACCACTCACAACTACGATGTAAATAGTGCTTGGAAGGGTACTACTTACCGTTTTCAAAGTCTCTCAAATTACGATAAATTTTTTTTTTTAATTATATTTGGTATTAAATTTGTTTTTTTTATGTTATTTTAACAAAATAAAAATAATACGACTATTTTTTCGGCACGGGCCGTAGGAAAGATTACTAATTGTCTTATTTTTTTATACAATATTTCGGCACTAAATGTTCATTCAAAGATGCTCTGTTGAAGTATACACGCCATTTAGAAGACATTGTTTTGTCAATTAAACGCTTAAAATATTTTAAGTGAGAGAAAACACTTTTAATAAATCTAAAATCAAACGTTTTATTAGCAACCAACTTGCAAGTTTCAGCCATTGCGGCCATCATCAGGGTTGTTTTGACACAAGCAGTTGGGGAGAGCGACTGCTCAAAAAGGCACAGACCAATCAGGTGAAACCGTATGTTATAAACACTATAAAGTGCTGGACAATATTTATTTTATTGTTTTTCAAATTAATTAAACTATTATTTGTTAATTTAAATTGATTTATTATAAGTATTATAATTTTTTTCAAAGCGGTTTCAGCTATTCACTATAAGAACAACATGTTACAAATACTAAATAACAAATAAAAACGTATATAAATTTTAACAGCCGTGAGATTCTATTGGCTAGAAAGCTTGACGACTTTCTGAATCAAAACAATTTCAAATTTTTTTTAGAATATTTATAATAAATCAATTTAAATTAAAAAATAATAATTTAATTAATTTAAAAAACAATAAACTAAATATTGTCCAGCACTTTGACCTTATTATAATGTTTAACATACGGTTGCACCTGATTGGTCTGTGCCTTTTTGAGCAGTCGTTCTCCCCAACTGCTTGTGTTTTGACTATCTCAATGTAACTAAAAGTTAATACATACAGTAAATAATAATAATTAAAAACTGACAATGAACGTTAAAATAAGCAGAACATAAGTAAAAAATAATAATAGCAGAATAAAAATACTTAGAGAAATATATTAATTTAAATCGAGAGATAAAAATTTTAATTTAAATCGAGAGATAAAAATTTTAATTTAAATTCATAAAATTCGATAAGAGTTTCATATAAAATTATTTTCCCTCAAGATCACACACACCATCACAAGACACACACGCCATCAACTATATATCTATGCCATCAACACTTAACCAGGCTGGTAAATAGAGGTCCAGAAATCAATGTCATCTCCTCCGTCTAAGTCTAATTGTAATATTAATGTTATCAGTTAAGTGAGCAAAGCCCAACGGACCAGATATCTCCCCTGAAACACATGCACCATCAACTGACACTCCCGAAAACCCGCCATCCACCTGAGAAATCTCCCCACCACCCTTTATCCGGTGCATTCGGACGGAATCATGGCAACCGGATAAACAACCATCATCCTTTTTTGGGGATGGTCGGTGGCTCAGTTGGTAAAAGCGCTTGCATTTAGGCGAGGCGGTGTTGCCGTAGACACGTGGGTTCGATTCCTAGTAGAGTCTTATAAATATTTGCGTTACTTGTGGTGACAGTTAAGTCATCCTATTTGTAGGCTCTTGAAACATTTCAACGCAATGTTTCACTTCATAAATTATCTATCTGGCAGCAGATTAAGCTGTCGAGCCGAAGTAAGGAGTTCTGAACCTATCATAGTCGTAGTCTAATGTTAAGTAGCTCCGAAAGACTGAGACTTCTAGCCATCCTTTTTTGGGGATGGTCGGTGGCTCAGTTGGTAAGAGCGCTTGCATTTAGGCGAGGCGGTGTTGCCGTAGACACGTGGGTTCGATTCCTAGTAGAGTCTTATAAATATTTGCGTTACTTGTGGTGACAGTTAAGTCATCCTATTTGTAGGCTCTTGAAACATTTCAACGCAATGTTTCACTTCATAAATTATCTATCTGGCAGCAGATTAAGCTGTCGAGCCGAAGTAAGGAGTTCTGAACCTATCATAGTCGTAGTCTAATGTTAAGTAGCTCCGAAAGACTGAGACTTCTAGCCATCCTTTTTTGGGGATGGTCGGTGGCTCAGTTGGTAAGAGCGCTTGCATTTAGGCGAGGCGGTGTTGCCGTAGACACGTGGGTTCGATTCCTAGTAGAGTCTTATAAATATTTGCGTTACTTGTGGTGACAGTTAAGTCATCCTATTTGTAGGCTCTTGAAACATTTCAACGCAATGTTTCACTTCATAAATTATCTATCTGGCAGCAGATTAAGCTGTCGAGCCGAAGTAAGGAGTTCTGAACCTATCATAGTCGTAGTCTAATGTTAAGTAGCTCCGAAAGACTGAGACTTCTAGCCATCCTTTTTTGGGGATGGTCGGTGGCTCAGTTGGTAAGAGCGCTTGCATTTAGGCGAGGCGGTGTTGCCGTAGACACGTGGGTTCGATTCCTAGTAGAGTCTTATATATATATATATATATATATATATATATATATATATATATATATATATATATATATATATATATATATATATATATATATATATATATATATATATATATATATATATATATATATATATATATATATATATATATATATATATATATATATATATATATATATATATATATATATATATATATATATATATATATATATATATATATATATATATATATGTCGACATCTGCTATGGATCATATCGTGGACCCTGAAAGTGGCGGCGGTGAGAGCAGTGACGGCTCTCGACACGAAAGCGTTGGCCAGCCGGTCCGCGACAACTCGTCATCTACGTGCGATCGGGTTTCGGTAGATGCGACATTGTGTGACGACCGTGCTGATGAGATTGTTTCGATAAATGAAGCAGTTAATGATGAAAATGTTCTTTTGGCAAGAATGGCGGCAGTTCTGCATTGTGACAATATAACTATGCGACGTCGACGATAACGTTTTGTGTAAAATTACGTGGCATTTTAATTAATTAATTTAATTTTGGCAATTCTTCAGAGATGGTTTCCGTTTTAACAATGTCATGGTTGCGCGAGATTTGATGTAGATCTGTCGTTTGACAATTAATAGATTTTGCTTTTCGACCGTAATTTTTTTTTTTAAATGTATAACAGTTTTATTATATAATTTATTTTTTATTTTTAACTAGCGGAGATACCCGGCGTTGCCCGGGTTTTTTAGAGGTTTTTCTAATGTTTGTCTCTTTCTCTCCCGTTTCCTTTCCCACCTGCTTTCCCACTCCTTTTCGCTTTCCCGTTTTCGGTCGTTTTCCCGCTGCCGGTCGCTTTCCCGCTGCCGGTCGCTTTCCCGCTGCCGGTCGCTTTCCCGCTCCCGGTCGCTTTCCCGCTCCCGGTCGCTTTCCCGCTCCCGGTCGCTTTCCCGCTCCCGGTCGCTTTCCCGCTCTCGGTCGCTTTCCCGCTCCCGGTCACTTTCCCGCTCTCGGTCGCTTTTCCGTTCCCGCTCGCTGTCCGTTCCGGGTCGCTTTCCCGTTTCTATAATAGACAAACTAACCCACAAACATTCATATATATATATATATATATATATATATATATATATATATATATATATATATATATATATATATATATATATATATTGCGAATAAACTGTGGAATCAATAGCTTTTGGTTTAGGTGGCATAATTAATTCGATAGAAAAATTTGAAATTTGAAATTGTATTTTTTCAGCCAATTTTCAATATATGACGATGTTTTAAAGGAAATAGTTTTGTACTTTATATATATATATATATATATATATATATATATATATTTATATATATATATATGTGTGTGTGTGTGTGTAGTTCCCGCTCGCTCACCCGCTCCGCTCCGCTCATTTTGTGACGGATTTCAAATTTTTTTTTTATATTTGATTCCCCTTGACTCTCAAGGTTGTGTGAAAATTTCATTACGATCGGATGAATGGTGTAGCAATGCATAAAGGCCATTAACATACAAACATTCATTTTTATATATATAGATATCTCCCTATAGTAAAATAAATTAACATGTCATTCTCGAAAAATAAATATTATTATTTTGTTTCATTATCGGTATTAACTAATTTCACTTTTCATTATTCTATCCATGTTTTGTTTTTCTTTTCGGGCTCTGATGATGACAAACTAACTGTCGAAACGCGTTAGCCCTGTTTATTACTTTAAACTTATAAGTTACTTCTTTTAGTTTATTTTATTTATTTTATAACATAACTGTCTTTTTAAATTTTTTACAAATAAACGTAAATACGGCTTCAAACAAGGAATTCGTTAATAGTCTATCTTCCCAACAACGGGCTTCCCTTCGACGTTTTGAGTCTTTGGCAAAAAAATTAACAAATACAAAATGGGCAATTATATTCAATGGAGTTTGCGTACAAGAAAATATCGTACCGCTATATGCAAGAAACATATATATATATATATATATATATATATATATATATATATATATATATATATATATATATTATAAGGAAACATAGCGTTGGTATGTTTTTACGAGCCACATATATCAGAAACTTGGATGGCTTACACGCCACCACGAAATAACGCAAATATAAATGTCTCAACTTCAGACTCGCCTTGCATCATGCTAACTACCTTACCATCTGCGCCACTTTCACCGCCAAGAAACAGTGGTTGTTAAGCGCTTTTGTTGGAGTGTGTTGAACACAACACTCGACTCACTAGTAAAAATATGTAATTAAAGCAATCTATATGAGAGCGTAGGCGCCTAGCGGGCGGCTGCCTTTAAGTTCGTCCGTCTTTTTACCGTTTAAATATTTAATTTAATTCTCAATTCTAAAGTTTATTCTCATTATCATCTACGAAACTTGCGTTTTGTTCTGTTTTCGGACTAAAATGATTAAATTCTATATTATATTGTCGGACTAATTGTTTCCATAGCCGTCGGTATGCGCTCGCCTGTTACATGGTTTGAAGCCGTGTCAACTGTTATAATATAAAACTAAATTGCGATATTTATTAGAAAAACCAAACTTAAATCGAATTTTAAGTTCCGTAAACAGGTACACTGCACAGACAATGGGGTAGAACAACAATGGCGTCGTACATACGTCGTACATCATTCAACCATAGACCAGAGGCGTGGATTCAGCAAAATCTTGGAGGGGGGGGCAAAGATTTTTTAAATTAATCTAGAGAATCTTCGAACTAAAATGACCATGCCAATATACACTAGTATGTTGTATTTTCATGTAAAACATCATACTAATTAAAAAACAGTATACAAAAATGTTAACTTTTATTTAATATTGAACGCAGACAAAAAAAAACGTTTAAATTATTAATGTAACAAAGGGTATCGACGTTCTTTCATTTTTGCAAAATCGTCCACTAAATCATCAAGATCAAATGTTTTTACTAAGTCATGTTCCACCGCCATCAGTAATAAAAAATTAAGTCTTTCGTCGCCACATGTTGATCTTAGATAAGTCTTCACACGTTTTAAAACTGAAAAAAAAACCGTTCATTTGATGCAGTGCTAACAGGTAATGTCAGCACAATTTTTAATATTTTTAAAACTTCTGAATAAGCACATGGAAATTGTTCTAATTTGTGATGTAACTCAGCAAGGTCCAGAAGCTTTCCTTCAGACTGACGACAGGTTTCATGAAAAGATTTTGCAGCTTGTATTTGTGATCGGAAAACTACTTCATCAAAATGAAATTGGTACAAATTGGCAAGAGTTTCGCATTTTTCAACATCTAAAAATTGTTTAAAGTTATGATGGTCAAAAGCTTGAATAGCATTGAAAAGCGATCCATTTTGTGCAAAACGCCTATTAAATTCAGCCATAAATCTATCTAAAATACTGTAATAAGATCTTTTCATTTGTTCAGAGAAGCTAACTGGTTGACTTGTTATATTTCTTTTTCCCATCGTGCTGTTTGTTAAATAGTCTTTCAAAAATGACGAGATTTTTGTTGATCGTCTTGGTAGAGCTGATGCTGCTTCTGTACTTGTATCAAAATCAATTTCGATTTCAACAAATTTTGTAAATTCTCTTGTCTGTTTTAGTAATACACCCCATGCAGTTTCAGATCTTTCGGCTTCAAGATCTTTTTGGGTGGCAGCTATTAATTGATGGGCTCGCAAAAGTGTCAGGCCTTCTTCTTGAAGTAATTCTGACAAAGTATTAGTTTTTAATAGGACCCTTTCCATCATGTGCAAATAAAAAATAAAAGATGGCGATTCTAGTGTTTTTTTGTAACCAATTGCCTCTGATGATGCAGCTTTATCGGATTCAATAACTCCTTCAAGAACAGCAAGTAAAGCCTGATAACGAAGTTTGATTTTATTAATTGATCTGTACCAGTATAACCAGCGTGATGGTGCTGTCCTCTCAAGCGTTAACACTTTGTCATTTCCCAGATGTTTTTGAGCAGCCACAAACATTTCATGTATAGTGTTGCTGTTTGAAATAAAATTATAAAGACTTTGGGTAGTGGTAAAGAATTCTGAAAGTTCTGTCATATCGGAAATTGTTGAAATTAATATAAGATTCAATTTGTGAGCGTGGCAATGAATATATGTAGCATGGGGCACTCGTTCTTTAATCTTGGCTTGAACCCCATTAGCCCAGCCACTCATAACGCTGGCACCGTCATAGCATTGAGCAACACAATACTTCCAGTCAATATCTAATTCACATATTTTGTTATAAATAAAATTTGCAAGTGCGTCTGCCGTTAAAGTCTTCATGTGGTATGTTCCAATTGCTCTCTCTCTAATCTGTCCCCCATAAAAATAACGAATAATTATTGCTAGTTGTTCTTTTTTAGAAATATCTTTTGTTTCGTCAACAAGAACTGCAAAAAACCGCGAAGATTTAATTTCTTTAGCAATTGTTTTTTCAATTCTTTCACCAAAAACTTTAATTAATTCATTTTGGCTATCATTTGACTGCTAATGTCCATAACGACGTTCTAGTTTGACCTTAACATCATCATCCATCTCCGCAAATTCACGCATTAACTCACGAAATGGTCCTTGGTTTGTTGATCCTTCGGTTTCATCGTGGCCACGAATTGAAATACCCAGACAACCGAGAAATCTAGTAGTCCTAAGTAGTACCTTAACATGTTTTCTATTTTCTTCTATTTCCTGTAATCTTAAGGTTGAAACACTTGTTGCAATGGATTGTTGGAGGTTGCTTGAAATTGATTTCCACTCGGTCCAGGATAACATTGCATTTTTGTGACGTGTACTTTCGTTATGCTTCTCAAACAACGCTTTCATATCTTTCCACTTTGAAAATCCAGTATCAATGAAGGCCCTTGATCCATCTGTCTCACCTTTGAGTATAACACTACCCGCAAAATGTCTACAGGCAAAACAAAAAACAGCATTTTTTTGAATGCTGTATTCAATCCAGTCGTGTTTTTGGAAATACATAACAGAAAAACGTCTTTTTTTAGTATCAAATGGATAAACTTCTAACATTGGCTGCATGGGTTTATCGTATTTGGATTTACTAATATCTAAACTTATAGAAAATAATGGTTCAACAGTACAATTACTAATGTTACCAGAATTATTTTCCTGTTCGATGGTTTTAACTGTAAGAGAGCTACCACATATTACGTTATCTTCAGCTTTTTCTGATGATTCGATCTCTGTGCGTGCTCTTTTGACAAATGCAAAATTCTCCAAGCTAACCTGTCTTTTTTTGCTTATGATTTCCATTGTCCAGTATTTCGTAGATGTTGGAAAAAAAGTCGATTTTTTATAATAAATAGGAGACAAGACGAAAAGTTTTAAAATGCGATTAACCAAGCTATACTAGTTCACGAAGTAACGATACACAAGAGATCGATCGATGTAGTCAAAGCTTCAGCAACTAGAAAAGATATGAATATGCAAATAGTTCATCAAGCTAGGGCGTACACGCGAGGCTAAAGTTCATACGAGTTCGATCGAATAGACTGAAGGCACTAAAAAAAGTGAAACATATTAGCAGTAGCAGAGATTTACATAACTAGATTTTATTCAACAAGTGTGATAGATACTGTTTTTATCAACTAATTTATATACTTGATCGTGTGTAAGCTAATCAAAACAATTGACAGTTTATTGGAAGAAATCTTGGAAAGAAAGTTCAAGCAACGGGGTAGGATAAGAATATGTTAATTGTCCGTCAAGCTAAGGCAGACACACGAGGCTAAAGTTCATACGAGCTCGATCAGATGGACCGAAGGCACTAAAACATTGAAAAATATTAGCAGAGATATGTGATATAACTAAGTAGATATAATTCAAAAGGTATGAAAAATACTCCGTTTATTAACTAATCAAAATACTCAATCGTGAGTGAGCTAATAAACATATTTGTTTTATTTGGTGGAAAAATCTTGGGGTGGGCCGTGGCCCCCCTCAGCCCCCCCAATCCACGCCTCTGCCATAGACTTATACTATATATCTAGACCACTAATTTCTATATAACTGGATAGCGCTTAGCCCAGGCTGGGAGTCGCCGCTGGTCGCCATTTTGGAACTCTTAGGCCACGCCTACCTATCTGATGCTATTGACGGAATATTTTTTGAAAATAATAAACAATATCAGAAAGCAAAACAGTCATTTTATTTGTAAATACTTAATTAATGCAGTTTTTTTTAGCAAAGTTTATTTGCCGCCAGGGCTTTATTTAGCAACATTGTCGTAAGGCGTTTGGCTGAGCAACCGTATTACTGCCTAAATAATTTAATGTGAGCCTCAAACTCATGTTGAAAGGTTTAAAAAATAGTTTTTGCTTAAGTTTCAAGTTCGCAAAGATGAAATGTAGAATTTCTGCCTTTGTTTATAGCTTCGTTCAGTGGCTTCTATCCCCCCCCAAGTAGCCGGGCTCAATTCTCCCCCTAAGTAGCTAAGCTTTCCTCCCTCCTCCAAGTTGCGACCGCCATTATTTTTAGTATTTCACCTTATATATATATATATATATATATATATATATATATATATATATATATATATATATATATATATATATATATATATATATATATATATATATATATATATATATATATATATATATATATATATATATATATATATATATATATATATATATATATATATATATATATATATATATATATATATATATTGAACGTATTTTGGCGTGAAATTTTCCTTAAGGCACGCTCCATTAAAAATAATGGCCCATTTTGCGTTTATCAGTTTACGCGACAAAGCCTCAATAAATCGTAACTTAGAAGACGAAAGACAATTTTTGATGTCAGTCATTTTATTATTAACTGGACATGGTCTGACTGCAGTTTCGGAAACTTTTTCCCATCCTCAGAGCCCGAAAATAGAGTAACTGTTTAACAAAATAAAATGAACGTACCACGTACTATAAATGCAAAAAACAGAACAGAAATCAAAACGTCGAAGGGCACAACTGAAATGTAAACAACTTAGGTAACATGAATGGAAGCAGGTGTAGTTAGTAAGTATGCTGCTATGATAGGGCGAAAGTTATTAAAAAGTGAAATGAGAAATTATTGAAAAATGCGGTCCAAACACAAATTTTAAAGTTTTCACTGCTGACAGTAAACACAAAGTCTACATCATTTGGATGTTGAGTAAACTAATGATGGCCGGAAGGCACCTGTGAACTATTCTCAATTTTACACATCTTGCTGACCATCTTGTTGAGGATATTGTTGTTTTATAACTTCTTTAAAACCGCCTTACTTCTTTTCTTATTCTCTTCGTGGATATTTTTTTAGCTAGTTTAGCACACATCAGCCTTAAACAAGTGAGCAACGTTTTTATACCTACACTGATTAACCCAATGAGATTGAGGTATCACCCTAGTAAAAAAAGTCTTCGGATTTTAAAAAATCCCACGGGTGGTATTTGTCGGAGCTGGGGGGTCCGGACCCCTGAACCCCCCACCCAGCGCCGCGCCTGAAAGGAACGGCAGGCCTGCGCGCAAATATTCAAATCTGACAACCTGATTGGCTGCAACAACAAAACAACAATGTATTAATACACGCTGCTGTGGTATTATCAATACGAAGTAGCGCCCTAATGTTCAATACATTTACATTTTACATTTACATTTACCTACGCAACGCGCTATTATATACAAACCAGCACTTGACACACGCTTCGCGTGCGCACACGCGCACATAGAGAAAGTCCTGATACAGCTAGGTCTTGGGAGGATAGCGGGAAGATCGAAGCTAAGTGATGTATGTATGTTTCGTATATATGGTCGATGAGGTCAGAAAATCCGCGAAAACTTTATCCTTTGTGTCCTAGTGTGTTAGCTATTAGAAGTTCTTGTCGGCAGAGATCAAGTTATATCGGAATTTTAATCAAATATTGGTTAGATTTTTATATTTATTTTATTTCACTCCATATATTTTATTTTAAATCCTTAACTTATTTTGTATATTTTATTTTTTCCTTTCTATTTCATTTTATATACAACGTGGCTTTTATATCTATTATAATAAATTTAATTCCAAAGCTTTCTTAAACGCTTTCTAATCTTTAATTCAATTCATTTAAGATCATAAGCTTCAGTTATATTTTCAGTAGCAATAGCAATGTCTTAATCGGTATTTTCGCTAAAATAACTACTTCTCAATTTTAATTTTATTGGCAATGTGTGCATAATTAAAAATACTTTGTTTTTTAAATGCAATTATGAATATGATTTAAATAAAACTACTCATTCAAAAGCTGTTTATCAAATGTTTTTAAGAAGTTTTGCAAAATCAAGACATGGTTTAAATCAGATATTTTAATCAATTTAGAAATTCGACCCAGCATGCCACCTCCAAGCGTGAAAAGATTTAAAGTTAAGTTCTATGTCAAGCAACCTAAAAGGTGTTCATGCACAAATTTCGGAAAAACTTGATCGGTTTATACCTTACATTCCTTGTCAGGCTCATTGTACAAACAAGTTTGTTGAACATGCGGTTAAAAGAAATAGAATGGCTTCAAATGTCTTTTATATTCTCGAAATGTGTTATACATTCTTTTCTTCAAGCACCAAAAGATTCAGTTTTCTTAATTCCAAACTTCAGAAGGTCGAACATTCTTTGAAACTACGCAATCTTTCATAAACGAGATGGTCAGCCCGTTTCGAATCCATACAAGCGTTTTGGATTAGCATGGACTCAGTTATTGAATGCTTTTGTGTAATAAACAAGTAAATTAAAAACGAATTTTTAAAACCAATGCTCTTATATGTAATTAAAACACAAATTTTGCAATCAATTTTTTCTTATATTACTCTTTTATTTTATGTTAAAGTCGAAATATCTTAATTATATCGAAATATCGAAATTAATTAAAATTATCTAAATTAATTGACTTATTGTAAAACTAATAATTGAATATTGCATTGTCTTCTATTTTAAGCATGTATGCAAAATTTGAAAAAATCTATCATCAGGAAGTGACTCAAAAATTGATTGCAAGATTTGAAACAGACAGAGAAACAAACAGACAGACAGAGAAACAGAGACGACGAGTTAATAAAAGCATTGGTAATAATAATAAAAATATCATCAAAAAGCATCGAATTTAAATATCTCAACTATTTTCATGAAAATTTCGTACACGCTTGAGAATCGCGGTCAGTGAGTGTGGTTCGTGTTAACTTGGTAAAATAGTCTGCCAGTCGGTTAGCGTTTTGTGGTCAAGAAAACCCTCAAGAAAACCCTCAAGAAAACCCTCAAGAAACCCCTCGATAAAATCCTCAAGAAAATTAACTAAATTAATTGACTTATTGTAAAACTAATAATTGAATATTGCATTGTCTTCTATCTTGAGCATGTATGCAAAATTTGAAAAAAATCTATCAACAGGAAGTGACTCAAAAATTGATTGCAAGATTTGAAACAGACAGAAAAACAGACAAACAGAGAAACAGACAGAGAAACAGAGCCGACGAGTTAATAAAAGCATTGGTAAAAATTCTCAAGTATTTGATAAAAAAAACAAAGATCAAGCTGCCGCAATTCTTAAAAAAGTTGTTAATCCTGATTTCATCATAATGCTGATGCTTATTAAAGGGGTTATTGCAAAGACACAAATTCTCACTGATGAACTTCAGAAAATCGAGTTGAACATCTTAGATGCACAAATGATAGTATCTTCTACAATAAAATCTCTAGAACAAATAGGAATTAATGAAAAAGGTGTGCATAGCAAAATTGATGCTGCAATTATAATATGTAGTAACTTTGACATAGATGCAATACAAATTTACGAAATTCGCCATAGATGAAAGCTGATTCCAGCTCGTTTTGATGACAGACCTGAATTTCTACCAATATTACTCGCAGCAACTCAATTGTATGTTGGACACGCTTATTCACGAAATGAATGAAAATTTACTGGCATCCTTTGTTAGCATTGAGCCATTTTCTATTCTTCAACAGCCTACAAAAACATTTGGCATAAAAGATGTTGAAAAACTGTGTCTCATGATGCCAGGACCCGGAAAAGCTTTTAAAGTAAATACCTACATAACAGCACTAGTATGTGTTCAGAGTGAGTTTAGAAAAAGGTTTACTGACAAGGCCATTGATGTTTTGCGCGAAGTTCAGTTTTTTACGCCTCGTTTTTGCTATCCAACCTGCCAGACATTCAAAGTGAAAATTGAAAAACTGTGCAATTTTTACGAGATGGATGCGATGAATGTTGCAAAAGAATGAACAGAGTTTAGACCAGTCTTTCAAAAACTACACACGATTATATGCGTAAATGATCTGATGTCCGGCACACGTTCGATGCAGAATGAAAGTGAAAATGAAGATGAAGGTGACGATATTGAAACCGATAGCAAGGTTCATAATTGTAAAAAATGGGCCGAACAAAGTTTTGTCAAACCACTTTGAGCGCTTCAGGAATTGTCTGGCTTTCCCGCATTGGACATCTTGTACAAGATATTTGTGTCGCTTGCAATTACAAGCGCTAGTGCCGAGAGAGCGATGAGCAGGGTTCGACTCATTAAGAACCGGTTAAGGACCTCAATGTTGGATGATTGGTTCTCTTCATTATTGATACTTGCCTCAGAAAAAGACATTTTGGAAAACAGTCCTGTAGATAAAATCATTGATAGATTTGCTGCAACATCAAAACCGCTACAGAAACTTTTAATTAAATAAATTTAGATTTAGATTTAGTTTTAAATGATTTTTTTCAATATTAACGTGTGTTGTTTTTCTGTGTTTGGGTATTATACCGAAATTAGACGAATTGTTGAGGAAAATGTGTATAGAAAGAACAAAAAAGTGTGTTAAAACTCAAACTCAGTTTTGGAAGATGTGTAAACTTACTAGAAATCGACTTCAAAAACCACGAAGCAACCAGCGAAACGGTAACGAGAACATCACTGTTCGACGAAAGCGGAGATATTCTTGATTTTATTTATTTAAATATCTTATGTAATTTCGACTTAATTTAATCATTTATTATCATAATACTGTCTTTTATTATTATTATTATTATTACTGCTACTATTATTTTATCCTTTAATTAAACGTTTTTAATTATACTTATTTTCATAGATATATATAGATACGCCCTGCTGTGCTAACGATCGCCTTCAACACACGGCCGCCGAGTTTACCCCAGCCGAGACCTAAAACTGCACAATAAATAAACAGGGATGACGATAATATGTATACAACTTACGATAGTTTTCTCCCTAATTTCGTTTTATTGAATTAGTATGTATTTATGAATGATTTTTCTTATTGAAACACACAAATAAGGAATTTTATTTCGAAGAAAATGAGTTTTATGGGTGGTTTAGTCTAGTTAAATTTAATTTAACTAACTTACCAATTTCACTGCTCAAAAAATATTTTTATTGCATTAGTCTGTATTTATGAATGATTTTTCTTATTGAAACACACAAATAAGGAATTTTATTTTTATTTAGAAGAAAATGAGTTTTATGGGTGGTTTAGTCTAGTTAAACTTAATTTTGCTAACTTACCAATTTCACTGCTCAAAAAATATTACTCCTGACAATATTTTTACATATAATAGCAGCTACTATTAAAAGTCATTTTTATAGTAAAAATTGACATTCTCATACTATGAAAAACATTATTTAGAAGTAGAACTTTTAGTTTGAAAGTAGAACTTTAAAGTTTGTCTTTTTCTGGAGCAAATTCAGGATTAATATGAGAAGTAACATGATTAGGAAAACTGCATCTTTGGAATTTTTGATGATTAGTCGGTTCATGGCTTTAAATTTTTTTGCACATGCTCTCTTCCTACTGGTATGATACAGTTGCAACATTGTTATAGTTGGAATGGGTAATCCCGTTTTAGGGGTTCATTGACAAACCAAATATGCAAGCTTCATCCACTAGCCCTTTAGCTCCACCCACAAAATTTTAAATGTAATTTCTGAAAATGTAGAGCAGCATTAATAATATCAAAATTAGGATTAAACAATTGTAGATTAAAATCGAGTAAACATGTAAAATTATTTGTTGGTTACTAAATGTTAATAATAGTGAAAAAAAAACAGAAGAGGTTTTAGTGGTATTTCATGAAATAGAATAAAGTATGTACAGTGTGTTGTTAATTTAGATCATCATATTTATTCATAATCATTCTTGAGAAATATGGGCCTTTCTGCAAACAGCTTTAGATTCTCAGATTCTGAGTCAAAAGCACAATGTTGTAGATATTTATTAAACATTTCAAAGTCAAACTAATGACAAAAACAAAATTAAATGAAAAATAAAGATTTCATTTCTAGAAGTCATTTATGGTTAGTGACTTGAATTTGTCTTTGGAAAATATTCACTTATTACTGAAACAACTCATAACATTGACTTTTATTTTACTATAGTTTCCTTTTCCTGATAATTGCTGAGCTGACATATTTCTAGACAATGGAACACTGTAACATCATATCTGAAAGATAATATATATCGTCACAGATATTATATCTATAGAAGTGAATCAATTCACAAATTGATAGTGAGATTAATTTATATCGATATATAAAATAGTACAAATTTATGACTTTACTGATGCTGAACTTACAGCTGTTTGATGCAATGATGAAACATTCCGTTATTCAGCACCACCCCCTTGCAGATGCTCTTCTTATTTTTCCTGAAGTATGTATGCCACCCAACCTGAGAGCGGGTCAAGTGAACACATAAAAAAATGTATTCATATAACTCATGCATGAAATTAAATTTTAATTAACAATAAACTTTTCTACTCTTATCATCTTTATGTAATATTTAGAATCTAAAAGCTTACCTTGTAAATTAAATTCACTACCTGTTGTTCACTACTAGTCTGCTGTTGGCTGGGCAGATGTACTACTACTACTAATAATAATAATATGGTTTAAAATGGTTCAGAAGACTAAATAGCCTGTGTGAGAACCACTTCTGGTTAAAAACCAATTTGTCCAAGCATCACTTTAAAATGTTCAATCAACTCAACAGAAACTGCTTCTTCACTCAGCTGGTTCCAGGCATTGATGACTCTGCTGCTGAAGAATCTCTGCTTAAATTTCCCCTCCGATTGTTTGAAGATCTTGTACCTGTGACCCCGTAGTCCTACTACTGTCTGGCATACTTTTATCTTCCGTTTGTTTGACTCTTTATATAGCTTATTCAACATAAAAAATAACGAGAATTCTCCTTAAGAGGTTACGAAAATTATACTAAGCGGCAACATAACGAGCTGTGAAAGGGCGCACGATTGGTTGAACATTTGCTCAGTCGGCAAACATCTTTTTTTTATGCAAACTTTAAAAAAATTGTTTTTACTCACAATTATATTTTGTTTCATATTTTTTAATTAGTTTAAATTTTTTAAACACATTTTCTACTTCGAAATTTATGAATTGTTATATACTATGCTGGGGTAGCCAGGTCGGCCTATGAAAAAATGTGTGCAGGGCGTATCTATATATATCTATGCTTATTTTATACTCATAACTCCAGTTTATTTTATGTACGTTAATTTAATTACAGTGTCTAAATTTGATTCTTTTTATTAATATCCTTCTATTAAGATAATTTCTTGAGGATATTAGTTTATTTGAATATTTAGTTATTACATGTTTTCTTATCTTTTACGCGATTGTATTTACAGACTCTGAAGATGGTGAAAGCCGAAACGGCCCGTAAATCTGAAATAAAGAAGGTTTTAAATGTTAATACTTTTCTTAATACGTGTTGCAGTAAACAAAAAACGTTGTTCCGAAATATTGAGAAAGTATCTATAAAACTCATAGCGGCTAAATGGAGACTTATTTTTAATCGAGCTTGTCTTAAAGAAAATCATGCGTGTGAAGTTAGCCTCGAGGCTGGCAATGCTAATTAAAAAAAAATAAAAATTGCTTGCCCTGGGGCTGTGATATACATTGTTGGATGGGGTATAAAAAATGAAATCGAATGGTATATTTGGATTGTCTTCGGTTCAACAAATAAAAAAGTTATAAGCGAAAAACGACGATTTTCCGCCGAAAATTGCATAAAATCAACACGGGCTCTACTTTGAGAAAATCGATCTTGTTTTAAACTAACTTCTGCCCTGGGTATATCCGAGACGCTTGTTTTTAGATAATTCAATATCAAATCCAACAATATAACTTTCGCTTCTCAAAGTTAATAAATAAAAAAGTTATCGAATAAAACGTCGGACCGTATATCAAAGAAACGGAGAAACCGAAACATAAACAGACGCTGCGATTGGACAATCGAGTCTAGCTCACTGTGGCTAATTATGCAAAATATTCAAATATGCAAAGTGGCTACTCGTTAACACGTTAAAATTTTATTTTTAAGAAACCTCTATTGAATTTAAATAATAAATATATATAGTAGCAAATTTTTTTGATTGTTTTTCTTGCTCCCGTTTCTTTGCTTCACACACGTAAGAAAATCTTATGCCATCTTACATTATTAATAAAAACCGCTCGAAAATGGCAAAACAATTAACTCCGTTTAATGCTAGAAACATGCGCATACAGTTAACGGAGGAGTGTACTTCTGCCGAATGTACATTCCGAGAACTTAATTTGAGTTATGAAAAGTTATTGAATTACGTTCCTTCTGTATGTTGTGACCAAGAATTTCACAATCTTTTCTTCAATTTACACAAGAACAATTTATCAAATTGGAGCGAGTTAAACGAAGTATTATTACCAAAAAACTCAGTAAATTATACTCCGGTTCGTTTCTACTGCTTGTCTTAAAGAAAATCTTATGCCATCTTACATTATTAATATATATATATACTAGCAGTGCCCGTAGCGGCTTCGCTCGCATGAAATTAGAGAATTTGAACAGTGCATCCATAGGTGTCGGCTCGGCCCGTCGACAACTTTGCCCGGCCCGTTTCAAAACCAAAATTCCTGGCCCGGCACGGCCCGTCTAATTTGGGCCCGGCCCGTTTTTACAGGCCTAGAAATTCTATATACCTGATGAAAAACTTCGACCCGTCCCACCTTGCCTTCAGGTTTGGCCCGGCCCGTCTGAAGACCCTAAAATCACTAAAATGTCTATATGATTAGTGAAAAACCTCGGCCCGTACTACCTTGATTTAAGGTTTAGCCTGGCCCGTAAAAAGACCCTAAAATAACGGCTTGGCCCGACCGGTGATAAACTGGACTCAGCTACTTTTAACCGGCACAAAACCTCAAAATACTAAGTTTTACACCTGTAATGCCTGCAGTTGTTGAGTAGCAGTTATTTTAAAATCAAATATTTTGACCCCACATTTGAAGTCATGGAAACCAAAGTTTTAAAAAATAGTGAAACACGTATATCTTTTTTTTGAGTAGATACTAAGCATTAATTTTTACATCTGTAGCAATTACAGTTGTTGAGTAGCAGTTACTTTAAAAACCAAATAACCCTATTTTCCACCCCACATTTGAAGTCCTGAAAACCAAATTTTCAAAAAATGGTGAAATACGTATATCATTATTTTTAGAGTAGAAACTAAATACTAATTTTTACTTTTGTAGCATTCACAGTTTTTGAGTAGCAGCTACTTTAAAAACCAAGTAATCCTGTTGTCCACCCCACATTTAAGGTCCTGGAAACCAAATTTGTAAAAAATGGTGAAACACGTATATCTTTATTTTTAGAATAGAAAGTAAATACTAATTTTTAAATCTGTGGTATTTACATTTTTTGAGTAGCAGTTACTTTAAACAGCAAATAGCCTTATTTTCCACCCCACATTTGAAGTCCTGGAAACCAAATTTTCAAAAAATGCTAAAACACGTATTTTATTATTTTTGGAGTAAAAACTTAATACTAATTTTTACTCCTGTAGCATTAACAGTTTTTGAGTAGCAGCTACTTTAAAAACCTAATAACCCAATTTTCCAACCCATATTTGAGATCCGGGAAACCGAATTTTCAAAAAATGGTGAAACACGTATCTTTTTATTTTTCAAGAAGAATCTATATACCAACTTTCAAAATCTCCTCATTTTTGGTTTTCGAGATATACATTGTTTAAGAAAAAAGTTTGTTTTCCAGTTTTTTCCCCTCAGGAGCAAAATTTTCAAAAATCCTTTCTTAGCGGATGTTTACGCTATAAAAGTAATATAAGTTCAAAATTTCACGTTCCTAGGATGAGGCGTTTGAGCTCGGCGTTGATTATCAGTCAGTCATCAGTCAGGACATGTTCTTTTATATATATAGATATATATATATATATATATACAATTTTTTTATTATTGATATATATATATTCCTAGTAGAGTCTTATATATATATATATATATATATATATATATATATATATATATATATATATATATATATATATATATATATATATATATATATATATATATATATATATATATATATATATATATATATATATATATATATATATATATATATATATATATATATATATATATATATATATATATATATATATATATATATATATATATATATATTCTTGTACGCAAACTCCATTGAATATAATTGCCCATTTTGTATTTGTTAATTTTTTATATATATAGGATCTTCGTCGTCATTCATATTAAGAGACATTTTGCTTAAAAACATATACTTTATTTTTCAATTATTAAAAGCTGAACTTAATTAATAGGAAAAACAAAACTAATATATATATATATATATTCTTTAAGGCTGTACCGATATGACTTTTTGCCGATTATACCGATACCGCATATAGCCGATTATTAAAATTGCCGATACCGATTACGATGCCGATTATTTTATAATTACTATTTCTTTAGTGAAAATGCTTCATCCGAAACATACCGCCATAATACAAACGCGTGTTTTCCTGCTTGCATGCGCTAGCCGTGATAATTCAACCAATGTTCACACAACCATAGAACAATAATTATTTATTAAAAATCCAGAAAATTTTGTCAAGTCATTCAATGTTGAAACTAATTATAGTATTGAAAAGAATAAAATAATAATCCAGTAGTTAATTCCAAATTAATAAAAATACAAAATGGATAAAAATTTATATTGAAGGTAGCTACAGTTCAAGAGTTAATAAAATAATCAAAGCCAAGTTGAGGTGAGTTATATTTAAGTAATAATAACATTTCTCCCTTCTCGGCGAGCAACGATCCACGCCGATCCAAAAAAATTTCTCCAGCGCCTTTGAAGAGCTGCTCACTTGGCACGCTGGAAGCTGGTGCAGATAAATAGCGTCTAGCTAGCTTCGCTAAATAGGGATACTGAAACCTGTGAAGGTTCCACCAACTATACATTTCTTCCTCACGTGGCAACAGAGGGGCTGCCAGATAAAGCTCCAGCATGGCGTCAACCGCATCAACGCCTTGGGTAGTGGTAGTTACATTTGCAGTTCCAACAGGTTCATACGAACCAATTTTTACAAAATTTTTAATCGGCACCGATTATTGTTGCCGATAACCGATTATGCCGATATGTCAATAATCGGCGCCGATTATGCGTACACCGATTAATCGGGCCCAGCCTTAATATTCTTTAATGCAAGCTCTGTTAAATATTACTGCCCATTTGGCTTTAATTAACTTTCTTGCCAAATTCTCGACGTTGCGAAATGCAGGAGAAAAACGAATATTTTCATTTTTTGGCCCTGATGATGGATTTCTTCCGAAACTGCAGTCGGCCTCTGAAATAAAATGACTGACAAACCTGAAAATATTCGTTTTTCGCAACATCGAGAATTTGGCAAGAAATTTAATTAACGCCAAATGGGCAGTAATATTTAACGGAGCGTGCATTAAAGAAAATATAACGCCAAATTATGTTCATAAAAAAAAAAAATATATATATATATATATATATATATATATATATATATATATATATATATATATATATATATATATATATATATATATATATATATATATATATATATATATATATATATATATATATATATATATATATATATATATATATATATATATATATATATATATATATATATATATATATATATATATATATATATATATATATATATATATATATATATATATATATATATATATATATATTTACTTTTGACCCTGAGGATGGCTGACATAGCTGAAACGGTCCGTCGGTCTGACAATAAAAGTTTAATGGAAAAGTTTTTGGCTAATTGTAGTCTCGAACAGAGAGTTTTGTGCCGAAAGGTCGAGAATTTGGCTCGAAAAGTTGTTTCTGCCAAATGGCGAGTTGTGTTTCTTAAAGCGTGTCTCAAAGATAAATTGATTCCACAGTTTATTCGCAATATATATATATATATATATATATATATATATATATATATATATATAAGACTCTACTAGGAATATATATATATTTCAATGATAAAAAAATTGTATTTAATAACTACTATACGACTAATTACATAAGCGTGACAGAATCATTAAGTGAGTGAGTGACGTGGTCTACTATTATATTAATATATATATATATATTATATTAATATATATATATATATATATTATATTAATATATATATATATATATATATATGACTCTACTAGGAATCGAACCCACGTGTCTACGGCAACACCGCCTCGCCTAAATGCAAGCGCTCTTACCAACTGAGCCACCGACCATCACCAAAAAAATGATGGCTAGAAGTCTCAGTCTTTCGGAGCTACTTAACATTAGACTACGACTATGATAGGCTCAGAACTCCTTACTTCGGCTCGACTCGACAGCTAGTCTGCTGCCAGATAGGTAATTTTTTGCGAAGTGAAACACTGCGTTGAAATGTTTCAAGAGCCTACAAATAGGATGACTAACTGTCACCACAAGTAACGCAAATATTTATAAGACTCTACTAGGAATCGAACCCACGTGTCTACGGCAACACCGCCTCGCCTAAATGCAAGCGCTCTTATCAACTGAGCCACCGACCATCACCAAAAAAATGATGGCTAGAAGTCTCAGTCTTTCGGAGCTAATTAACATTAGACTACGACTATGATAGGCTCAGAACTATATATAATATATATATATATATATATATATAAAAGGCAACGTCTGTACTTTAATAACGCCAAAACCAATGAAGGTATTTGCACGAAATTTTACATAATAAACATTTGCCACCTAAATAATGTCTTTTTTATTTAAAAAAAATTGTTTTGAAAGTTTTTAGAAAATTAATTTTTAGAAATATTTTCGTCTATGCAATTATATCTCGGCTTAACCACTGATCTCTATAATATAACTGGATTGCGCTTAGACCTGTCTGGGTGTCGCCGCTGGTCGCCATTTTGGAAGGCCAACTATCTGATGCTATTGACGGAATCTTTTTAGAAGTTTAAAAATGCCGAATTGCGCTGCTTGTAATTGCTTTAATAGAAAATATAAGGGAGCAAAACAGTCATTTCATTTGTAAGTACTTAATTAAGTTTTTTTTAGCAAGGTTTATTTGCCGCCTGAGCTATATTTAGCAACACTGTCGTTTGGCTGAGCAAATAACTAAACTATTAACTATGTCAGCCTAGTCTAAATAATTGTGTCCTCAACCTCATTATTGAAAGGTTTAAAAATAGTTTTTGTTTACGTTTTAAGTTCGCAAAGATGAAATGTAGAATTTCTGACTTCGTTTCTATTTTAAGTACTTTGAGAATTATCTTGATTTAGTTTCAGTTAGTTTGGGTAGAGAGAGATCATATTATATTTTATATTCACTAGTTATTAATTTTTCTTGTAAAACCTGACAAAAAGTAGACGACTATTGAAATGTTGCTATCAACGTCATTGCAAACAGTTCTATTTTTTAGTCACCTTATGAATTATAGTTTATTCTTATTTTGTTATGGGACAATAAGTGTCCTTGATCCTTGAAGAAAAATAATGGTGAATCATAAAAAATCTTAACACCTCAACAACCATTAAACTAGAAAACTCCTGTTCTTTGGTCATATTGACTAGCAACTTGTAGGTTTAGACAATGGAAACTAGTAAAATGTGCAGTATCTTCCTATTTGCAGGTTTCCCTTCACTAAGCCTGAGTTGTTAACGCAATGGGTGGCCAATATGAATCGTTCAGATTTTAATTGTAAAAAGACGTCTGCTCAGATCATTTTGAAGAGAATTGCTTCGATAGAACTGGACAAACAACTCGACTTCGCCATGGTGCTGCTATTCCAACTATTTTTAATTTTCCAGATCGCTACACTCAGGTATAAAAGCTAAATACATATTTATTACTTTACATTACATAGGCTACATGATATAGAAAACTACCACAAAATGTTATTTTTAGATTATGATTACCATGTAAAATTCAAACATTTAATCTTGCCCTGCCACATCCTTCCCACACATCAGTGGTATCGTGGGGTCAATGGGATGCCAGGTTTCACAGAAGAAGCCTTTGCTGCATTATCTGTTCGTGTTCGTGAGGCAAGGCAAGTAGATAAAAAGATTATTTGCAGTTTGATGTTTGATGAAATGTCAATTAGGAAACAGGTGGAGTGGGATGGAAAGAAATTCTTAGGATATGTGGATGTCGGTTTAGAGATTGACGATGACTGCACCAATTGCAACTGAGTGCCTCGTTCTGATGGTGGTCTGCTTAAATGGGAATTGGAAGATCCCGTGTGGGTACTTTTTAATTGATGGACTGACAGGGGCTGAACGAGCTAATATTATAAATCAATGTTTATTAAAGTTGCATGATGTAGGAGTTTATGTGTCTTCTATTACCTGTGATGGGCCATCTTGCAACTTTGCGATGATGGAAACATTGGGCACTCAACTTGAGCCACCCAATATGAGATCATGGTTTCCACATCCTGCCGATTCAAGTATTCGTGTTAATGTTATTCTTGATGCATGTCATATGCTAAAGTTAATGCGAAACTGTCTGGCTTCGTATGGTGTTCTTAAAGATGATCAAAATAACACTATTAAATGGAATTACATTGAGCACCTCCATAACTTGCAGAATAGTGAAGGCTTGCGGTTGGGGAATAAATTAAAGGATGCCCACATTCACTGGTACAAACAGAAAATGAAAATCAATTTAGCTGCCCAAACATTTAGTGCAAGTGTTGCAGATGCGATTGAATTTTGTAGAACTAACTTGGAATTAGATCAATTTGCAGGTTCTCAAGCTGCAGTTCGCTTCTTGCGTTTAATTGATCACTTATTTGATATTCTCAATTCCCGAAACCCATTAGCTAAAGGTTATAAAGCTCCCTTGCGACCAAATAACGAACACAGTTGGAGATCATTTCTTATTGAAACAAAATGCTATTTATCTAAACTAACATCTGAAAAAGGCCAATTGATGTTCACAACTAAGCGAAAGACTCCTTTTATTGGTTTGCTTTGTACTATAGATTCTACGCTGGCATTGTATGACACTCTAGTGGGGTGCACAGATGCCCCCATGCAATATCTTTTAACCTACAAACTTTGCCAAGATCACCTTGAATTATTTTTTGGTGCTGTGCGATCATGCGGTGGATGTAATAATAATCCCACAGTTCGCCAATTTGAAGCCGCATATAAAAAATTATTAATGCGACATCATGTGAAAGGTGGGTTAGGTAATTGTATAGTCCAGGATGAAACCAAATTGCTGTATGTAACTTTGGATAGCATAGAAATTGATAATGTCCAGACGGATACACTAGACATGTCAGTTATAAGAATGTATGATTTACAACAAAGAGAACCACTTGTAGCTGATCATGATTATGTTGACATTCCGAATCCTGCAATACTGTCCCAATACAAACAAGCAGTTATTTCATACATTGCAGGCTATGTCATTAGACAAGTTAAAAAAAAAAATCAGCTGTGCAGACTGCCAGTCAGCATTAATGGCAGAGTCAATAACGCTGGGTTAAGAAAAAAACAGCAGCATTGGAGCTCAGTTCATAACACTTAAAGACCATGGGGGCTTGATTTATCCCTCTGAAAGTGTAATCGTCATATGTGAGGAAACGGAAAAATGTTTCCAGCGTCTGCACGCAACTGTAGGTGACAAGCTACCACAGTCACGTAATTTTTTAAAAACTGTTTGTTCACTGGTTCTCAGTGAAGTTGGCATGATCGCTTTCAAATCCTTAGACTTTCACATGTATGATAGCACACCAGATAACAATCACATTTTTAATTTAATTAAATGTGTTGCTCATAGCTATGCGACTATTAGATTACATCATTTAGCAAAACAGAAAACTGTAGTTGTTTCAGGTATCAACATTCGTAAAGATTTAACTAAACTGATTTTGTTTAAAGGTCAATAATTAGACAATGACAATTTATATCTTTCAACTTGTTTTCAATAAGTCATGTTGTGTTTATCTTTGCTCATTTCTGTCTTCGGTATTATATCAGTTTATTTAATATATTTTTTAATAAGTAATAACAAGTTTTTTTTCTCAACCAGATGGGTGCATATGACTTACATTACATGTAACAAATAATGTCTATTTCACCTGTTAATTTTTAGTTTGGCATTAAATTATTTAATTCAAATATCATTTCCTTCTCATTTGTAATCTTAAAGCCTAAAAACTGAATCAAATGAAAAACCTTTACAAATGATAAAAATTAAATGAAAATATGCTATAGTCTACAATACAATGTAACTTATTCAGCCTAAACTAAGTATATTATTCGTTGACCCATTATTATAGACTAGACTTAGACTTTAGACTATATATATAGTATACACCTAGGTGACACAAAAAATACCGTTAACTTTGAAAAAATTCACAAGGAAAATGTCTTTATTTAATTTCTTTATTAACACAACATAACTTACTACTACATTTAACAAACATTTTGATGTTAAAAGTTACTATACTAAATAGACTCAAAACTTTTCGAGTCATACAGTTTCTTGTACAAACTATTCTGTACTTGCTAAACTAGCTAGCTAAACCATAGCGGAGCGATTTTCTTGCGGTGATCTGCAGCGCGTTTCATCTGTGTGACTGCCAAATCTTTTGCATGTGTTACCGAATAACTATCATAATGACCGTAGTAAAAAAATGTTAAAAATACCGAATAACAAATTTTATTTTCAAGTAAAATAGTTTAATTTAATTAAAACCCCTTAATTGTTCGTATATCACGCGACGACCGACGTAAACACGACGGCTGGATTGGTAACATGGCGGCAAACTGGCGACAACATTTCTATTGAAATAATGGGCTAAGCGCAATCCAGTTATATTATAGTAGACTGGTAGATCTAGCAGTTTTTCGAGGCAACATCGGAAATTTTAATAGACAAGCCAATTTTTATACCATTCAATAGAGAATATGTTGTAGAATGTCTGTATGAAGATACCACGAATGAGCAGTTATGGTACTCTAGTTATTAATGATTTTAGACGTACTCTTTTGTCTCATTACGTAAGACTATGTCGCGTTACGCGCATATATATAGAATAGATATATCGGCCCGCCTGTTGTTTAGGAAGGCTTTTAGCGAGGCAGCCTAGTAGACCGGAGATCCGAAATGAAGAACTGAGAGTTACAACGTATAGTAACTTAATCAAGTATTTTTTTAATAGAAAAAAAAGAATTTTTTAGGTACAAAATAAATTTTTAACTTTATAAAAATTAACAAAAAATTTTTTATAAAAATTTTAGTTGACATTGAATTTTATTTGCGTAGTCTCTAGTTCGATGGTCTATTTATGTCTATTTAACGTCGCCTGTGTTATCGGTAAATTAGAATTGTATATTTTTTATGTCGGATATCGCGTTAAATTAAAATAAAGCTCATATCAACTACTTTTAGCTATAAGAAATCGACGTTTCTGCTCTTAAAACAGTTTTGAAGGTACTTGTATATGCTTGTAAATGTTGCTGTGACAAAGTTTAAGATAACTGACTTTATATTAGTGGTCTTGTAAATAATATCTATTATTATCTATAATAGTGAAACATGTGTAAATGTCAGAGTTGGCCAATGTGAGCAGTTATTACATTTTATTTAAAGTGATATATAAAAACTTACCAAGTTCTTAAGAAAATGTCTTCTTTGTTCTGCAAGGTTTTGATGCTTATTAAAATAGCTCTTGTATCTTTCCCCCAGTTACATGTCTATTATTGTTGTAACAAGTTCTTCTGCACATGAGGATATTGCTAAGCATTGTCTCAATGTCAAAACTGTTTGCTTGTGTGTTATAATAAACAGCAAACAATTTGACTATGATATGATGTGCATTATTTATCTACAAAATCCTCATGATCTACACTTCCCAGTTTACTTCAGCCAGCACGACAAAAGTTGCTAACAGTGTCTCTGAATTGAATTAAAATTTGACAATGTTTAAAGTGGGGTTAGTCAGTGTTTAGAATGTCTCTTCGGAAGCACTGAAGTGTCACAGCCAATGTAACAGCAGCTGTTACATTGGCAAACCATTCTCAGTCTGGCAACCCCGAACCTTCTGTCTACAGCACTCTTGATATGTGTGGTGGACACAAGAAGTAAAGTCGTGGATGAAGATCTGACTCTTCTGCTCGACTGAATTGTGCTCAATATAATAATTTTTGAAGCTTGATAACAGTTATTATTATAATTATTTAATAAGTTGAAACTTATACTTTGTTTTTAGAATTAAAATTCATGTTGTTCTAAAAACCAGTGTTTGATAAATTTCTTGTCTTTAAGATGTTTGAGCATGTTCCTTTAAAAAGTGGTACGATTCCCATAACCGGCACCCCCTTCAGCTATTTTCAAATAAGGTTGTGTTTTCGGGTTGTATTGCTTTTTAAATACTGGAGAATTTCGAAAACGTAGACTAGTTGAGTGTACATAATCGTTTATACAGAGGAGTTAAGCTAGTTTAAGAGTTTAAGCATTTGATAATCAACATTCAACAACATTCTTCGGGCAGCTCCATAAGCAAACGGAAAATAAAGGCTTTGTTAAAAAAAATATAGAAATAGATAACTAAACTGTTTTATGAGCATTTGAGCGTAAAAAGTTTAAATTTCGTGGAGATAATTTGTAAATTAAGCGTCACTTTTTACGCAGAAATAGAAAAAGCTGGCTTTTGATTGGTTGGCGTTAATAAACAGATTCGCGAGTTTTGAGCAACTTCTTTTGCTAATAACTTTTTTTAGGGACCGATCTGTGTCTGGTATCTCTTTCCAGCTCTTAGTTATAACAAATACTATAGTTTAATGTACTTTTTGGCTTGTCTATTAAAATTTCCGTACCAAAAGCTAAATCTACCAGACTATAGAGATCAGTGGGCTTAACAAGCTGAGGGTTTCCGTCGCCTTCCGTTCCGCCGTTGTAGTCCGTGGGCCAAGTCTAAATAGGTCTTTTTTTGGGTGAACAGCTTCTTTTAGTATCAAAAGTTAGTAATTAATATAATTAAACAAAATTTGCTTTCTAGACTTTTCAAAACGGTAGCTTAGATGTAATATTTGAAGTTTTGTTCAAGTGAGGGATGATACGTTTAACCGTTATGTTTACAATCGTAAAAATCATCAAAAGAGCGGTTTATTGAAGCTTATAATCTGTTATTTGCAAGGTATGTAAATTTTATTGCGTGTAACATAAAGATGACCTGTTTGATATAATTAAAAAAAAGCTTTTAGTGAGAAAATGACGATGTCTTCATAAAAGTTCAAGGACTACTGTAAGACTACTAACTACTAATTACTGGTAAATCAGATAAAGATAAATACACAAATAATAATGTATATTAAAATTAAACACTTTCTATTAAACAACACCACATATTTAGTTGCAACAACATTAATGAAACTTAGAGTAGTCTAACTCTAATGCTTTAGAAGAAAACAGTGAGAGCTTGAACAAATAATCATGATCCCAGATGAAAACGTTGGTACAGAGATGATCAATGAACTAAATATTCTGGATGAGGTTGAGAAGCCCGTGGTTCAGGAATAAATAGATGAGACCAAATTTTCATGCTTTTAGTTTATAATTTGTAGTCATTGTAGCAGTTTTCTCTAAATGTCTTGCTTTTTGTATTCAATAGTGCTTTCAAGACATTTTTACTTTTTTCTGATTTAGTTTTTTTCCAAAATTTACAGGGGCAATAAAAGAACCTCCTAGAGTTGTACAAGAAGTTGATGAGCCGGGGGTACCAGAGGACACACTTGCAACATTTCATGCTTTTAGTTTATAATTTGTAGTTACTGTTGCGGCTTTCTCTGCATGTCTTGCTTATTTTATTTAATAATGCTTTCAAACATTTTAATTTACTTCTGACTTAGATTTTTTTCATGCTTTTAGTTGTGCTGGGGATAAAAATTGAGAAATTGCATTCAGGGTTATTGAGTTTTACTTCTTCTCATTAATATGGCCGTTGTAGTATGTGCTGATGACACAGATGTTCTTGTTTTGCTAGTAGCGAACATGTCATCATTTCATGGGAATGTATACATGAAGTCTGGGACAGCAAGCAAGTCAAAGATAGTCAATATTAATAAAATAGCTGCTGATCTTGGACCATCTGTATGCAAAGCATTGCCTGGTTTGCATGCTTTCACAGGTTGTGATTCAGTGAGTGCTTTTGCAGGAAAGGGAAAACTTAGTTCTCTGAAACTCGTGAAAAAACAGGCTTGTCATCAAGAAACATTCAAGCAGCTTGGACAAGAGTTTACATTGCCAGACAAGTTACTGAGTGGTTTGGAGCTATTTACCTGCTGTTTGTATGGTGCGTTTGCCATTGATGATGTAAATAGCTGCCGATACAAATTGTTTTGCGCAAAAAATGGAGAAATAGATTCTTCTCAATTACCTCCATGCAAAGATTCACTTAAAAATCACAGTCTTTGTGCTAATTATCAAGCTGCCATTTGGCGACGTTGCCTTGAATCATCTCCAAAAATTCCTTCGCCCAATGGAAATGGATGGAAAATAAAGTCTACTGATGTTGGGGAAACTGAGATTGAGATTGATTGGATGGAAGGACTCCCTGCACCATTAGCTGTATTAGAGCTACTGTCATGCATGTGTAAGAAATTTTGTGGGGATGAATGTCCTTGTGTACAAAATAAACTCAAGTGCACAGACATGTGTAAATTACACAATTGTACAAATAGTCCTTCTGATGCTATAGATGAAGCTAAAGAAAATGAAGGTAATGGTATCGACTGCTCGGAAGATATTTATTCAGACGAAGATGACTATGTCGAAGAGGATCAAGATATTTCAACTGTATATGGTACAACCGACTTGACATGGCCGTGTCCAGATTTTGTGGAATAGATTGAAATTGATTATATTGAAAAGGATGCGGGTACTTCAATTCTGTATGGTACCACTAGCTTAAGTCCGTGTCCAGATTTTGTGGAGGAAATTGAAATCGAAACAGCATTTGATTAATTTCATAAAGCTTATGTAAATACTGTTAACATTTTATTTTTTATTTAACTGAAACCAATATTGACTATAAATTTAGTTATGCTTTTATAATTTGAAAAGTGCTAGGTATATTTTATCTTAAATTTGGGATATCTCAGACAATGGCAGACATTTTGCTGATATTTTAGTTATTTTTTTAAATAAAACGTTTTATTATATGTTTATAAAGTTCATTTTTAATGTTTACATTTTATTTGATGTGTAAATAAAGTCAGTATTGCCTGAATACTTGCAAAAAACAAAATTGTTGTTTTTTATATTTTTGCCTATATTTCATCTAATCTAACAAATTGAGAGGTCTAGAAAGCCTTAAAATGTTCCTGTTATTATTGCGTATCGTCCCTATAAATTTTACATATCAATGAACGCAACGCTGATTGGTGGAGCGCGAATAAGCGTGTTTTAGGTGTGCACTCCCGAATTAATTTGTGTCTTTCGATTTTTGCTTATATTTCAGTTAAGCTACCAAATTGAGAAGTCTAGAAAGTTTTAAAATGTTCCTATTAAAATTGACTATCATCCATATAAATTTCGTCTGTTCACCTCAAAAAAGACCTTTTTGATCGAAAAGTCACTTTGGCCCATAGACTATTGTTGGTTGTCGCGATTTCTCAAAATCAAAAGTGAGTATTATTTTACTTATATCAAAAGTACTAAAGTACTATTATTTTCTTTAATTTTTTTAATTACTGTATATCGTTCAAATGTTTTTGAATGTTTTAGAAAATTATTTTTTTTAAATATTTTCGCATTGTATCAGAGCTATGTTTTGTTTACATTCGCTGTTTATCGTCTCGGTTTATCGAAATCAAAGTAATTTAAAAACTTAGGCTATTATTCTTATATTATTTAATTTTCTCATTATTATTGTTGTGTATCTATTATTGTGATATTATTATAATCTTTTAAATCCAGATAACTTTGGTTTTCAGGACTAATCAATAAATTTATAAATTGCAGGTGGAATTTCTTCTATTTAGAATAATTTTAGAAATTTAGAGATATTTTGTGCTTCACAAAAAGAGTTCCAGACTTAACAAAATCAGTAAATGAGAATTTTTTTTGGGCGGGTAAGTGTTTTTTTATGTGATGGCATTTGGTATTAATTTATTATTGACGAGTAGTTATGACTATAAGATTATGAATTAATTTATCGGTCTTATTTTATTTTTCACTTTTCAGAGGAAATTAGAAAATTACATTTTGAAGAAAATCTTACGTGCAACACCAATTTATTGTAAAAGTTTCACTGATATATGAGGTGCATGAAATTTGAAAGAAATGAAAGCAAGTGCAGTATTTTTGTGTTTCAACAAAATCATGAACAAAGTTCTCAAGCCAGCCTATCAATCTGCTGCTGTTTTGTTCAATTTATAATTACATCATTTGCTAAATAAAAGTGGTACTCTTCGAATGTTCCAAATTGATGATCTCAGAAAACTCTCGGAAAATTTATTAAGTTAATGCTTTGAAGGTTTTTAATATTATTATTACTTCATGTTTTATTTCAATCTGTGTTTTATATCACATTTTTCAAAGCCACGGGCCAACATTTATTAACATGCCACATGTAGCGTTATATGCTTTCTGTAGACATGACACTTAAAAACTAAGAACAACTCAAAAACTAAGACTAGCGATTTTTCGAAAAGCAGCTGTTGAACAGTGTGTGATAAATCTATTGTAAGCATTTATAATCTTACAAGTATTTAAAATAAATATAACCTGTTGAGATATATGAGCGGATGTTAACATTATTGCAGCGTTAACTAATAAATTCTTTTTTTCAGCTTTAGTCAATCAAAATAATCCTTTGCAGAGTGGAACCAATACATTAAAGAACACTAATTAAAATTGAGGAAGTTCAGACGTAACTAAACGAGCAAACCAAACAACAAAGTGTTAACGAGAGAACAGATCAATTTTGATGACTGTGCACAGCATTCCGCTACAGCCCATCTAAGCCACATTGGGAAGGCTCTAAAATTTAATAGAGGAACGAAAAAGCGACTGAGCGAAAAGAGCGAGCAGGAAAAGGAGAGGAAGCTGGACGGTAAAGCGTAAAAGCAACCATGAGCAGGAAAAGTATAAGAGACCGGGGCCGGGAAAGCGACCGTGAGCAGAAATGCGACCAGGAGTGAGAAAGCGACCTGGAACAGGAAAGCAAGCGGTTAAGGAAACAGGAGCCAAAGAGAAAAACGATAAAGAACCTTTAAAATCCCCCGGGCAACCCAGCTAGTATATATATATATATATACTAGATCCCGTCCTGCCAAGCCAAAACATCCCACACAGCGCCAACAAAACATCGGTAGTCTTTCCCAACACAACATTGACTTATTAAAATCCACAACAACTCTTTGTTTCTGGGCAAATAACCCTTGTTCACTGAATAGTCAGAAGAAAGACGAACTCACGGCCAGACTAACAGCACTATCAAAGAAAAACCAACCAGACGTTATGTTCTTCACTGAGACATGGTTTAATGAAAGGTCGGACACAATCGTGAATGGATACCAATTGCATAGAACGGACAGAAATAGCAAAGGTGGTGGAGTCGCTATCTATGTCAAGAACGAAATAGTTTCATTTAACGTTTCTTTACCAGAGCTTAATTCGAAAAATATTGAACAATTGTGGATACCAATTCGTTACGGTAAGGAATCGATCTTACTTGGCTGCATCTACCGCCCACATGATTATGTCGATGAATATTTAACCAATACCATTGAAGCTATAAAAATTGCAAAAAAATCACTAATTGGACTCAATTGTGCAACGATGTTGCTTTATGGTGATTTTAACTTCAGTCATACATGGTACGAAGAAGTTGATGTGGGTGGCAGAGTAGCCACAGCTGGTCATGTGATGGACGAGCGCCCTGGGGATATCAGATTTCAGTCATGTCTCGAAGAAAACGATCTAACACAAGTAGTGACATTTTGTACTTACCGACATTCACGAGATGTTGCACCAAAAAGCACACTTGATCTTATTATCACCAACAAACCAGATCAATTCATGGAGCTTACAAAAGGCGATTCACTAGGCTATACGCCAATGGGTCAATCACATTGTTTAATAATGGGAACAATAAGTGTAGCTGGCTGCCCGACAATCGAAAGGCACAACAAACCCCGATGTATATGGAGTAGAGCCAACTTTACTGCTTTCTCACACTTTATCAGCTCACAAGACTGGATAACCCTCTTCTTACATCGCTCAGTTAACGAGTGCTACACCACCTTGGTTAAAATTTACGATGATGCAGTAAAAAGATTTATCCCAACAACAACAGTGCCCTTTAAGAAAAAGTCAGAGGCATGGGTCACTCCAGAAGTGTTAGCGGCGGTTCAACTGAAGAGACAACTTTGGTCAAAATACCTAGCAGCCGGGCGTCACACACATGACCAGCTTAAGCTAGCTCATAAAAAAGCTTGTAAAAACGTGGCAAAAGTAGTTAGACTTTCTATGCTTCACTACGAAGAAAGTCTTGCTTATTCACCAAATCTACTTCATACTCACATTCGAAATAAACATGAAACTCAAGAGAAGATAAAGGCAATTGAAACGGCTGACGGTGACACATCGGTCGACCAAGAAGTAATATGCAAGACGCTAAACGAATACTTCCAATCTGTCTTTGTTACCGAATCAGGCAATCAACTGCCTTATTTTGAACAGAGAACAGATTCCGAATGCAATATTGACGAGAGCGTTTTCACATTTGAAAAAGTTGAAAAAAGACTATCAGAACTCTTGGCGAACAAGGCTATGGGAGTTGATGGATTTCATCCTCGTATATTGAAAAACAGCGCAGCTGCTCTTGCAATTCCTATCACTCTCATCTTTAGAATGTCTATCACCACAGGCATGGTACCAGATCTATGGAAACTAGCTAATGTTACGCCCATTTTTAAAAAAGGTAGCAAATTAAAGGCAGGAAACTATAGGCCAGTATCATTAACTTCCGTACTTTGCAAAGTATGCGAAAAGTTTATTCACGAGCAAATCATGTCTTTCTGCACTATAAATAACCTAATAACTAAAATTCAACACGGATTTGTAAGAAAAAAAGGATGTGTAAGCAACTTACTGGAAGCCCGCGACATTCTGACAGAAAGTGTTCATCTTGGTGTTTCTGTGGATGTTGTCTACACAGATTTTGCGAAAGCTTTTGACAAGGTCCCACATCGGTGTTTATTGCACAAACTGAGAGCGTACGGTATACAGGGCTCTCTTCACAAATGGATTGAATCTTGGTTAACCAATCGTCAGCAGAGAGTTCAGATCGACAGTTGTACTTCAGGATGGAAAAAGGTTACGAGTGGGGTACCGCAAGGCTCAGTACTTGGGCCTCTATTGTTTTTGCTCTATATAAATGACCTCCCTGACAAATTATCTCAACACATCAAGCTTTTTGCAGATGATAGTAAAATCATTGGGATTATCAAATCCGTGGAAGACTGTATCAGACTCCAAAACAATATAGATGAGGCAGTCCAGTGGTCACACAAATGGTTGATGCCATTCAACATTGACAAATGCAAAGTTATGCACATTGGACGAACCAATCAGAAATCAAAATTTATTTATTCTATGTTAGACCCAGATGGAAATAGAAAAAATTTAGAAGTAACGACAGTCGAACGAGATCTTGGTGTTCTAGTATCGGATGATCTCAAAGCAAGGTCTCAAGTGAATGCAGCGGCTGCCATGGCTAATAGAACTCTTGGTAGACTTAAAAAATTATTCCGAAGTCGTAGTCTCCATCTTTGGAAAACATTATACCAGGCCTACATTCGACCACACCTCGAATATGCAGTTCAAGTTTGGTCTCATCTAAGCCGGGACATTGATACTCTCGAAAAGGTCCAGCACAAAGTTAAAAAAATAATTACAACAATCAAACATTTACCATACTTAGAAAGACTACAGAAGCTTGGAATTACCACGCTTGAAGAACGTAGGGTTAGAGGCGATTTGATCCAACATACAAAATACTGGCTCATATTGATGAAGTGGATTTTTTTGTATTGCAAAAACATCCCACATGGTAAACTAACAGATCCTATTGTTTGAGAGGTCACAACTGCCTTCTTTTACCACAAAGAATTAAAGGATGTGAAGAGCGAAAACACTTTTTCACAAATCGAGTAGCTTTCAGCTGGAACTCCTTGACGCAGGAAGCAGTGGACGCATGTTCGGTGAATGCCTTCAAAGATCAACTCGCTCTACTTTGATTGCAGTATGACTCGTCAGCACAGAGGGGCCTGATGCAGCACCTCTTCATCAATCATACATGCTATTATAATGACTATTTAATTATTATTGTTTTTTTTGTTCTGTCTTATTTGTGATTTTGAATGTATGTATTGATAACTGAATAAACAAACAAACTCAAACTCATATATATATATATATATATATATATATATATATATATATATATATGAGGTTCACCAGGCACTACCGGCACTACGACAAGACGTACACCCATCAACGCAGGTATCTCCTCCTCCGCTTTCTGATGAATCTGGAGATTGCTTGAGTAATGTGCATGGCCTTGTTTGTGACATTGATGATGAAGTTAAGGATGATGAGCCCGAGCCACTTGCTGTTTCTGGCCCCTCTAGTGACGCGTGTGGTTCTGTTCCGGAGATTGCTTCGAACCTTTCTAATGTCACCGTCACACAGGCTGACGGCGGCGGCGAAGATGAAGGGGTTGTTGACAGTGGAAATGCGGTTACAATGTCGTTTTGCCATATAATCAATAGTGGTAATATCACATTGCGTCGGAAAAGACAGTGATTCATAACCTTTCTAATGTCACCGTCACACAGGCTGACGGCAGCAGGGAAGATGAAGGTGTTGTTGACAGTGGAAATGCGGTTATAATGTCGTTTTGCCATATGATCAATAGTGGTGATATTACATTGCGTCGGTAAAGACAGTGATGCATAATTGGTTTTAAATAGTTCCGGATTACAATATTTTTATATAGACTGATTTACAAAAAAATTTTAATTCTTTAGTTTTATAGTATATATTTTAATTATACATTTCAGTTCATTTTAAGTTATTTTATTTACAAATTCTAGTATATTCGATTTAAAAAACTTTCCTGTCTTCGTAAATATTGGTATATATGTCTATGTTGTTTACATTTAAACAGTTGAGTACCGATGATGGCGAATGCCGAAACCGGCCGGTCTACTCGTTTAAATAAAGATTTTGAAAATGTTTGTACTGTTTTGAACATAAGAAAAGAATGGAGACAGCTGACGAATTTGATTCAAAAGTATTGCAATAAGAAATGGGCCGTTATATTTAATAGAGCTTGCATTCGTGAAAATCTGATTCCTAGTTATTTAAAGAATATATATATATATATATATATATATATATATATATATATATACTAGAGTTAGCCCGTCAAAAATGACGGATTTTTTAACGTTTTATTATATCATTTTTTTCAAGAGCGAAAAGAAGAGCAAGCTGTGGTGGTAAGGCGTAAAAGCAACCGGGATCGGGAAAAGTAAAAGAGACCGGGCCGGAAAAGCGACCGTGAGCAGAAATGCGACCTGGAACGGGAAAGCAAGCGGTTAAGGAAACGGGAGCCAGAGAGAAAAACGATAAAAAACCTTTAAAATCCCCGGGCAACGCCGGGTAACCAGCTAGTATATATATATCTATATATATAAAAATGAATGTTTGTATATATGTATATATGTATTTATGTATGTTAATGTCCTTTATGCATTGCTACACCATTCATCCGATCGTAATGAAATTTTCACACAACCTTGAGAGTCAATGAAAATCAAAAATAAAAATTTTTTTTTTGAAATCCGTCACAAAATGAGCGGAGCGGAGCGGGTGAGCGAGCGGGAACTATATATATATATGTATGTGCGTATGTATGTGTGTATGTATGTATGTGTATGTGCATGTATGTGTGTCTGTGTGTGTGTTTATGTATGACTAGCGGAGATACCCGGCGTTGCCCAGGTTTTTTGAGGTTTTTCTAATGTTTGTCTCTTTCTCTCCCGTTTCCTTTCCCACCTGCTTTCCCACTCCTGTTAGCTTTTCCGTTTTCGGTCGTTTTCCCACTGCCGGTCGCTTTCCCACTGCCGGTCGCTTTCCCGCTCCCGGTCGCTTTCCCGCTCCCGGTCGTTTTCCCGTCCCGGTCGCTGCCCCGTTCCCGCTCACGTTTGCTCTCCCATTCCCGCTCACGCTTGCTTTTCTGTTCCCGCTCGCTGTCCGTTCCGGGTGCTTTCCCGTTTCTATAATAGACAAACTAACCCACAAACATTCATATATATATATATATATAGTCTTAGCAAATCTATTTTGCGTTTTATAGGCTAACAGAAGTTATGAAAGAATGTAAAAGAGAAAATGAGCGGGAACGGAAACGGGAACGGGAGAGCTACCGTGACCGGGAATGGGAGAGCAAGCATGACCGGGAACGGGAGAGCAAGCGTGAGCGGGAACGGGAAAGCGACCGGAAACGGGAAAGCGACCGGGAACGGGAAAGCGACCGGGAACGGGAAAGCGACCGAGAACGGGAAAGCGACCGGGAACGGGAAAGCGACCGGGAACGGGAAAGCGACCGGGAACGGGAAAGCGACCGGGAACGGGAAAGCGACCGGGAACGCGGAAAGCGACCGGGAACGCGGAAAGCGACCGGGAACGCGGAAAGCGACTGGAATCGGGAGAGCAAGCTTGGAAGGAAACGCGAGCAAGAGAGAAAATCGATAACAGAACTTCTGAGCGGGAAAGCGACCGGGAGCTGAAAAACGACCGAGAGCGGAAAAGCGACCGGGAACGCTACGAAAACGGGAAAGTGGAGAAAGGAACGGGAGCGAGAGAGACAAACATTAGAAAAACCTCTAAAAACCCCGGGCAACGCCGGGTAACCCCGCTAGTATATATATATATTCAAATAATTAGGTGTTAATTTTTCGTCGATACAGGCTCGGTTAAATTTTATTGACCAAGTTTTGTTGCAAACTTTTTTACGTAATTTAACTCGGCCACGAAGTTGTTCAAAGAACGCCCGATTATACAAATCTTTATTACTTTTTAACTTGCAAGTTTCAGCTATTTTTTCAGCCATCTTCAGAAAAAGCAAAAGGCCGGGCGGTACAGGAACCGAACATAAACAAAGACGATTAAAAACAAATAATGAAATGTGGAAGTACGTAGATAAAAATAAAATATGACCAAAATAAAATGCGAGGGAAGGTATTAATTAAGACTAAAATCAAAGAAGCAAATATAAATTAAATTTAACATAAGAATTGTAGGTGTTAGTTTTCCGTCGATACAGGTGTTAGTTTTTCGCCGATAAGAATTGTACATAAAAATTGAAGGCCTTAAATGTCGAAGTATACATAGATAGAAAGAAAATAAATAAATAAAATTGAGAGCAAAAATAAAACAAAGGGATGTATTAATTACCATTGAAATCATAAGAGCAAATATAAAATCCGTTTCCCATTGATAAACGTTAAAGGATTTAGAACAATCATTATAGACATTATTAATAGATGATAAATACCCTTAACAAAGCTTTATTTATTATTTTCCAATAAACTGCAAAACCATTCTATTGAGCCCGGTATACGATTTGGTGATATCGTAACATTGGTATGAGAAGTGGGATACAGGAATGGTTTTGAAATCATTGGATGAGCTTTGGGCGAGTGAAATGAAAGACGAGCTGGAGAAACGTGGCCTGAGCGATACAGGTAAAAAGGACGAACTTATGGAACGCTTCTTAGCCGCGTTAGTGAATGAAGGCTATGGGCCTGACGACGATGCATATTTATTTGATATTGATGAGGAAGCTGTGGTTAAGCGAAGGAAATTAAAAAGCAAATTGCTGGAGGAAGAAAGACAACAAGCGAGAGAAAACATGGCAGCACAGGGGAAGACAGTAGAAGGTGTGACGTATCTCATATTATATATATATATATATATATATATATATATATATATATATATATATATATATATATATATATATATATATATATATATATATATATATATATATATATATATATATATATATATATATATATATATATATATATATATATATATATATATATATATATATATATATATATATATATATATATATATATATATATATATATATATATATATATATATATATATATATATATATTGCGAATAAACTGTGGAATCAATTTATCTTTGAGACACGCTCTAAGAAACACAACTCGCCATTTGGCAGAAACAACTTTTCGAGCCAAATTCTCGACCTTTCGGCACAAAACTCTCTGTTCGAGACTACAATTAGCCAAAAACTTTTCCATTAAACTTTTATTTATGTTATATTTCAGCTATGTCAGCCATCCTCAGGGTCAAAAGTAAAACGAGAAAAGTAAACATACAGAAAGAACCGAAATTGTCAAAGAATTAGCAAACTAACAAAAGAAAAAGCGAAAGTCTCGAACAGAGAGTTTTGTGCCGAAAGGTCGAGAATTTGGCTCGAAAAGTTGTTTCTGCCAAATGGCGAGTTGTGTTTCTTAGAACGTGTCTCTAAGATATATATATATATATATATATATATATATATATATATATATATATATATATATATATATATATATATATATATATATATATATATATATATATATATATATATATATATATATATATTTTTCAAATAATTAGGAACAAGATGTTCTTTCAAACACGCTTTATTAAAGACTATGGCCCATTTCTTATTACAAACTTTTTCTATCAGACGTGAAACTTTTCGAAAATCAGAAATATATATATATATATATATATATATATATATATATATATATATATATATATATATATATATATATATATATATATATATATATATATATGAAGGATATATATAAGACTCTACTAGGAATCGAACCCACGTGTCTACGGCAACACCGCCTCGCCTAAATGCAAGCGCTCTTACCAACTGAGCCACCGACCATCACCAAAAATGATGGCTAGAAGTCTCAATCAAAAATTACCTATCTGGCAGCAGACTAGCTGTCGAGTCGAGCCGAAGTAAGGAGTTCTGAGCCTATCATAGTCGTAGTCTAATGTTAAGTAGCTCCGAAACGCTGAGACTTCTAGCCATCATTTTTGGTGATGGTCGGTGACTCAGTTGGTAAGAGCGCTTGCATTTAGGCGAGGCGGTGTTGCCGTAGACACGTGGGTTCGATTCCTAGTAGAGTCTTATAAATATTTGCGTTACTTGTGGTGACAGCCCACTTGGCGTTTATCAATTTTTTTATGGTGCCCTCGATTTTGCGGTAATTGAAAGACGTGAGACTTGTTTCAGATGTTTTATTTGGCTTACTGCAGTTTCGGAAATCCTTTTCCATCGTCAGAGCCCAAAGTAATAAACTAAAAGTCAGCGTAAAAAAGAAAAGGATGCAAGACGAATCAAAACAAGTTAAATTAAATTAAATTAGAGTTCGAAACAAATTAAATTAAATTCCATTAGAGTGCAAAAGTAAAACGAAAACGAGATTACTTCAAATTAAGTAAACGAGTGAGCGCTAAAGCACGAACGCGACAACTTAAAGGTGAGATAGCTAGACGAGATGAATAGCTGTAGTTGTAGGTGTGTACGAATATGGGAAAGGGAGATAGTGTACGAGAAACGTCTTGTAGGTAGAATTGGTGAAATTTATAGGTGTACAAATGGTGTATGGCGCGGGCGGTGTACAAATTAATGAAGTATAAATAGGAAAGAGTAACAGTATGTGTGTGGTAAGAAATAATGTTTTATTTGGTCGATTACGACACGAAGTAATGTTAGGGTTATTAATAATGTCAGAAGAGATATGTGTATTAGGAGAGCTTGTGTACGCGGAAACGAGTGAATAATCGACAATACATTGAGTGGTAGTTTGTTCTGTGGAAGTGAAAAGTGAAGAGATATCGACGATCGTGGGGTCGGATGAGTAGTCGACGATGCATTGAGTGGTAGTATGGTCTGGGGGAGTGGAAGGTGAAGAGATAGCGACGATCGTGGCGTCAGGGTCAGAAGCAGGTGTCGGAGGGTGCGAAGGAAGCGTGGTGGGAAGCTGCGGAGGAAGACGAGGTGCGGTGGTAGAAACAATACTTGGTTCGAGTGTGGAAGTTTGGTTGGTATCAATGGGTGGGTGTTCTGTGGTCGAACTCGGTTTAGGCTCGCGTAGACTGTAGCCATGAAGTGAAGGGACCGAGGTGAGAACAATACATGAAGTTGTCGAACTAGAGTGTGTGTTCGATAGATGTGGAGGTGCGTGTCCGTTGCAGTGACGAAACAATTGCAATGTCTGGTCGAAGTTTTCGTCTTGGACGTTCATCGTGGGTTTTATCTGCAATATGTATAGAGCTTCGAGAATCTTCAATCGAACGGGATCGCCAGAATACGTAAGCACGCTAGTATTTGAATCAGTAATGTTTCTGGTAAGTGGAATGGCGTGGTCGTTGATGAAGTGGGAATGAATATTCCCACCCTGTACGTGCATGGTAAGTCGGCGAGATAAAGTAGTTCTAGTGTGACCGACATATGAAGCTGTAGATTCGTGGTGAAGTGGGCAACGAAACTGGTAGACGACGTTAGTTTTTTTGAGAAGGTTATGGCGTAACAGGTTGTTTGGTGCCTTTAGGTTGTGGGTTTTGAAACTTTTGTAGTAGATGCGAAATTGAAGAAGGTGGGCAGTGTCGGTGATGGAAACGTGACGACGAATTATATCTCGTAGAATAGATTCGTCGATTTTGTAGTTGTGATGCATTTGAGCGCGATAGTATAAAGGGACGATTCTGGGTTTTGGTGAGTCGGGCGGGCTTGTGAGGCGGTGTTTCTTGTTGAGAAAGGTGTTGACGGTGTTATCAACGAGATTTTGGGAAAAGTTGTTCTTGATCAATAACTGTTTGATTTTATGAAGTTCGTGATGAAAGTGGACCCAATCCTCAGCTACCTTGTACGCTCGATGTAGATAGGATAGTATATTGCTTTTTTTGTAGCGCTCGGGGCAGAACCCATCGCCGTTTAATGTTGTGACACCAGAGGTGGGTTTAGTGTAGACGTCTAGTTGTAGCCGACTTTCGATTTGAGAGACGAGAATATCGAGAAAGGGAAGCTGGTTTTTTATGTCGCAGAGTTGATAGGTAAATTGGAGTACGCTGTTAGCTTCGAGGGCGATTTTCAACTGATTAAGATCGCTTAAATCGTCGACCATGATGAAAATGTCGTCAACGTAACGCGCGTACAGGTAGGGTCTTTTAAGATGGGTACTGAAGATGACGTTTTCCAAGTGACCCATGTAAAACTGTGCGAACGTGGGACCGAGTGGCGATCCCATGGCGACGCCGTCAGTCTGAACGTAAAGGTCGCCATTTGGGTGTCTAAACGGTACGGCAGTGGTGCAGATTTCGAGAAGTTGAGTGAGGGTTGTTTTACTGAAAAGTGGTGGTTCGAGAGTAGCGTGGCCGTACACGTAGCGTAAGATGATGTCGATTGTACCGGTGACTGGGACGTTTGTGAACAGGTTCACGACGTCCATGGTTGCTATGAAACCGGAGGTATGGTTGCAGTCACGGACAAGATCGACGAATTCTGATGAGGACTTGAGACTATTAGAGTCAGGGCAGTAGGGAGCGATTAGAGAATTGAGAGATTTGGCTAACAAGTATATAGGGGTGGGGCATTGTGAAATAATGGGTCGCAGCGGCATGTCAGACTATATATATATATATATATATATATATATATATATATATATATATATATATATATATATATATATATATATATATATATATATATATATATATATATATATATATATATATATATATATATATATATATATATATATATATATATATATATATATATATATAAAGGGACGATGCCTATATATATATATATATATATATATATATATATATATATATATATATATATATATATATATATAGGCAATATATTGTATGATCTTTGGTATGCACACGTGGAGCGCGGCCATGTTGACATTGACCGGGCACGAGTTAAAGTATGGCTGAATTGAGTTCTTTAGTATTTTAATAAACTACGTTTTTAGCATCTTAAAAAACGTTACATGGTGTCAGAAGTTCTTAAAAAGTGAACTAACGTTTCGAAAATAAAAAGTGAACTTGCTTTTCGAGAAGAAAAGATGGCCGCGACACAAATTCCTTTGCCTGTCGCACTAACGACTGTTGGGAACATTGCCAGCAATTGGAAACGTTTTAAAGCTCAACGGATGAACTATGAAATTGCGACAGATCTCAATAGAGAACCGAAAGGGAAAAGAACAGCGATATTCTTAGCATGCCTAAGCAATGATGCGTACGACGTCTACGAATCTCTTGATATGTCCGACGACGAAAGAAAAGACATCGATCAGGTTATTTTATCATTTGAACAATATTGTGTTGGTGAAGTCAATGTTACGTATGAACGCTACATATTGAACAAAAGAGTTCAAGAAGAAAATGAAAGTTTTGATGCATATCTTACAGTTTTGCGAAGCCTTATCAAAACATGTGAGTATGGAATGTTGGAAGATTCCATTCTGAGGGACAAACTAGTTATCGGCATACGAGATGACGCGACCAGAAAAAAGATGCTGCAAATACGCCAGTTGACTTTAACAGCAGCTATTGATATCTGTCGTGCCAGCGAAATTGCCTGCAGGCAGATGCGAGATTTCACTGCTTCAGAAGACATTCGAAAACTGACAGCAAGCACGAAGGAACACAGATTGACGTCAACAAAGCGACAAGAAAATTATAATAGTTGTAAATTCCAAACATCGAGAAAAGCGGAGAAATGTAGATATTGTGGGCGTTTTCATGAATTCAGGAAAGAAATCTGTCCGGCATTCGGAAAGAAATGTAACATCTACAAAAAAAAATGAATCACTTCTCCAGTGTTTGTCGATCACAGTCGGAACGTGACTGCAATTGTCTTAAAAGTGAATTAGATGACGTCCTAATTTTAAATGAAAAGCATTCAGACTTCCCAAAAAAGCTATTTGCAAATCTTCAGCTGCGAAAGCAGCATATCCGATTTCTTTTGGACTCTGGAGCCACAGTAAATCTTCTTCCACACGACACTTTGTGCAAAGCCTTAGACAAATTCAAACTCCGCAGACCGGAGACGAATCTTCGTATGTTCGACAACACAGAACTAAAAACACTCGGAATGATTAATGTAGAAGTCAAAAATCCTAAGACGAGCACAAGTTACTTAATCGATTTCTACGTTACCGAAAATCATAACCAACCAATATTGGGTTCTCAGGCTTGTCAGCAACTACATCTCATCACAGTCAACCGAGAAAATATATTGACTCTTTGCTGTACACAAACTCCAATAACAATAGAGCAAGTCTTAAAACAATACAGTGATTTGTTCTCTGGCATAGGAAAACTAGAGGGTACATTGCATTTCGAGATTGACTTATCTATTCCTCCAGTTAGGATGCCGCTTCGAAGACTTCCAATTGCCATAAAAGATAAAGTAAGACTGGAACTCGAACAGATGGTAAAAAACGGCATAATTGTTATGGAACAGGAGCCATCGGCATGGATTTCGGCATTGCTAGTGGTAGCGAAATCCAATGGTAAGATTCGTATTTGTATTGACCCTAAACCATTGAACAAAGCATTGAAACGAAATCACTACCCCTTACCAACTATTGATGATATTCTACCCGACTAGAAAAATGCAAGAGTGTTTTCAACAGTAGATGCCAAGGATGCTTTCTGGCATGTTGAGTTGGATGAAGCAATCAGCAAACTACGTTTCAGACACCATTTGGAAAGTTTGGCTGGCTCCGGCTTCCATTTGAAATTTCCATAGCACCAGAGGAATTTCAGAAAAGAATTCACAGTGCTTTAGCAGGTTTAGAGGGAGTTGCGTGCATCGCCGATGATATTCTTGTTTACGGTTCTGGAAAGAATATCTTAGAAGCCACTATTGATCATGAAAAAAAATGATTGCTCTACTCAACAGATGTCGTTTTGCAGGCATTTGTTTGAACAAAAAAAATTGAAATTGCGAAGGAAATCAATTGAGTTCATGGGCCATCGTCTTACTGAGAAAGGTTTGGAAGCAGACAGTGAGAAACTGGAGGCAATTGACAACATGTCACCTCCAGATGATGCAAAAGGAGTTCAGAGACTATTGGGTATGGCATCCTACCTTGCTAAGTTTGTTCCAAGTTTTTCTGAAGTTACTGCACCGCTAAGAGAGCTATTGAACAAAGAATCTGAATTTTATTGGGACCCGGACGTGCATGGTAGGGCACTGGAAACCTTGAAGTTGCTTCTTCGAACAGCCCCCGTGTTGCAGTATGTAAACGTAGAGGAATATGCTTGCTAGCGATTCGTAACGTTATAGTCGAAGTTATTTATAACACAATATTTCTCGAATTTATTTTAACTTTATTATTCTTCCTTGAATATAATCCTTTTCTTGACTCTAAACTGAATTATCTCACTTTGCAGAAGTTAGCCCGGTTCTGACAAATCTTTTGATAATTCCAATTTCTCTGCCAAGACAACTCATTTTCTTATTGAAGACCACAAAAAGGAAAAAGACCAATACCAATTATATATATATACACATATATATATACATATATATATACATATACATACATATACATACATCCATCCATGTATATATACACTCAAACACACATATACATATATATATACATTAATGATACAAAAATTATACGCACACACAATGTCATAGGAGCACAAATATACATATATACATACATATACATATATATACATATATATACACACATATACACACATATACACACAGATACATTCATACATAAATGACTATTGTTTCAACACAACCAAAATATGCACACATAATAAAATAAAATAAACAACTATTATGAAAATACGTAAGATGAATCATCTTCATATTACATATCCCCCCTCTTCGAAAAAAGGAACGCGTTAGCGTTTCTTGATTACATCGTCACTCTCTTTACGACTAAGAAAGTCAGCACCGATGTTTTCCTTGCCTTTGAAATAGTTTACTTTCAACTTATTCTCAATCTCTATCTCTCTGCGTGCTATGTCAACAGGACGGGCATCTCCGAAGATTGCCGAATTCAACTTTCCATCTTTCCCCACCCCTCCATTTTGACCTCTAGGCAGAAGATTGAGCCTTGGTCTTTCTTTTGGCGGATTCATAGCTTGAACTTTTGCCTCAACTTTATTTCCTACCTTTGAAATGGCAGACGTGTTTCTTTCCTTGCTTTGATACAGCTCCGAGTTAGCCGACGATTTTCTATAATTTACCCAATCATTCCTCTGAGTGCTGTCGTAGTTGGGCGCGGATTTCTGTGGTTTCCGACCAAAGCGTTTTCCTGCAGCCATTGCATCAAAACCTCTTACTCCTTCAACATTTCCCAGCACGAGATCGCAAAGTAGGTTTTTCATGCACACCACCTCTCTGGTTCCTCTGCACCAGTCTGTTTTGATTTTTACCACTGCTGTTGGAACTACCCGAACTGTGCCGTCGATCAAAACACAGGGTCTTGTTCTTCCGGTCATCTGACGCGGGTGCACTAATGATTCCTTTACCATTATGGCAGTACAGCCAGTGTCCCTCAAAACTTTTACCTGTTTTCTGTTCACAAACCCTCTGGTTAATTTAAACTTTTCTCCTGAGTGAAAACAACCATCCGCTATTACCGGTGAAAAGCAGCCACATTTTAATTGGACCTCATTCATTTTACCTTCCATCACCATGGCCGCGCATGCATTTACCACTCCAGAATCTTTGCATGGTGGTGTCAAGTTAGCCTCTCTACGCGCTTGGCACATGACTGGAGTTGCTTGAGTGTCTTGACTGTAGTCCCTCGCCAAATGTCCAGCTTGATGACAATCCTTTGCCATATGGCCCAGCTTATTGCAATTGTAACAGCGTGGTCCAACTATTCCCGAGTCAATATCTGGTTGACCACGATTTCCGCTAATCCTGCTTGTGTTTTCGATTTTTGCCAAGCTTTTGACTGGGTGAGCTTGATTGTACTTGTTGACCCAGCGACTTAACTCATTGACGTCACCGCTTTCTTTCTCCAACAAATACTCAGCCATTCCCGACGGACACTTTCCAAAGAACTGCTCTTTTAAAAATAAAAACAAATAGTTTTTTGTACCCGCGAGATCCACCCAGCGCCTGAGGTAACTATTTAGTCGCACCAGATACTGTTCCCAAGTCTCTTCTGGCTCAAGCTTTGACTCTCGAAACTTTATGCGGTAGTCTTCTGCCGACTTCCCAAAACGGCGAAGGAGTGCCTCTTTTACCGACTCGTAATCCTGCATCTGACTATCGCTGAGTTGGCCAAACACTTCCAATGTCTTCGCACTGAGCAGAGAACCCAGAAGCATTCCCCAACCCTTTTTTGGGTGATCATTTGCCGTGGCCAATGCCTCAAAACGGAGCAAAAAAACCTTCCACGTCGTCACCTTCCGAGAACTTTGGATATGGAATCTTTGTTACCTCTACCTTTGGCTCTTTTTTTGTTAGGGCCTCTAATTCCAGCTTTTTCAATTCCAATTCATGCTGGCGTTGTTCGCGCTCACGTAGAAGTTGAAGTTCCCGTTCTTCTTTAGCTTGTTGAAGTTGGAGTTCTCGTTCTTCTTTAGCTTGTTGAAGTTGGAGTTCTCGTTTTTGTTGTGCTGTTTTATCTTCACGTTCCCGTTCTTCTTGTGCTATTTTATCTTCACGTTCACGTTCCCGTTCTTGTTGTGCTATTTTATCTTCACGCTCCTGCTGAGCCTTTTTTTCTTCCCGTTCCTCCATTCTCTTAACCCTTTCTTCATCCTTCAACTCTTTGACATAACTCCTTAAATCCACTCCGGAATAGCCTAGAGCCTGTCCCATCGCAATGAATTTCTCGTCAGTCATCTTTCACAAAAGAAAAAAAAAATTCGGTCACTTGTGATCAAACAACTTCAGAAAATATATTTACGGATGAAAATGCGTAAATACGTCGAGGTCACCAATGTAAACGTAGAGGAATATGCTTGCTAGCGATTCGTAACGTTATAGTCGAAGTTATTTATATCACAATATTTCTCGAATTTATTTTAACTTTATTATTCTTCCTTGAATATAATCCTTTTCTTGACTCTAAACTGAATTATCTCACTTTGCAGAAGTTAGCCCGGTTCTGACAAATCTTTTGATAATTCCAATTTCTCTGCCAAGACAACTCATTTTCTTATTGAAGACCACAAAAAGGAAAAAGACCAATACCAATTATATATATATACACATATATATATACATATACATACATATACATACATCCATCCATGTATATATACACTCAAACACATATATATATATATATACAATTAGACGGAAGAGATGATATTGTTTTGATATGATATATAAGCCTCTTTGTCTGTTTCACATTTCTTAAAACTTTTGATGAATTTTATAAATTTAAATTATTATCTCTCGATTTAAATTAATATAATTTTTAAATTATTTATATTTTGATTTTATTATTATTATTTTATTTTTATTATTATTTTATTAATTATTTTCTGCTTAATTTAACGTTCATCGTCCCGATTTTAATTATTATTATGTACTGTATGTATTAACTTTTAGTTGCATTAAGACAATCAAAACAACCTTGACGATGGCCGCAATGGCTGAAACTTGCAAGTTGGTTGCTAATAAAACGTTTGATTTTAGATTTAGTAAAAGTGTTTTCTCTCACTTAAAATATTTTAAGCGTTTAATTGACAAAACCGTGTCTTCTAAATGGCGTGTATATTTCAACAGAGCATGTTTAAATGAACATTTAGTGCCGAAATACTGTAAATGCATAAAAAGCTCTGCCGCTAATTTTGAACAGCAACGGTTACAACTGGTAAATTCCGAGTTAAAAAGTGCTGAATTACAACTGAATGCCAATAAGAAACTGTTTGAAGACAAGAAACTTGATTTGTTGGATATTTGTACTGATGTAAATAAAGCAAATGCTCTTAATTCTTATATGGAGTTTTATTTCCAAAAATGTGACAATAATAAGAAGAATGTTATAGCAGGTAAACTTTGTAGATTGTATGGTTGCCAATTTGCTACACCAGAATCATTGAAGGGTTTTATCAATTTGTCTGGATATCAGCCATGTTTAGATGAGATTGAATTTCTACAGCTTGGTTTTAATTATCATCTCAGCAGTGGTTATGACCCTATGTTTAAACAAATTGAGCTGGAGATGTTATATCATAACATAATTAGTTTATCTAGAAAAGGTTGTGTAACAATTTCAGAAGGATTAACAAGTCAAATGTCAGCTGAGGGTTACGTGAACAGAAGTGGTGGTGATTCAATGTCATTACCACATCACTTGAAGATGGCAGCCAAGAAGTTGAAGAGTAATCAGGATGTTATTATCAGAAAAGGAGACAAATCCAACACATATGTTTTGTTTGATAGATCTGATTATATTTCAAAAATAAATAATATACTCTGTGATAGCAGCAAATTTAGAAAAATTACTTCTAACCCTACAGCCAATATTAAAAGAAAGGTTAATCAGATTATAAGTTCTATTAATTCCTCTTTTGGTTGCAATAAAATACAAAATGTCATTGGAGAATATAAACCAGGATATATGTACGGGAATGCAAAGATACATAAAGAAGGCACTCCTCTCAGACCTATAATCTCGCAGTGTCCCGCACCAACGTATCAGTTGGCAAAGTTTCTCAATCAATTAATTGCTCCATATTGTCAATCACAGTACAATATAAAATCTTCTAGTGAATTTGTTGACCTTGTTAATACTTGCTCTCAGAGAGGCACGATTTGCTCATTGGATGTAGTGAGCTTGTTTACAAGTGTACCTATAGAAATTACTATTGAGATAATTTGTTCATCTGTTTATAATCATCCTGAGCTTGAACCACCTCTGTTTGGTTTGAATTTGTTGAAAGAAGCTCTTTTACTGTGTACCACTGAGTCTCCTTTTATTGCTCCAGGTGGTGAATTATATCTCCAGATAGACGGTGTGGCAATGGGGTCACCTCTGGGACCAGTTTTTGCTGAATTTTACATGTCTGATGTGGAAAGAAAGTTAAGTTCAATGATTAATGAAAATACTTTGATTTATTGCAGATATGTAGATGATATTTTTATTATGTCACGCCCCGATAAGAATGTTTTTGATTTAAAGAGTGCTTTGGAAAACTCATCTGTACTCAAGTTTACACATGAATCTTGTGGAAAAGATGGCTCCTTGCCCTTTTTGAATGTGTTGGTCGGTAATGTTGGTGACAGGCTGCAGATGCAAGTATATATTAAACCAACAGATTCAGGTGAATGTTTGAAAGGTAATAGTGATTGCCCTGATAGATATAAACATAGTGTTATAAATAACTATTTGACAAGAGCGTATAAACTCTCGAATAGCTGGATTGATTTTCATTTGGAAGTTCATAGGATTCGGCAACTGCTGATTAATAATGGATTTACTAATTGCATGTTTGATATGTGTCTGAAAAAGTATTTGGATTACAAGTTTTCTAGTGATGGTAATAATTCTCCAAGCAAGTGTTGTGATGATATTAAACTGTTTTATAGAAGCCAAATGCATAAAAATTACAAGATGGAAGAAAATATGATTAGAAAAATTATCTTGAGCAAAGTTAAACCAGTTAAAAAAGATTCTAAGTTGAAATTCTGTATATACTATAATAACATGAAAACACATAATCTTGTTCTCAAAAATAGTCCTGTCTACTCTATAATAGTTTGAAGCAAAGTAATGTTGTTTATAAATTTACTTGCCCGTATCATGAAGATATACCTCATTGTTATATAGGTCATACTAGAACGACACTTGCTAGAAGGATGACGATGCATGTTCAAGGTGGTAGTATTGCAGATCACATGAGGGTACAACATCATATTCGTCTTGACAGAAAAATATTGGACAGCAACACTGAGATTTTGCGTAGAGAGCATTGTCCGATTCACCTTAAATTATCTGAAGCTTTGTATATTTCACAGGAAAAACCTAAAATTAATATGCAAAGAGATTTTACAGATGGTACATTGTCTCTGTTCAATATATCTGATGTTGGTGATGTTCAATCAAATAGAATCAAACTTGATATTAATACTTTGATTTGTTCTGATCCAGCCAATGCAGGGGCTGCACAACCGAGTCTGCAGTCTGCAAATATTCAACTTGCTATAGAACATCAGATTGAAAATGCTGTCTCTGATGAAAACAAATCCGGACACGTGAATGACAAAGATACAAAAGAATGTTGTTCATTCAGGGTCGTTACCGCTGATGACGTCAATATTGATAATTGTTTGTCTCCCTTACATGCATCTGATGGAAATAATCAGGATGGTGATTTAAAAGGCACCTCAATTACAGATAGCATTATGCTTGATTTAAAGTGCGACGATATGCATCCTTCTACAATATGTTTTTCTTCCTCCCAAGCTTCTGAAATATGTAACATTGATGGTGATAAAAAAGGCGCCTCATCTACAGATGACTTGTTGCAGGGATTTAAAACTTTAGATACATGTTGCTTGTCGGGTTTGCCTGGTCAAGGTCTCGTTGATCGAACAGATGTTGAGTTTTATGATGGTTGTTTATCCGGTTGCCATGATTCCGTCCGAATGCACCGGATAAAGGGTTGTGCAGAGATTTCTCAGGTGGATGACGGATCTTCTGGAGTGTCTGTTGATGGTGCATGTGTTTCAGAGGGGATATCTGGTCCGTTGAGCTTGTCTCACTTAACTGATAACATTAATATTACAATTAGACGGAAGAGATGATATTGTTTTGATATGATATATAAGCCTCTTTGTCTGTTTCACATTTCTTAAAACTTTTGATGAGTTTTATAAATTTAAATTATTATCTCTCGATTTAAATTAATATAATTTTTAAATTATTTATATTTTGATTTTATTATTATTATTTTATTTTTATTATTATTTTATTAATTATTTTCTGCTTAATTTAACGTTCATCGTCCCGATTTTAATTATTATTATGTACTGTATGTATTAACTTTTAGTTGCATTAAGACAATCAAAACAACCCTGACGATGGCCGCAATGGCTGAAACTTGCAAGTTGGTTGCTAATAAAACGTTTGATTTTAGATTTAGTAAAAGTGTTTTCTCTCACTTAAAATATTTTAAGCGTTTAATTGACAAAACCGTGTCTTCTAAATGGCGTGTATATTTCAACAGAGCATGTTTAAATGAACATTTAGTGCCGAAATACTGTAAAAATATATATATATATATATATATACATTAATGATACAAAAATTATACGCACACACAATGTCATAGGAGCACAAATATACATATATACATACATATACATATATATATATATATACATATATATACACACATATACACACATATACACACAGATACATTCATACATAAATGACTATTGTTTCAACACAACCAAAATATGCACACATAATAAAATAAAATAAACAACTATTATGAAAATACGTAAGATGAATCATCTTCATCTTACACAGTATTTTGATCCAAAACAACCTACCACTGTGCAATGATCACAATCTGGCCTTGGGGCATGTTTGCTCCAGAACGGATCTCCGGTAGCATATGCCTCTCGGGCTTTAACGCAGACTGAGCTAAACTACGCTCAGAATAGAAAAGGAAAACCTTTCAATACTTTTTGCAATGGAAAAGTTCCATACTTATGTTTATGGTCGTCATGTTGTGATTCAGACAGATCACAAGCCACTAATTTCTATCTTCAAGAAGGCTCTAACCAGTGCCCCACGACGACTACAACGAATGTTACTGAGACTGCAAAACTACACATTTGATTTAGTTTTTAAATCGGGTACTCAAGTTGTCGTTGCAGATACTCTTAGCCGAGCATACCCGTCCAGAAATATGAAACATTCTCAATCCGAACACTTTTCAGAAGATGTGGCTTCAGTGAATGAAGATGGCGATGATGGCACTGTTGCAGTACTTATAGCGTCAGACAAAGTTAAAGAGATAGCAAAGTCAGCGACAAAGCATGATAACTCTTACGCTGCACTGGTTCATCAGATTCATGTTGGCTGGACAGAAAAAATCTCTGATCTACCAAATGATTTAAAAGAATTTTACCCTTTTTGCGATGAAATGGTAATCGAGAACGATTTAATTTTCAAGGTGTGACGGGATTCTGTTCGGGTATTGATGCCTGACGACGAAACAACTGACTCGAGACTAACAAGGTTTAAAATTTTATTAATATAACACAAACGACAATTAATACACTAGTCGGACAGAGCTTCACCTCTTAAAATCGCAAGAAGCAAAAGAACTCTAATTCCAATTTTTTTTCATTATTATTGTTTAACGTCTTTATACATTGTATTTTTAGACTGAACATAAAAAAAAGAAAGAAAGAAAGAAATACAATAAAAATAAAAATACAATAAAAATAAAAATAAATGTGTCCATTTAGAGAGGGAAAAAGAAAAATGTCAGAAAATATATCTAAAAAATTCTTCTTTCCTCTGTTTCTTTGGTTGAACATCATTGTTGCCATTCTCCAGCTGATTCCTCAATCCCGGAGCCAGGGAGAATGGCTGCTGCAGTCTTTGAAGCTGCAATTTCTTGGTTGTGGTGTTCGTTTTTTTGGTTTACCAACGTGGACAGCACCTGCAAAATCTGATCAATCATGGTTAGCAATTTGGCTACCGTGTCTGCCTCTGGTGTTTTTTCTGTGGCTTTCTTTTTCAGAGCGTTAGTCCTTTCGGCAATCCTGGTTACTTGTTTTTGGATTTCAGGTGTTTTGTCTTGGATCTCGGTCTCTGTAGTTTTTTTAAAACCGCTTTTCAGCGCCTCTGAGTATGTTTTCCTTGATGTTGCAGTCTCGATATTTCTTTTTGCTTTCTGCCACTTGGGGCATTCTTCGCTGCCTGTCCTGTGGTCAGGAGACTGGCAGCTGGCACACATCTTTTTAGAAGGTTCTAGTATTGGCGTTGAGCAGTTTTTTAGCTCGTGCTCTCCGGCACACCTAGGGCAAGAGGTTTTTGCCTTACAATACTTAGCCACATGCCCGAATTGATTGCAGTTATAACATCTAACTGGGTTAGATGTTATAACTGCAATCCGAAAATTCAAGAAAGATATTCTAACGTAATTTGGAGGTTTCTGATCCGGTTCGTAGGTAAGGATGACCGCGGTGGTCTCCTGAAACCTTCCATCAATTTTTTTCTTTATCCGCACTGCTGCGGTACATCCAGAGTTTTTTATTATCATATCTAATGAAATTTCCAGTGGAACGCCGGTAATAATCATTTTTGTTTTCTTAATTAGTGGTTTATTTAAGACTACCTGGTATCCAGCAATTTCTTGTATGTTTTCCATTTTTTCTTTTTCGGCTCTTGACACAAGGAGTCGAATCTTCTTTCCCTTGCCGGTAATCAATGGTTTTCGGTTCAGGTATTTCGATAAGCTGCCTTCGATTTGGAAGGGATCTATCTTTGTCATATCTGTCAAGATTAGGAATTTGATCGGTTCATTGGGTTCTTGTTCTGCCGCTGGTTGTTGTTGCATGTTCTGTTGGCTGGGTCCTGTTTTGGCTGAGGCTATGCTCCTGAAACTTGCTAGAATCCTGGCGGGAGTAAGGGTTTCGGCAATGAGTTTCTCTATATCTATCGATTGTGTTCCCCTGACGGCAGGTGTCGGCGGTTGCTCTGAAGCGTATGTCTTTCTCTGTGGAGGAGTGGTTTCCTCACTGTCGGAAGCCTGTCTCCATGCTTCTTCGAAGGCTTGTTGAACTTTGCCTTCTTTTTTGGTCCCATGGCACTGAGCGAAATTTCACAACACGTGTGAGTTAACGATAAAAGAGATTCCGAGAGCTGGCAACAACATCAACGCGAACCGTTTTTTTTTTTTTTTATGATAGTTTAATGTCCTTATACATAGTATTTTTAGACATGGGGAATGGGAGGGAAGGGTAGGGGTGGGGAGGAAAAAAATAGGGAAAAAGAAAAGGAAATAAGAAGAGCCAGAAAATTGCTAAATAATAACACTTTAGGAAGAGGAAAAATTCAGTAGAATATGAATCTAGAATATTCTTTTTCTTCCTTTTTCCTCTTCCTACTATAACCGTTCCTGGATTGCCGTCCTGCTGTCATCCTCAATCCCGGATTAAGCTGGATGGCCGGTCGTTGATCACAGCGCGATGTTGTGATCCTTGATCCAGGAGTAGATGACGTCCTGGCATCGTGGAGACTTTAAGACGACTGGCAGGGTGGGTTCTTGCTTGAACCGTCTGCAGATTCTTCTCATCTTGGCTCTAGGATGATCTGTTGCCCTGCAGTTGAGCACCCAGTGTTCAACAGTTTCCGGACTCCTGCAAGTTTCGCACAAACCCGTATCATGCAAGTCCAAAATTTTTAAGTAATGGTTCAGTCGACATTTACCTAGACGGAGTCGGGTAATGGCAACTTCCTTGCACCGGGGCGTTGTGGCGAACTTGATTTTTTGAGAGACTTTCGACTCAATAGACCAGTAGTGGCGGCTATGGGATTCCTCATCCCATCTCTTTTGCCACTCACGCATTATCCTGATGGCCCTCTTGAAGTCTACTAGTTCTCTCTCGATCACAAGTTCGACTTCTGCATGCTTGATCCCACTTTTAGCAATTCCTTTTTTTTTTTTTTTTTTTTTATGATAGTTTAATGTCCTTATACATAGTATTTTTAGACATGGGGAATGGGAGGGAAAGGACTACACAATATCTATACAACGTACTAAAAATTATTATCGAAAATTTAATAGGAAACACGCTAGAACCCAAAGCACACCAAAATCAAACAAGTTTGATTAATAAGCGAACCGACGCTACCCCTCTAGTCGGCGTTTTTCATCGCGCTCTCCGGTTAGTCCGCGCAATAAAGTTATTCATTACAAAAATTACAATCGACGATGGAGACAACCGTGACACAAGGGATCTCGTCTTTTTGTACCACCGAGCGCTCGACAACTAATAATTGAACGAGCTCATTCAAGCCACATTGGCATTAATGGTTGCATCAGAAGAGCTAAAGAATCAGTGTTTTGGCCGGGACTAACAAAGCACATCACTGATTACGTTAGTCAATGTGCAGTTTGCGCCAAGTTACAAACGGAAACACAAAGAGAACCTTTATTACCACATTCAGCGCCATCTCGACCATGGCAAAAGGTAGGTGTCGATTTATTTGAATTTCAAGGAATAAGTTATCTTATCTGCACAGATTACTTTAGTAACTTCTTTGAAATTGATCGGTTGAATGACAAAAAGTCGGCAGAAATTATTTACAGAATCAAACATCATTTTGCACGCTATGGACTGCCGGAAGTCGTTTTTTCAGACAACGGACCACCGTTCAACTCAGAAGAATTCAGACTTTTTGCTGAAAGGTATGAGTTTCAACATCTCACCTCTTCACCTAGATACCCGCAATCAAATGGAAAGGTTGAAAACTCAATTAAAACGATAAAAAGATTAATGGCTAAAGCATTAGACGCGAAAACAGATCCTTTCCTTGCCTTACTCGATTGGAGAAACACACCTTCTGAAAATCTGAAAGAATCCCCTGCCCAAATGATACATGGTCGACAAGGAAGAACGCTACTGCCCACAAATGATTTGCTACTACGGGTTTCTCCTTCAGCGAGTTTGGATGTACCAAGAAAAATTGAAGAGGCAAAGAACAAACAAGCATTCTATTACGACAGGCATACAAGAATAAAGAAGCCGATTTTCAAAGGTCAAACAGTCCGCGTAAAACTGAATGACAACAGTCCCTGGACCAAAGCGGAGCTTACAAAGGCGTTGCCTTTTCGTTCCTACAAATTGCAAACTTACGATGGATCGAACTACAGACGTAATGCCAAACATGTCAGGCTTTCGAATTAACCTCCAGATGTGTTTGAAGACAGAAATCCAGATTGTCATACATCAACCAGTCTTCCTCGTAATCCCAAGCATGTTAGGATTTCGAATGAGCCTCCAGTTGTTTTTGAAGGATACTAGCCCATTCGTCGCAAAGCCGTTTCGTCGCAGGGTACATTTTCGTCGCGACATTGCGACGAAAATTCCCACCTTGCGACGAAACGGCCCAGAATGCGACGAAACGGCCGACCTTTGCGACGAAAAGTAATGCAAGAGGAATTCCGCAATCTGCACAAGCCATGTCATTACAACAGGCTGCTGCACGCTTCCTACCGTTTTTTTTTTTTTTTTTTTTTATAATAGTTTATAGTCCTTTACACCAGGTGTTTTAAGACTGAAATGGCTGTATGTAGGAAGCACCTAAGTACTTCCTGTCGTGGATCATAATTTGTTCTTTTTAACTTTTCCCTCCTCCTTTCTCCAGGCTTGGGACTGGCTTGCAAATGCAAGGCGGAGTTACTTCCTACCGTTTTTATAATAGTTTATAGTCCTTTACACCAGGTGTTTTAAGACTCTAATGGCTGTATGTAGGAAGCAATTGAGTACTTCCTGTCGTGGATCAGAATTTGATCCTTTTTACTTCTCCCTCCTCCTTTCTCCAGGCTTGGGACTGGCTCGCAATTAGCAAGGCGGAGTTACTTCCTACCGTTTTTTTTTTTTTTTATAATAGTTTATAGTCCTTTACACCAGGTGTTTTAAGACTCTAATGTCTGTATGTAGGAAGCAGTTAAGTACTTCCTGTCGTGGATCAGAATTTGATCTTTTTTACTTTTCCCTCCTCCTTTCTCCAGGCTTGGGACTGGCTCGCAATTAGCGAGGCGGAGTTGTTTCCTTCCTACCGTTGCAACTGGGTTGTATTTATGCTATGTTGCAATACCAGACAAAGGTGTCGGATTAAATGGAAGTCGTTTTGTTATATTCGCCAGGGGAATGTGATTTTTATAGCTAAACTATATAAGTTGCTAATTAGCCTCAAATTACTAGAGTACAGTCCTAATTTAAATTAAATTGAGAACATTAAAAAGAAAACCAAATAAACAACCCATTTAAGAAAAACTTAGTAATTCAAATAATACAAAATCATAATAATAATAATTTATTGTTCAATTTTAAAAAGTTCGTTAGCTGACTATGCAGCTGAATTGAATCAAATTTTTTTTGAAAAATTAAGATAGAGTTTGTTGAGTTCCTCTTCAAACTCTTTGGTAACTCTTCTTTGAGTCTTTTGAACCTGATACAAGCTTACAAATTGCTCGTTTAGAGCTATTGTGCGTGCCTCCTTTTCTAAGACTGAACACAAAGCATAAAGGCTTGTGTTGTGGTTGACTATTTGCTTCAAGCCATTATTCCATCCTTCCAGGTCGTTGTTGGTCCTTATTTTCACATCAAAACAGGACCAGGTGGACACTGGATAGGAACCATTCAGCCACGTTTTTTGGAAGTATTTCATAAATTGCTAAATAAAAACATTGTTATTAAAAAGTATGAACAGTAAACACTAATAATATAGTAGCACTTACTTTTATTTTTGGACACATCACTTCATTATTTATTTTTTCAAATATAATAGATATTTGATCCGGAGGTAAATAGGCCAGAGCCATGATTTTTTTTCCAAGATCAAATGCGGCATGTTTTGTTTCGTATTGAGATTTCAATCCGTATTTCTAGTGATAGAAACAAAGCATCGTGTAGCGATAAAAAATCACATTCCCTGGCGAATATAACAAAACGACTTCCATTTAATCCGACACCTTTGTCTGGTATTGCAACATGGCATAAACACAACCCAGTTGCAACGGTAGGAAGCAACTCCGCCTTGCTTTTGCAAGCCAGTCCCAAGCCTGGAGAAAGGAGGAGGGAAAAGTTAAAAGGATCAAATTATGATCCACGACTGGAAGTACTTAGGTGCTTCTGACACAACCGTTTCAGTCTTAAAACACCTGGTGTAAAGGACTATAAACTATTATAAAAAAAAAAAAAAAAAAAAAATACGGTAGGAAGCGTGCAGCAACCATTGTAATGACATGGCTGGTGCAGATTGCGGAATTCCCCTTGCATTCGGCGGTCTAGTGGTCTTTGGCAATAGGTTGGCCAACTGTATCGCCATACAGCGGAAAGTATGCCCACCGAAATTGTTGGACTTTTCGTCGCAAAGGTCGGCCGTTTCGTCGCATTCTGGGTCGTTTCGTCGCAAGGTGGGAATTTTCGTCGCAATGTCGCGACGAAAATGTACCCTGCGACGAAACGGCTTTGCGACGAATTGGCCTGTACCCGTTTTTGAAGACATACATGCAGATGGTCATACATCAACCAGTCTTCCTCTTCATCATCAGCAAGAAACTTCCAACAAAGAGATCCCACCAGGAGGTACAGTGGAAAGCCATCCTGAACAGCCCATCACAACGAGATATGGGCGAATCATCAAGAAGCCGCTTCGATATGTGAACAAGGACTAACTCGTTTTGTTTTATTGTATTTAATTTTTTTTTGACAAGGGAAATGTGACGTATCTCATATTATATATATATATATATATATATATATATATATATATATATATATTCTTTTAAACAGGCTCTATTAAACACAATTGACCACTTAACATTAGTCATCTTCCTTAGCAAGTTTTTAAAGCTCTATATATATATATATATATATATATATATATATATATATATATATATATATATATATATATATATATATATATATATATATATATATATATATATATATATATATATATATATATATATATATATATATATATATATATATATATATATATATATATATATATATATATATATATATATATATGCCAACGTAATAGACGCTGCCAACGAAATAGACCCTACCAACTGTATCGATGTTTCAAATGCAACCGAACTGTCCCTGCCGACATGCCAAGGACTCCGCTATTCACTGTTCTCCCGCATTCTCCTTTTGTCACACCTCGCCTCTCCTTTTCTGATTTATCTGAACTCCGTACTAGGAGTTCGCCAACCAAGACTACAAATGTATCTTATCACAGTTATGATCATCCTTGCGACCAATACGACAACGGCCCAGTTTGTGGTCCTGTTTCCTTTTCTCCATCTACCAACCATATTGAAGTGTTGAACGCGGTCGAACAGTGCTCCACTGGCTTGTCAGCCATGAGCCAACCTCCTCGAGGCCTCGAGACTGCTGACCTGCATGATGGTGATGGGACTGGTCCGATGTGTCCGCATTTGATTGATAACTGCAATATTACTATACGTAGACGTTGATCATTTTCAACTTTTAATTAAACTCTCAATTTTATCGATATCCTATTATCTTTGAATTGTAGCTTTAAATTCTTATTTTATTATTTTACCTCTTTGCTTTTATTAGTAATTTTCTTTTAATAGTTATATTTTACTACTTAATTTGGTTGTATATTTTAGCACATGTAATTTTTTTTTTTTTTTTTCAATCGAGGTCAAAGTACAAAGAAGAGTAAAAGTAAAATATGAAAACCGCATTCTCCTTAGAAAATCGTGTGTTCGACGCCATCAATAAACCTACATTATATGCAAGATATGTCGATGACATCTTTGTGATTGCTCGAGATACTACACATTTTGAAGAATTAAGAACTAAGTTTCAGCAATACTCTGTGTTGAATTTTACAATCGAATATAGCGACTGTAATCATACGTTACCTTTTCTGGACGTGTTGGTCTCTCAAACGGATTCCGGCCTTGCACATGAAATGTATGTCAAGCCTTCCTCCGAGGGTCTTTGCATGAACGGTGCCGGCTACTGTTCTGATATATACAAAGAGAGTGTTATACATAACCTTCTTGCTCGCGCTTATGGGCTGTCAGAAGATTGGTGTAAATTTCACACAGAAGTCAAACGTCTCAAAACGCTGTTGATCAACAATAACTACACCAACACCATGGTTGATTCTGTTGTGAAAAGATTTGTGAATAAAAAGATTTCTGGCATTCCAGCAAACACTCCTAATGATGTCGTCAGGACTGTTGATATCCGTTACTGTTCCCAGATGCATGACAATTACCGTCTGGATGAGAGAATATTACGTCAAATTATTACAAGTTGCGTTAAAGTTAAAGATCGACTCCGACATAGACTGTCATTCTCCATATATTATAAAGACAGAAAATCACACAGCCTTATCATGAAAAACAGCCCTCGTCACGCCAGCATTTTCCAGTGTACAAATGTAGTTTATAAATTTACTTGTCCTGCACCGCATGATGTCATTGCTACCTACATTGGCCAGACACGTACTACGCTCTCCCGCCGGGTTACTATGCATTTACAGGGTGGCAGTATTACAACGCATTCGCAACTGGCTCACAACACAAAACTCAACAGACAAACACTCGTCGATAACACTGTTATTCTCCATCACGAGGCCGACCCCTCTCGATTAAAAATTGCCGAGGCCCTCTACATTGTCCGGGATAAACCAATACTAAACGTCCAAGATGACCATTTTGGACGGACCCTTAAACTATTCAACAATAGGCACCACTTGCAGTGCCACAGCGTTGGTGTGCCGCAGGGCTCGTCATCCGCTGTTGCCCCTAACACTTGTATATCGAATGATCATGCACTTGACAGGCATAGCAAGAGCCCACGTTGTGATCCGGTTTCCTGTGCTCCGTCCACCGGCGCAATGGACCATGCTAACCTTATTGAAATTTGTGGTTTGCCAAACTGTGATCGGCCTACTGGTCCTCCGTCTGCCAGTTCTGTGGATGATACCGGTTGCATTGAGGCTGTGCGTTTGATCGAACAGTGCTTTATCGATCCGTCGGCCATCTGCCGGCCTTCTTCGGACCCGGTGAATGGTGATATGCCACAGGCCTCACCATTGACTGTTCTCCCGCTTTCTCCCTTTGTCACACCTCGTCTCTTGCTCTCAGATTTATCTGTACTCCGTACTAGGAGTTCGGCAACCAAAACTACAGGTGTTCCCCATTACAGTTACGACCATCCTTGTGACCAGTACGACAACGGTTCCATTTCTCGTCGAGTTTTATCTCCTTTGTCTGCCAACGTAATAGACGCTGCCAACGAAATAGACCCTACCAACTGTATCGATGTTTCAAATGCAACCGAACTGTGCCCTGCCGACATGCCAAGGACTCCGCTATTCACTGTTCTCCCGCATTCTCCTTTTGTCACACCTCGCCTCTCCTTTTCTGATTTATCTGAACTCCGTACTAGGAGTTCGCCAACCAAGACTACAAATGTATCTTATCACAGTTATGATCATCCTTGCGACCAATACGACAACGGCCCAGTTTGTGGTCCTGTTTCCTTTTCTCCATCTACCAATCATATTGAAGTGTTGGACGCGGTCGAACAGTGCTCCACTGGCTTGTCAGCCATGAGCCAACCTCCTCGAGGCCTCGAGACTGCTGACCTGCATGATGGTGATGGGACTGGTCCGATGTGTCCGCATTTGATTGATAACTGCAATATTACTATACGTAGACGTTTACTTCATTTTCAACTTTTAATTAAACTCTCAATTTTATCGATATCCTATTATCTTTGAATTGTAGCTTTAAATTCTTATTTTATTATTTTACCTCTTTGCTTTTATTAGTAATTTTCTTTTAATAGTTATATTTTACTACTTAATTTGGTTGTATATTTTAGCCAGTGTTGGGTAAAATCATTTTTGAAATGATTTGAAATCAAAATCAAAATCAGGAAAAATATGATTTCAAATCAAAATCAAAATCATTAATTATGAAATGATTTCAAATCAAAATCACTTTTAAAAATGATTTCAAATCAAAATCAAAATCTTTTTTTATAAATTATTATTACACGGTATGGTTTAATTTGACATAATTTTGTCTATTAAATTATGTTTTTAACACAATTTGATCTAAAATCACTTAAACAATGAAATGTGACTAAAGTTTATTCATCTTCAAAAGCAACAATTTCTCAAACATTGAATCAGTCAATCTATTTCTTCTGGGAGTTTCAATTAAACCAGCATAACTGAATAATCTTTCGACAGGAGCTAACGAAGGCAGTGTTGTATTATATCGAATGAACACTTTTTTAATCAATTCATTCTAACTAAAAATGACAAAAGAGCTGTCTACATCCGATAAATAGTTTATCATTTTTATCTTAATGTTGTTGACATTGTCAGAGGTACTGATGGTCTGTGAAGAACACTGGTCATCATAGTAGCCGTAGTCATTATCTAGTATCTAGTTCCATGTTTTGACTTTCAAGTCCATCAGCAGAAGCTGACACAGATGTGACGCTCATCCTTTAAATATTAAAATTAACAATTAAGCAACTTTATTTTCAAGTTATACAGAATAATCTTGTAGTATTGTAGTTGCACGTTTTGATAGGTGAATGAAGCTAGCAACGAAGTCTATTTTCACTCCAAATCGCCACAAATTAATTGAATAAAAAATAAACTGAAATTGTCCGCCCTTTCAAACAAATGTTTTCTTTTAGAAAAATATTAGCTTGACTAAACAGTGCAAAAACTATTTTGAAATATTTATTGACACTTTATGAAAAATGCCTTCCACGACTTGACCTTACAAATATGTTACCGACACAGCCAATCAGAAACAAATTAATCAAAAAATAAATAAAATTATCCGCCCCTTCAAACAAATGTATTCTTATAGAAAATATAACGTAGAATTCAAATATCTAATTACATTTTACACTTTCCTAGTGACAAATAATAATAAACGTCATTTACAGAAATGCTTCCGCTTTCAATCAATCCGAATGGCCACAAATTAATTAAACAAAAAATAAACTAAAATTGTCCGCCCTTTCAAACAACTGTTTTCTTGTAGAGAAATATAAGCTTGATTGAACAGTGCAAAAATTATTTTAAAATATTCGTTGACACTTTGTGAAAAATGCCTTCCACGACTTGACCTTACAAATATGTTACCGACACAGCCAATCAAAAACAAATTAATCAAAAAAATAATAAAATTATCCGCCCATTCAAACAAATGTATTCTTATAGCAAATTTAACGTAGAATTCAAATATCTAATTACATTTTACACTTTCCTAGTGACAAATAATAATTGCCGAAAATCGTTGCCCGAAGCGTTGCTAAGTTCCTGGAGCTCGTTTTGATCCTGAAATCGACTTAGCGCAATTAACACACTTAGCTACCACTATGTCACCTTTCTCGCTAGTTATTTTAAAAAATTTACCATCAAGTAACAAAGGCAAATTACACATCGTTACGCTGTTCAAATCGCAATCTATACTATCGGCCATGATGTTAAAAAATATTCGTATAAGTTACCGCTCGAAGCGATTGATGGCTTGGCATAGAAATAGCAGCATAGAAAAAATATTTTATGATTTTGATTTTCGAATATTAAAATAAAATCGAAAATCGTCAAAAAATGATTTCAAATCAAAATCATAATTAAATTTTACAAAATGATTTCAAATCAAAAATCGAAAATCAATATTTTGATTTGAAATCGTGATTTCAAATCATTTGATTTCAAATCCTACCCAACACTGATTTTAGCACATGTAGTTTTTTATTTTTTCTTATATTTTTGTTTATTTTTTGTTTATTTATTTACTCCGAGGCAAAAAATTTGGTTGTTTCTTAGCGGTTTTCATATTTTACTTTTACTCTTCTTTGTACTTTGACCTCGATTGATGTGTAAACATATCTGATATGTCTCGCCACACCACTTTATATATTTTCGTTGTAGCTGTAAATTGGTTTTATGAGTTCTGATGATGGCTAATAAAGCCGAAACCTGCAGGTCAGCTCATGACCAAAACATTAATAAAAATATATACCAGTTCGTTCAAAAGTGTCTTGGTATTTCTGATTTTCGAAAAGTTTCACGTCTGATAGAAAAAGTTTGTAATAAGAAGTGGGCCATAGTCTTTAATAAAGCGTGTCTGAAAGAACATCTTGTTCCTAATTATTTGAAATATATATATATATATATATTATATATATATATATATATATATATATATATATATATATATATATATATATATATATATATATATATATATATATATATATATATATATATATATATATATATATATATATATATATATATATATAGGCAATATATTGTATGATTTTTGGTATGCACACGTGGAGCGCGGCCATGTTGACATTGACCGGGCACGAGCTAAAGTATGGCTGAATTGAGTTCTTTAGTATTTTAATAAACTACGTTTTTAGATTCTTGGCCACGAAAACAAAGTAGCAGCAGCCGGTACAACTGTTGAGAGTTTGGTCGCAGGGTTGGCTGAGGCAGTGGTGGACACGGTTCTGGACCAGCGGGTTGCTGGTGATGTGGGTTGCTGCGGCGAAACCCAATTTGAACTGGAGTCCACCAGCTGTGTCTCAGAGCATGTGACGGATGATGGCCATACAGACTGCACAGGTCAGGTGGGTTATGATGATGAGCCTGTCAAAGACGGTCATGATAAGGAACCTTGCAAAGATGTTCAAGATGAACCATGCAAAGATGGAGATGACGAGCCTGGCAAAGATGGTGACAATAATACAGTCGGTTTGGACATCGACAACAAATCTAAAGAAGATGAAAAGAATGTTGAAAACGAAATGCAAAACGATGAGGGTGAAAGTGACGATGATGATTATAATAATGGCAATAACAGCGAGGGCTTTTACCCATACAGCGACGGTTCTGAAATGGAAGCCTCCATAACAGACAACGGCACCGAATATTCAGGGTCAAATTTTAGTGACGAATCTGACTCGGATGAAGCAACCGAGGATTTAAAAACGGACGAAACTCCAATGGAGAAATACGTCGAAGCTAACTTGACAAAAAAAAGACACTGATTTGAGGAACGATGGCGATGATTTGGACGATACGAAAGTTGACACCGATGAAAAGCCGAGTTGGATTGTGAAAAGAAAACGTTTCTTTGTAGCTTGGAAAAAAACAGAGATGACGGCGATGAACTTCTCCAAAACAATAATAGCAATGCAGCCAGCAAAAACTCTGAAAAAGATGAGCCAAGAACAGAGAACGGTACCGAGGATTCTAAATCAGATGAATCCACAGAGGATTCTAGATCAGATAGACTAAGAGTCATTTTAAACTCAAATAACAAAAGAGTAAACACTCCACCTATCAAATCAAAAGAATACAAGGCTCAACAACTCATTTTCTTTTTGTTGAGCCTCGTATTCTTTTGATTTGAAAGTTGGAGTGTTTACTCTTTTGTTAGTGTGCTAATTCTTTGATAATTTCGGTTCTTTCTGTTTGTTTACTTTTCTCGTTTTACTTTTGACCCTGATTCTATTAATAATGTCTATAATGATTGTTCTAAATCCTTTAACGTTTATCAATGGGAATTTGGCTCGAAAAGTTGTTTCTGCCAAATGGCGAGTTGTATTTCTTAGAGCATCTCTCAAAGATATATATATATATATATATATATATATATATATATATATATATATATATATATATATATATATATATATATATATATATATATATATATATATATATATATATATATATATATATATATAAGACTCTACTAGGAATCGAACCCACGTGTCTACGGCAACACCGCCTCGCCTAAATGCAAGCGCTCTTACCAACTGAGCCACCGACCATCACCAAAAAATGATGGCTAGAAGTCTCAGTCTTTCGGAGCTACTTAACATTAGACTACGACTATGATAGGCTCAGAACTCCTTACTTCGGTTCGACTCGACAGCTAGTCTGCTGCCAGATAGGTAATTTTTTGCGGAGTGAAACACTGTGTTGAAATGTTTCAAGAGCCTACAAATAGGATGACTAATTTTCAAGTGTATATATATATATATACACTTGAATATATATATATATATACATATATATATATATATAAGGTCGAGAATTTGGCTCGAAAAGTTGTTTCTGCCAAATGGCGAGTTGTGTTTCTTGGAGCGTGTCTCAAAGATAAATTGATTCCACAGTTTATTCGCAACAAATATCGCTCTAATGTGGTTAAAGGAAATACAAAGCGGTCTGTCAATAAAAGTTTAATGGAAAAGTTTTTGGCTAATTGTAGTCTCGAACTGAGAGTTTTGTGCCGAAAGGTCGAGAATTTGGCTCGAAAAGTTGTTTCTGCCAAATGGCGAGTTGTGTTTCTTGGAGCGTGTCTCAAAGATAAATTGATTCCACAGTTTATTCGCAACAAATATCGCTCTAATGTGGTTAAAGGAAATACAAAGCGGTCTGACAATAAAAGTTTAATGGAAAAGTTTTTGGCTAATTGTAGTCTCGAACTGAGAGTTTTGTGCCGAAAGGTCGAGAATTTGGCTCGAAAAGTTGTTTCTGCCAAATGGCGAGTTGTGTTTCTTGGAGCGTGTCTCAAAGATAAATTGATTCGACAGTTTATTCGCAATATATATATATATATATATATATATATATTCCTTAAGGCACGCTCCATTGAAAATAATGGCCCATTTTGCGTTTTGTCGACCTTTCTTCAACCAAAGATTGCTCTAAAGATAACCTTCAACACGATCGCTCCCCCTCCAAAAACGTTAACGACTCCGATTTAGTTGCCCATCACAGCGACACTCAACCGCAACAATACGTCACCACTCAACCGTCCCACGATTCCTCACCAGCCCTTAATAACGCAAGTTCGCCTAATAAACACATCTTTCCTGATATCATTAATAATCCTAATATTACTTCTCGTCGAAAACGAGATAAAAAAGATACCGATAGAGATTGATTCTTCATTCCTTTCCTATACCGTGCAACAATAGTTATATTTCATTTATAGTTACAAACCTAATTCTACCATATATTACTAAATATTTTCAATAATTTCTCATTTCACCTTTTAATAACAACTTTCGCCCTATTATAGCAACATATTTACTAACTACACCTGCTTCCATTCATGTTACCTAAGTTGTTTACATTTCAGTTGTGCCTTTCCACGTTTTGATTTCTGTTCTGTTTTTTGCATTTATAGTACGTGGTACGTTCATTTTATTTTGTTAAACAGTTACTTTATTTTCGGGCTCTGAGGATGGAAAAAAGTTTTCCGAAACTGCAGTCAGCCCATGTCCAGTTAATAATAAAATGACTGACATCAAAAATCGTCTTTCGTCTTCTAAGTTACGATTTATTGAGGCTTTGTCGCGAAAACTGATAAACGCAAAATGGGCCATTATTTTCAATGGAGCGTGCCTTGAGGAAAATATCACGCCAAAATACGTTCAAAATAGATTGTACAGTCGCTCCAAAACGGCGTCAAATAAGAACTATGCAGCACACACAACTTCCTCCGTCGTCGAGAATGAGTTGAACACAGCTAAAAATAACCTGTCCCAGCTTCAAGAAACGTACGACCAACACCGAAGTGCAGCGTTGAACGATATTGAATGCATTCGCGACAGAAACTGTTTTGCTACTCGCCTCGATTCATTGTACAAAAACTATGACTCAAAGAAGAGATCTGTTATTGTGAGTAAACTCTCCAAACTTTATGGAGGTAAGATTCTTTTGAAGGATGAAATTACTCATTATCTTAATATCTCCAACTACACTCCAACTGCGGATGAGATAGAATTCTTACAGATGGGGTTTGCTTGTCACACGCAGGAGCGTTACGATCCCATGGTTAAAAAAACCGAATTGGAGATTTTGTATCGCGACGTTAGAAGACTAACTGTTGATGGAATTCTTCGTTGCAGCGACCGACTGAGGGCCACGCTGTCCCGTGAAGGCTATACGCACCGCAACACCAAGCGTAGTTTTCTGTCTCCAAAAATGAGAAATGCTGCTAAGTCACTTCGACAAAACCAGAATATTATTTTGCGAAAAGCTGATAAATCAAATACATACGTTATCATGAATAGAACCGACTATTTTCACAGGATTGACGGGATCTTATCAGATAAAACTAAATTTAGCAAAATCACACACAATACCACAGCAGAGATTAAAATAAGGGCTAACAAACTCATCGTCGACGCTAACCTACAACTTCAACAAAAACGATTCTCTCAGATCATTGGTGAATATGATCCTGGCTATATCTATGGCAACGTAAAGACACACAAACCGGATATGCCGTTAAGACCAATCATTTCACAATGCCCAACTCCCATATATTCTTTAGCCAAATCTCTCAACTCATTGATTGCTCCTTACTGTCCAAACTCGTACAGCTTGAAGTCTACGTCTGACTTCGTCGACCTGGTCCGAAATTGCACTCATAATTCCGGCACCATGGCAACTATGGACGTTGAAAGCTTGTTCACCAACGTTCCTGTTAAAACTACAATCGATATTATTTTGCAACACGTTTATGGCCACACTACTCTTGATCCTCCAACACTTGACAAAACAATCTTAACCCAACTCCTGGAAATATGCACAACCGCTGTGCCTTTTCAACACCCTAATGGCGACCTCTACGTTCAAACCGACGGAGTTGCCATGGGATCCCCACTTGGACCGACATTTGCACAGTTTTACATGGGTCACGTCGAAAACGCAGTGTTCAACAATCAACTCAAGCGACCTCATCTGTACGCACGTTACGTCGACGACATCTTTGTAATGGTGGACAGCCCAAGCGACCTACTGGAACTGAAGACCGCGCTTGAAAGCAATAGTGTACTTAACTTCACCTACGAACTTTGCAACATATAGCACCAACTCCCCTTTCTTGATGTTCTTGTCTCCCAACTGGAAAATAAACTTCATCTCGACATTTACACTAAACCTACCTCGGGTGCTACAACTTTGAACGGTGACGGATTCTGCCCCGAACAGTACAAAAAAGGCACAATATTATCATACCTACATCGAGCATACAAAGTGACAGAAGACTGGTCCCATTTTCACCAAGAACTTCAACAAATTAAGCAATTGTTGATCAGCAACAATTTTTCGAATACTATAGTTGATAGCACAGTGAAAGCGTTTCTTCACAAAAAGTACCACTCGATCAACAACACCGACTCTCCAACACAAACAACTGTTGCACTACATTATCGCGCTCAAATGCACGAAAACTACAAAACCGATGAATCAATTCTTCGAAACATAATACGGTCCGAAGTCTCTCCAGTCGACCCAACCAGTAAAATCCAGTTCCTAATTTACTACAAAACTCGCAAAACTCATAACCTCGTCGCTCCAAATAACCTTATCCGTCCGACCCTTCTTAAAAAAACTAACGTTGTGTATGAGTTTCGCTGCCCTTTCGAACACGAAGAGGTCGCAACATACATTGGTCACACCAGAACGACCTTATCTAGGCGGCTAACCATGCACATACAGGGCGGCAACATTCAGACTCATTTCCTTACCAATCATAGAGTCGCGCTCACGAGGACCATCACCGACCCCAACACTCGCGTGCTCATTTCCTCAGATGATCCGACTCGGCTAAAGATCCTTGAAGCACTATATATATTACGAAATCAACCCAGTATGAATATTCAAGACGACCATTTCGATCAGACCTTGCAACTGTTCGATCACAATAATGGACGCCAGCATTTTCCACAAGGACCGAGCACACTCCTCGGTCGTCAGACTTCTAGTACAGCGCAAACTACGGTTCCTTTACTACATGGCTACAGACTAGGAGAGCCTAAACAGAGTTTCACTAACGAACAAGTTCTAGCCCCCAAAAACCAAACCGAGACCAATAAACACGAAACAGGCGTTGACTCCGTCGACACTCACCGTCCACTAGGACAACACGCCATCAGTCTGCAAAACAACCCTTCAGATCAACAGATCGCCGCCTGCAACAGCTCTTCTGAAAATACTATGATTTGTCATAATACCCTGGCGCCTGATAATCCATGCCACTCTATTGTCGACCATTCTTCAACCAAAGATTGCTCTAAAGATAACCTTCAACACGATCGCTCCCCCTCCAAAAACGTTAACGACTCCGATTTAGTGCCCATCACAGCGACACTCAACCGCAACAATACGTCACCACTCAACCGTCCCACGATTCCTCACCAGCCCTTAATAACGCAAGTTCGCCTAATAAACACATCTTTCCTGATATCATTAATAATCCTAATATTACTTCTCGTCGAAAACGAGATAAAAAAGATACCGATAGAGATTGATTCTTCATTCCTTTCCTATACCGTGCAACAATAGTTATATTTCATTTATAGTTACAAACCTCATTCTACCATATATTACTAAATATTTTCAATAATTTCTCATTTCACCTTTTAATAACAACTTTCGCCCTATTATAGTAACATACTTACTAACTACACCTGCTTCCATTCATGTTACCTAAGTTGTTTACATTTCAGTTGTGCCCTTCCACGTTTTGATTTCTGTTCTGTTTTTTGCATTTATAGTACGTGGTACGTTCATTTTATTTTGTTAAACAGTTACTTTATTTTCGGGCTCTGAGGATGGAAAAAAGTTTTCCGAAACTGCAGTCAGCCCATGTCCAGTTAATAATAAAATGACTGACATCAAAAATCGTCTTTCGTCTTCTAAGGTTACGATTTATTGAGGCTTTGTCGCGAAAACTGATAAACGCAAAATGGGCCATTATTTTCAATGGAGCGTGCCTTAAGAAAAATATATATATATATATATATATATATATATATATATATATATATTGTGTTTTTTGCGTAACTCGGCAGTAGATTTTCTTTCGTGCATGCTCCGTTAAAAATAACTGCCCATTTTTTGTTTATAATTTTTTTAACATAAGATTCTAATCTACGCCGTCCCGCACGCCACTCCGGGTCATCGCGTCGAGGAGCAGACGTCTGACTCCGACGACACGTACTCTACTCCTATTCTTCGCGTCTTTCCGCCGGCGTCCGGCGGACCCAGCGGAGCTAACCTGCACTCTAACCCGAGTCATGGCATCGGCGCGCCGAGGTCCGGCGAGGCCAACCTACGCTCCACCCCGGGCCACGGCGTCGAGGCGTCGGTATCCGGCGGCGTTGGTCGAGCGGTTCCGCCCGGCGATGACAGCGGATCCGTGCGTGTGGACTGCTCGTCAGCATTCCCTCATTTAACTAACTGCGGCAACATAACATTCCGCAGACGAAAGTGAATAGCCGCATTTACTCAGTTTTATAATTTTATATTTTTATAACTTTTATACCTTTTATATTTTTTATATTCTTTATAATTTTTTTATAATTTTTTATACTTTTATAATTTTTTATACTTTTATACCCTCATTCCGGTTTTATACTTCAATATTTTAATTTTCATACACAACAACTCCGCTTGCCTTGTTTGTTGTTTCGCTGGTCGCTCTGCCGTTTCGAAGTTGATTTCTAGTAAGTTTATATACTTTCTAAAACGGATTCTCATTCCATATCAAACATTTATCAATATCTAACTCAATTTCACTTCACGTTTTCTGTTTTTACAGTAGTATTTCTGTTCTTGTACCTCAGTTTAATTTTATCTCACATTATTTTATCTCTTCTTGGTTTTATCCCAACTGTATCGGTTCGAATTATATTTATTTCCTAATCGTCTATTTTAAGTAAATACGTTTCGCAATTGTTCCATTTTCAGTTCGACTTTCACATTCGTCCATTTTGAATATTTTCATTATTTTCTATTTAAAGGGCTCTGATGATGGCCTTCGAGCCGAAACTGTACAGTAAGCCCCCTACGAAAATTAATAAAGAGTTTTACTTAAAAAACAAAGTTGTTGTCCGTAGATTAGAATCTTATGTTAAAAAAATTATAAACAAAAAATGGGCAGTTATTTTTAACGGAGCATGCACGAAAGAAAATATATATATATATATATATATATATATATATATATATATATATATATATATATATATATATATATATATATATATATATATATATATATATATATATATATATATATATATATATATATATATATATATATATATATATATATATATATATATATATTCTTTCATGCATGCTCTATTAAAAATAACTGCCCATTTTTTGTTTATTATTTTTTTAACATAAGATTCCAATCTGCGGACAACGACTTTGTTTTTTGAATAAAATTCTTTATTAATTTTCGTAGCGGGCTTACTGTACAGTTTCGGCTCGAAAGCCATCATCAGAGCCCTTGAATAGAAAATAATGCGAATATTCAAAAACGAACGAAGTGAAATTAGAATAATGGTAAAACGTGCTTACTTAAAACCAGACGATTAGGCGATGAATATAATGCGAACAGGTAAAATAGTGTGAAGTAAAATTAAACCGAGGTACATGGTATATAAAAGACGGGAGTACTATTGTAAAAACAGAAGACATAAAGTGGAGTGAAACTGCGTTATATATTGTTGGGTGTTTGATATAAAATGAAAAACGGTTTTGGAAGATGTGTAAACTTACTAGAAATCGACTTCAAAAACCACGAAGCAACCAGCGAAACGGTAAACGAATAGCATGCCGAGAAGTAGATGTTTACGTTGTGACCAGCGAAGCGATGGCCGACACGAAAGATAAAATATGAAATATAAAATATAAAATCAGAATGAAAGGATCACGAGAGTAATAGGTTACGACTGAAATAAAATAAAAGTATAAGTATAAAAGTATAGAACTGAATGAAATGCGGCTAATCACTTTCGTCTGCGGAAAGTTATGTTGCCGCAGTTAGTTAAATGAGGGAATGCGGACGAGCAGTCCACACGCACGGATCCGTTGTCATCGCCGGGCGGAACCGCTCGATTAACCCCACCGGATACCGACGCCTCGACGCTATGGCCCGGGGTGGAGTGTAGGTTGGCCTCGCCGGACTCCGGCGCGCCGATGTCATGACTCGGGGTAGAGTGCAGGTTAGCTCCGCTGGGGTCGCCGGACACCGGCGCAAAGACGCGAAGACTAGGAGTAGAGTACATGTCGTCGGAGTCAGACATCTGCTCCTCGATGCGATGACCCGGAGTGGCGTGCGGGACGGCGTCGCCGGACGTCGAAGAGGTTGCATCGACGTAAATTGGAATATCCGGAAAACTGACAGACTTCGGCTCTCCATATCTGTAGCCAGGTTTAAAAGATAATCTGTCGTTCTCCGGAAACTCCTGGTGCGTCACGCGACGATTGAGGCAGCAATCGGAACCCGAGTGACGTGGCGAGTCAGGGACGCATCGATCAGTGAACTGACTGCCGTGATCAAGGGCCGAAAACGCAGGCTGCTGCGGCAGAGGGACGGGTGCGACCGTGGAACCGTCTGACGAAGAATCCGCGTCTGACTCGGTGAGTGGCAGGTCCGGGGAGACGTCGCGGAGAAGCCGAAATCCGGACGCAGCGTCCGCTGAGCGATGATCGATATGTGGAGAATTCAATCGTGAAGGTGAAATGGTACGGCCGGAGTGTGAGTCGATATTGCGAAGGCCGCCTCCGCAGCCGGAAGCGTTGACGGGTGTCGAAGGAACGGCGTCTATATAGGTTGAATTAAGTGGAGGATTGGTAGGTTTTGGATCGCCGCATCTGTAGTCGGAGGAGGAGAGTATCTCGCCGCCTTCCCGAGTACCCGGGCAGTTAGCACGACGATCGAAGGTTGAGCGACGCGCCACACCGCCAGAGGATCGGCTGATAAGCTGGTTATTAGGGTGAGGTAAACGTTCGTGTGGAGTGGAACGACGAGCATGGTTGTCTATACGACCAAAAAGCTGCAGAGTGTGCGCGAAGGCGTCATCCTGGACGTTAATTGTAGGGCGTTTATTTTGGATAAACAATGCTTCCAGAATCTTCAGTCGTGTGGGGTCGTTGTTGAATGAGAGTATTTTTGTGTTTGGGTCCAAAAGTAATCTTGTTGGTTTGACGTTGTGTACGGTTTGTAGATGAGTGCGTATACTGCCACCCCGGATGTGCATTGTCAGCCGCCTCGCTAACGTGGTCCGAGTGTGGCCTATGTAAGTTTGCATCGCGGGACGACAGAGAGGACATTGGAACTTATAGACGACATTGGTTCTTTTGAGATGGTTCTTGCTAATGTCATTTTTTGACGTCGAGCTGTTGACAGCGACGAGTTGATGAGCTTTCGGACATTTATAAAATATCCGCAGTCTAAGTTGATAACGTTCGGGACTGGCGACGGAAACATTGTTGCGTATTATGGACGTGATAATCTCCTCGTCTGTTTTATAGTTATTATGCATCTGTGCTTGGTAGAATAATGTAATTGTAGATTTATTACATGAGATACCGGGCTGTGGCTCAGTGTTCGAGGACTGAACAACGGAAGGTTTTGGTGATGTAATGAGTTTTCTATTAAGAAATTTCCGGATTCCCTCGTCGACAGTTCGATTACTGAAATTATTGTTGATTAGAACTTTTTTGATACGTTCGACTTCAGTATGGAATTCTTCCCAGTCGTTGGTTATCTTGTAGGCTCTATGCAGATAGTTTTGAATAACGCTCTGCTTGTATTTTTCTGGGCAGAATCCGTCTGCGTTCAGAGTTGCACCGTTTGACGTTGGCTTAGAGTAAGTACCAAGTTTTAGTTGGTTTTCAAGTGTTGAGACTGTGACGTCTAAGAACGGGAGCTGTTTGTTGATATCGCTTAGTTGATACGTAAAACGTAGAACGGAGTGATTTTCGAGTGTAGCTATCAGAGTGTTTATTTCCGTGTTGTTTTCGCACATAACAAATATGTCGTCGACATATCGTGCGTAGAGATTAGGTTTTTTTATGATGCCACCGAACACTGTTTCTTCAACGTAGCCCATGTAAAATTCGGCGAAGGTGGGACCGAGCGGAGAGCCCATTGCTACACCGTCGGTTTGGAGATATAGTTCACCGTTTGGATGAAGAAAGGGTACGTCGACTGTACAGATCCGAAGATCTGCCATGACTGCGCGATCTATTCTGGGTGGAGACTTGTTATCATAGACGTAGTTTGTAATATCTATATATATATATATATATATATATATATATATATATATATATTCTTGTACACAAACTCCATTGAATATAATTGCCCATATGCGACGTCGACGATAACGTTTTGTGTAAAATTACGTGGCATTTTAATTAATTAATTTAATTTTGGCAATTCTTCAGAGATGTTTTCCGTTTTAACAATGTAATGGTTGCGCGAGATTTGATGTAGATCTGTCGTTTGACAATTAATAGATTTTGCTTTTCGACCGTATTTTTTTTTTTTTTTTTTTTTTTAATGTGTAACAGTTTTATTATATAATTTATTTTTAATATCTCCCTATAGTAAAATAAATTAACATGTCATTCTCGAAAAATAAATATTATTATGTTGTTCCATTATCGGTTTTAACTAATTTCACTTTTCATTATTCTATCCATGTTTTGTTTTTCTTTTCGGGCTCTGATGATGACAAACTAACTGTCGAAACGCGTTAGCCCTGTTTATTACTTTAAACTTATAAGTTACTCTTTTTAGTTTATTTTATTTATTTTATAACATAACTGTCTTTTTAAATTTTTCAAATTTTTTACAAATAAACGTAAATACGGCTGCAAACAAGGAATTCGTTAATAGTTTATCTTCCCAACAACGGGCTTCCCTTCGACGTTTTGAGTCTTTGGCAAAAAAATTAACAAATACAAAATGGGCAATTATATTCAATGGAGTTTGTGTACAAGAAAATATCGTACCGCTATATGCAAGAAACATATATATATATATATATAAATGAATGTTTGTATGTATATATGTATATATGTCCTTTATGCATTGCTACACCATTCATCCGATCGTAATGAAATTTTCACACAACCTTGAGAGTCAAGGGGAATCAAATATAGAGAAAAAAATTTGAAATCCGTCACAAAATGAGCGGAGCAGGTCAGCGAGCGGGAACTATATATATATATATACTAGCGGGGTTACCCGGCGTTGCCCGGGGTTTTAAAGGTTTTTCTAATGTCTGTCTCTCTCGCTCCCGTTTCCTTCTCCACTTTCCCGTTTTCGTCGCGTTCCCGGTCGCTTTTCCGCTCTCGGTCGTTTTCCAGCTCCCGGTCGCTTTCCCGCTCAGAAGTTTTGTTATCGATTTTCTCTCTTGCTCGCGTTTCCTTCCAAGCTTGCTCTCCCGCTTCCAGTCGCTTTCCGCGTTCCCGTTCCCGGTCGCTTTCCCGTTCCCGGTCGCTTTCCCGTTCCCGGTCGCTTTCCCGTTCCCGTTCACGCTTGCTCTCCCGTTCCCGGTCACGCTTGCTCTCCCATTCCCGGTCACGGTTGCTCTCCCGTTCACGCTCATTTTTTCTTTTCCATTCTTTCATAACTTCTTTTAGCCTATAAAACGTATGCTAAGACTATATGTATATATGAATGTTTGTGGGTTAGTTTGTCTATTATAGAAACGGGAAAGCGACCCGGAACGGACAGCGAGCGGGAACGGAAAAGCAAGCGTGAGCGGGAATGGGAGAGCAAACGTGAGCGGGAACGGGACAGCGACCGGGAACGGGAAAACGTCCGGGAGCGGGAAAGCGACCGGCAGCGAGAAAACGACCGAAAACGGGAAAGCGAGCAGGAGTGGGAAAGCAACTGGGAAAGGAAACGGGAGAGAAAGAGACAAACATTATAAAAATCTCTAAAAACCCGGGCAACGCCGGGTATCTCCGCTAGTATATATATATATAATAGGTATACTTCAACTTTTCCTTGGTCATTTTGGACCCCCCCCCCCAGAACAAAATTCCTGGCGCCGCCCTGGCTCCTTTATAAGGAGGCTTGAAATTCGAATCGAGAAGAATTGGGCTTACTTCGTCAGAACTCGAACCTGTATTACTCTGTCGTGTTGATAAGTTGATATTTGATAATAATCCGTGTTTTGGACATTTTTCGATATAAAACTAACTGATTGTCAACTAGAAAGTGTTTGGCTTTGTTTTTGAAACATCCCAGTTGTTTTCATCGAAATTCTTCAACCGTTTCGGCTTTCGCAAAGGCGGCAGTAGTGACAGGGGGGATCCGGTATAAAGAGGTATATCACATCAATAATATTTAAAACTTTTTCCTCCTAAAAAAAAACTGATGACCATGTGACCATGGAGTAGTCGTAGGTATTTTTTCAACAATTTTACTTTCAACTACGGTCATTTTATAAAGAACAGATAATCTACCCAAAAAAAATTTAATTGATACTCTGGTGGTAAATAAAAACATTCTGTGAAAGGCATACCCCATCCCCCATGGCTGGATCCGTCCCTCAGTGATAGTTCTACCAGCCGAACGACGCGAATGAGTGCCGGATGAAATCCAAACTTTATATATAGAGTAGCGGGGTACCCGGCGTTGCCCGGAGTTTTTAGAGGTTTTTCTGTCGTGTTTCTCTCTTGCTCCCGTTCCAGCTTGCTCTCTTGTTCCCGGTCGCTTTCCCTTTCCCGCTCGCTCTTTCGCTCCCGGTCACTTTTCCGTTCCCGCTCGCTCTCCTGTTTCGTTTATTTTTACATGATTTTATTAACCGTTAATAAAAGCATGTAAAAATACCGAAAACACAGATGCGCAAAAACTTAGATAGAAAGCATCTTCTATCTAAGTTAGATGCAAAGGAGTCAATATCGAAAGTTTCATTCTGGCTAAGTCGTTTATATTGCAACTGCTTAAATAAGACATCTCCCATGCATGGCAGCTCAATATGTATTAAATGTTGAAGCCAGTTTTTCAATCATTTACATTCACAGCAAACTAGCCATTAAGAAAAATTCAGCACAAGGGAAAACATGGAAGCAAGTTGTTTCAATTGGAAATAGTTATACATAGATGGTCAAAAAATGCGTTTCAACAAATTATATTATATTATTTATAAGCTTCTGCGTCCCGTTATTTTTTTGGAACGATACGATACGATACGATTTCTGAAATTTGCCCCGAATTAAACGATACGATACGAGACGCTTCGAACAATAACGATACGATATCGATACGATACGATACGATTTCGGGATCTCGACTGAAGCGGAAATTTTGCCTAGAGATAACATAGAATGATGAACTATACGCGACAGACAATATTAATAACTACATTAAAGAAATTCAGTGAAAAAAAATATATAAATATTAAAAAATTTCAAAATTTATAAAAATTTACCAAATTTAATTTTTTTTTACAACTTGAAATAAGTTTCATTTGTTTAGTTTCGGTACATCTATTTGTCTAAATTTAGACTCTAAATAAAACGCTACCGCCGATAGAAAGTATTTATTTACTTTATTTAGTGACGCGGCATGATAATGATGACAAACACGAGAAAGTGCCTCTATGCAAGAATTAAAAAAGTGAAAAAACCCAGCGTGTTTATTTATAGGCGATGGCGAATGCGGTTAGCAATAGCAAGAAAGAAGCTGAGAAAGTTTCGAATTCCAGCTGCAGACGATACGGGCTACGGCACTGTCGTGCACACTACAGGTGGCACACACATACTCACACACAACCAAGAATATCATTGAGATTATAAAGATATATCTTAGATGAGCTACTATTACGGTCAATTACGGATATCGAAACACTAAAATAATCATTCCAATTCTATGTAACAAATTTGAAAAAATAAGTTTATCAAACAGACTAAACCAAAACATAAACATAGAATGATCATTACTATTACATTACTCATTATTCTCATTAATAATAATAGTCATCGATGTCAGCGAGTACGATTGCCTTGTAGGGCTTGTAGTATCAGTAGTATGCAGAGCTCGACTAGCAGCCTAAGAGGAGCGTGGCTTTTTTGCTGCCGGTTCCCAGACTAAAAATAGTAAATAATGGGGCTACAGGCTGTCTGGAAAACCGAATTTAAAGTGGGGATGATAATAGTTGTTGAATCAATTGCAAATATTCACAGTTGTGACAATCGTTAATTAAATATGTATGACTTTCGTTATTTATTGGAAAATATTTGTTAAAAATCTCGATATTTTCGAGATTTTAATCGAGAATGAAATTTTAAGTATCGCTAATTATATAGATACGGGATTTCTTCCGCAGGCTGTATCGGTTCAATGGCGATACGGGATCTCCCGTATCGTTTTGAAATCTCGATTGAATTCGAGATAACGATATCGGGACGCAGATGCTTAATTATTTAACCTATCGGCGCAAATAATAATAAAGTCTCAATAATAAACAATTCACAGCAATGAGAAATCTTCCAGGTATTAGAAACATAGAAACATCATGTGAAGGACATATAATACTTGAACAATGTACATACAAACATTCTGTGAAGGACATATAATACTTGAATAATGTACATACCAAAATTCTGTGAAGGGAATATAATACTTGTATAACGTACATACAAATATTCAGAAATAAATAAAATTTAAATATATTATCGTGTTTAAGAAAGTTTTATTTGCAATAATGCTTTAATCGAGTTTATTTTTAGATAACATTATTTAATGCCAACGCTCAATAAGTTACAATAAAACATTGTAACTTTGCATAAACAACTCTTAAAGGCATTTAATCAAAAAACAGATGTGACTAACCCTAGTCAAAACAGATATTTAGCACATACAGAGAACATAAAGTAATCAATGAGTCTATATGCCAAAAATCATATTTGGGATGAGTTCCTTCAAGGATACAGAATACAGAAAATGTTTAGGACATCCTTGGATTCCTTCAAGTAAAGCGTCAAAGTATACAATTGGCTGAGTGAACTTGTGCTGGAAATAAAGGAAGATGCATTCAAAATCACAAAATTTTATTCAAAATGCAACAATTAAAACTCTTACATTTTTTGAATAAATGCTTAACAAGCACTTTATAGACTTTCCAAGTAGCAGTTCTTTTATCTCTTGATAGCTATAGCTATGAAGCATCTACAGGAAATTACAGTTTTAAGCATTAAACTTGTTATTTCCACCTACACTTTTTTACGTAAAACATAAATATAAGTAATTTTTACATAAAACATATGTAAGTAATTTTTCCATAAAACATACACATAAGCAATTTTTACATAAAACATACATATAAGTTATTTTTACATAAAACATACATAGAAGTAATGTTTACATAAGACATACATATAAGTAATTTTTACATAAAACAAACATGTAAGTAATTTTTACGTAAAACATACATGTGAGTAATTTTTACCTAAAACATACATGTAAGTAATTTTTACGTAAAACATACGTATAAGTAATTTCTCCCAGGCATCGACGGGAGTTGTCCGCAGTGGATTTGGGCAGCCATCTCTGAAAACCTTTTGCTGTTGGTATGAATGGCTACCACGTTAGAAATCATGACTTGAAACAATCATTAAGACAACGTTAAATCATAATTATTTCAAAACTATAGGTTTACTTAACACGCTTACTCCATCACCTACCTGATAAATCTGACGTTTTTGCGTTTCACCAAACACTTTCCAAACTCATTGTCAGCAAATTCAACCTGACACAAATTTAGCTCTTAAAATCGATATCAACACTTTAAATTGCAACACTCAATTAAAACTGTGAATATACAAAACTTTGATAAATAATTAAGTAGTTCGTTGCATTTCAGCATACACGATTAAATGGGACATCTCAAATGAACAGTAAAACTTACAGTTTGTAACATATCAGCATATATGATTACATGGAAAATCTCAAATGAACAGTAAAACTCACAGTTGATAGACCGAAACAAGCCACAATTGATTGATAAATACCTGCAGAGATCTACATTTGACCTCATTGACAAATGCTCTGTGCCAGATTTGTTTGAATTTCACAACGCACATCAGGCCAGCTAACAAGTGCGATTTGGGAACTTTATATAATGAGTCATTCTCATTGTAGAAATCTCTGTAACAGACCACACAAATGAATTTTAAGGTTTTACATTGAAGAAATAGAATCACCTCAAAACATAATGAAGAAATTAAATTTCTAAAATGATTTTGTTCATAAAATAATCATTTTTCAAATAAAAATACAAAAATTGTTCTTAATAAATAAATAACTAATAATGAACCAAATCAGACAGATATAAAATTAATACAGTTTCTTTAAAGCTAAAAGCCAACACTTAACACAATAAATCATTTGAAAAAGGCTTACTGAAGTTCCATTTGAAGTTTTTTAAATTCAGAAACTTCACTATCGAAATGAAACATGAAATTTCCTTTCTTGAAAATGCGAATGATCTGGATGACCACTTCGGATGGAAGAACGAACTCATGATGCTTGCAACCACTGCTCAGCACTACATCATCAGGCACTTGAAGCTGCATGAGGAAGAAAACAGAACATCTTTTAAAGAATGTCATCAACGTGTCATGTTTCAAACCGAATTATATATTTAAACTTAGTTTGTTTTTCATCTGAGTGCTAATAAAGACTTTTCAATTCAAAACAACCCAATTCAACAAGTTCTCACTTCTGAATGGTCTGCAATCTTTTTTACTGGGACGTCATTTATTTGATGCGTCTTTTAAAGAAATTAGGTTATTGTCACAAAAGTTTTAGAAATCATAAAACTAAAAACATTGCAGCTGAAAACCAAGCAGCCAAAATCCGATATTAACCAAATCAATACTTTTATGATTTGAATTTCATTGATGTGGTTGCTTGTTTTATGAAACTTCAAAAACATTTGTAAATGTTACCAAATTTATCTCCACTTTCTTTACAGCCACTTTCTTCTTTTCCCATCTAATGGTCGCAGTTCGAAAAGTTGATTTCTTCAGTGCATCATTCGGGTAACCGGATCTAGCCTGAAACAATTATTAAATCGTACAAAAAAATATTTATATTCATTTTAATCGTACAAAAAAATATTTATATTCATTTTAACAAGTCCAATCGCAAGAAAAAAAAATCAGTCACATACTTTGGTTTTCTGTGATTCCAACTTCCCGGTCCTGCTGTGAGTACCGAATGTGACTTTAGATCTTTTTTTAAAGTTTTTGCTCTTTTGAATCAAATTAGTGACGTGGCAGAAGGACGACTTTTCGACAGCTTTGCACATTCGGATGCTCCCAACGGTCTGGAATTCAACTTCATTTCGTGGAAAGCTTTCGAGAAAAGCAACAGCTGATGAGTAACCGAATTCGAGAAACGGCAATCGACGCTGGTTGATTATTTCATAATTTTTTTCAAGTTCTTCGACCGTTACAAATTTAGCAGACACCCGCATGGTTGTTAGAACATCAATTTTAGCTTTCTCACTTACAGTATTCATATTGTCATCTGCAAAAAAGTAGTTACATTTTATGCTAGTAAAACAGCACATTCAATTTAAAAAACAAAATTATTAGCAAGATAAAATGTCATTATAAATTAAATTATTGATATTTATCATGTGAATCAAAAATTGTAAATTTCAGTCATTGAATAAAAGTCATTAAAATCATTGAAAATGGAATGCATTTACAACACCAAGAAAACAAAATTAGGGTTTTACATAACAGTTTGTGACTGACCTGATTAACAAACACAATTCACCAAATTAAGATTCAAGATCCGATTATTCTAATAAATAAATAAATAAGAGTTAAATCTAAGTCCAAATTCAAATAATTTTTTTTTAATTAGATGGGCAATGTTAGTTTAAGCATTAAAAAAACAATAAATAAGTTAAAGTGTAAAATAAATGAGAAATGTACTAATCAACATAAAAACCATACTTGCAGAGAGAATGACTGGAAAAGTCAGTGCTGCTATAAAAACAAGATTCAAAAGTTTCTGCACAAAACAAACTAGAAAAAAACAATAAATAAGTTAAAGTGTAAGATAAATGAGGAAATGTACTAATCAACATAAAAACCATACTTGCAGAGAGAATGACTGGATGGGCAATGTTAGTTTAAGCATTAAAAAAACAATAAATAAGTTAAAGTGTAAAATAAATGAGAAATGTACTAATCAACATAAAAACCATACTTGCAGAGAGAATGACTGGAAAAGTCAGTGCTGCTATAAAAACAAGATTCAAAAGTTTCTGCACAAAACAAACTAGAAAAAAACAATAAATAAGTTAAAGTGTAAGATAAATGAGGAAATGTACTAATCAACATAAAAACCATACTTGCAGAGAGAATGACTGGAAAAGTCAGTGCTGCTATAAAAACAAGATTCAAAAGTTTCTGCACAAAACAAACTAGAACACTAGATTAGGTAATACTTTATATACATCAACTTTTAATTTCAAATTAAATATATCAACAACTCTGACATTTCCTTATTAGCCGAAGAGAATATAGATATCACTAATATTAATATCAGAAAATAGAAATAAAGAAATGAATAATAATGAATATTGTGTTTTTAAAACTTAAAGTGAAATCTTTAAAAAAAACAACCTTTGGATCTTTTTCGATTGACGAATTTTGATTATATTTATTCAAGAGAATGAAAAATTTATAGTTTGTTAAGAAGGTCATCAAAGCCAACTGTAATAATTAATAATAATACTAAAACAAAACTTGCCGCCAATATGGACAAAATTCCCTCAAAAAAAGTATATAAATAAATGTGTTTACTTTCGTTTTCAGAAATAATCTACCTATCAAATAATAACACCAACTATTAAAATTCAATTAAATTTTTTGAGCTGTTTTAAAATATTTAAATTCGTATATTCATTAGCGGTTAAAATCGTTTGTTTTCGTGGGAGATGTAAAAGAGCAGCTCTTCTGAGCAGGCGCGGTCCCAGGATTTTCTGGTGGGGGGATGATAAATGTATTGTTGATTGGGAGTGTTATCTACAAACATAATTTCCTATGTATGTATGTATGTATGTATGTATGTATGTATGTATGTATGTATGTATGTGTGTGTTTTAACTAAGCTTCTGCGTCCCGTTATTTTTTTGGAACGATACGATCCGATACGATTTCTGAAATTTGCCCCGAATTAAACGATACGATACGAGACGCTTCGAACAATAACGATACGATACGATACGATTTCGGGATCTCGACTGAAGCGGAAATTTTGCCTAGAGATAACATAGAATGATGAACTATACGCGACAGACGATATTAATAACTACATTAAAGAAATTCATTGAAAAAAAATATATAAATATTAAAAAATTTCAAAATTTAGACCTAAAAATGAGAGGTTCTTCTTCTGAAGACCTTCGGCGACGAAAGCTCGCAAAGAGTTAAAAGTGAGTATGTGTGTGCCACCTGTAGTGTGCACGACAGAGCCGTAGCCCGTATCGTCTGCAGCTGGAATTCGAAACTTTCTCAGCTTCTTTCTTGCTATTGCTAACCGCATTCGCCATCGCCTATAAATAAACACGCTGGGTTTTCTCACTTTTTTAATTCTTGCATAGAGGCACTTTCTCGTGTTTGTCATCATTATCATGCCGCGTCACTAAATAAAGTAAATAAATACTTTCTATCGGCGGTAGCGTTTTATTTAGAGTCTTAATTTAGACAAATAGATGTACCGAAACTAAACAAATGAAACTTATTTCAAGTTGTAAAAAAAAATTAAATTTGGTAAATTTTTTTGACTGGGTGGAGTGTGAAAAATGTAGAAGGTGGGTTCACCAAAAATGCACATTTTTAATGTATTCGAAGGAAGAGTTCAAAACGAAACACTTCACCTGCATGCTATGCTTAGATTTTATTAAATAGATATTTTTTTACAAACATTTTCATTAATAAAAATTTTTAATCATAAACTTCAATATATTTTCTTAAAAATCGGGAAAGCGACCGGGATCGTGAGAGCGACCGGGATCGTGAGAGTGACCGGGATCGTGAAAACGACCGGGATCGTGAAAACGACCGGGATCGTGAAAACGACCGGGATCGTGAAAACGACCGGGATCGTGAAAACGACCGGGATCGTGAAAACGACCGGGAAGGAAACGGGAGCGAGAAAAACAATAAAAAAAAATTGGCTACTATATATTTATATATATATATTTATTATTTTAGTTAAATAGAGGTTTCTTAAAAATAAAATTTTAACGTGTTAACGAGTAGCGACTTTGCATATTTGAATATTTTGCATAATTAGCCACAGTGAGCTAGACTCGATTGTCCAATCGCAGCGTCTGTTTATGTTTCGCTTTCTCGGTTTCTTTGGTATACGGTCCGACGTTTTATTCGATAACTTTTTTATTTATTAACTTTGAGAAGCGAAAGTTATATTGTTGGATTTGATATTGAATTATCTAAAAACAAGCGTCTTGGATATACCCAGTGTAGAAGTTTAAAAAAAGATCGATTTTCTCAAAGAAGAGCCAATGTTGATTTTATGCAATTTTCGGCGGAAAATCGTCGTTTTTCGCTTATAACTTTTTTATTTGTTGAACCGAAGACAATCCAAATATACCATTCGATTTCATTTTTTATACCCCATCCAACAATGTATAGCATAGCCTCAGTGCAAGCAATTTTTTTTTTTTTTAATTAGCATTGCCAGCCTCGAGGCTAACTTCACACACGTCTCATTTTTAGCGTTTCGGCCCTTAAACTTCTTGACGCTTTTAAGAGAGAGGTGGGCCCACGTCCGTTGATCAGGCGGACGCCCTTCGGCAAGAAAAATTTCCAAATTCCTAACTTGAAACACGAAAATTCAAAGTTCAGCAGAAAACTGTTCGAAACAAAACTTGAAATCGCCGGAACGATTATCGCCCAATGTAAACAAGGCTAAACCATTTCGTGTGCATCTTGTAGCGCTTTCTTTTTTCTATTAGCGAAAATCCAAAAAGATGCAGCTTCAGCTGTCTGGGAGATCTCCTTGATGGCTCGAGTTTTTTCTCGGTTTGAAAAACCATGAGCTTTCAGCAGTTTTAACATTGAGCTGCTAACCAACCCTCGACTGCAAAAATTTCAGTCCTGAACCCTTTGGCATTCAAATCACATGCTAACTCCCTATATCTCTCCTCTTTGAAAATATTGCTAGATTCCATGTTACTTTCCCATGGCACAGAGAGTTCAATCAGGAACATTGTCTTGGCCAAGTCAGAATATACAATTATATCCGGCTTTAAGCCGCTAGATCTCACGGCTTCTGGAAATTTTCTTTCGCCATCCAAATCAGCCGAAACCGACCAATCGTCGGCAGCACCCATCACTCATTCAAAGTCTCTTGTAGATCTGAACCTGTGGAACTTCAGATTGCCTTCTCTCAAAAAGTAGATTTTCCTTTTCTGCTGTATTCCTCTTGTCTTTGCTTTCTTACACGCTTCTTTGACGAAGTCAAGCAATTTTCGGAGTACTTGGTTATGACGCCAAGTGTACCTCCCGTGTGAAAGTGAAAACGAACAACAGGAAAGAACGTGAATGAGAGTCTCCGATTGCCCGCATAACATGCACGAATCATCGTCTTTCAACTTCCATCTTCGAAGATTGCTGGATGACGGCAGTTGATCATAAACAGATCTAATCAAAAAAGACAAGTAGTGGTGTGTATTGCCAAATGTCTTTCCAAGAAAGTGAACGCTGAACAGCATTTTCCCATGTCGTCCAGTCTCCTTGTTGAGATAACTGAACAAACTTAATCATTCTCTGGGACTCGATAGCTTTCTTTCTTTCCTGAATGACCAGACTTGTTCGTTCACTGGTGCTGGCTTTTGACCACCAAATTCGATGGGTTGACCCGAGACCCCGTTTGTCCTGTTGAACTGCCCCAACTCTTTCTGTCCAACGTAAAGAGGCTTCAGCTTCTGCGATCTCCTTTCTGGCTACCCATTTCTTTCCGGACTTTACAAGAGGTCCCATCTCCACAATTCTTTGATCCGAAGAGTTATCCAGCATTAGTTGCGTACGGATCTTGTTTATCTTAAACTCCTCAACCAAAGACTTCAGTGGCAACCTCAGTTTGGCAGTCTTGCTGTACAAAGCTACCGAAGAAAATCCCGGAGGCAGACCCAACCATTTCCTTGTAAATTTATTCATCCTCCTTTCTAGCTTTTCTACCAATGGTAAGCTCATCTCATACATTGATAGAGGCCAAAGCAATCTCGGTAATAGAACAAACTGAAGCAACCACAATTTGAACCTGCTCTGGAGTGGGGCCGCATCAATTTTCTTCATATCTTCAAATGCCGATCGAAGAACCTCAGAACACCGTCCAGTGTCGTTAAGCGAATCGTCATACCACCTTTCCAGGCTCTTAACCGGTTCTTCTCTCAATGTTGGGATCCTGTTGCCAGCAACTGAAAACGTCACGTTGTCGTCGATCTTGCCTCGTCGCAGAGATAAGCTTCTTGACTTGGTTGCCTTGAAACTCATGCCGCACCATGATAGCAGCCCGCTGAATGCATCAAGAGCTCGTCGCATTGAGATACATTTGTTTAGAACCAAAGTTGTATCATCCATGAAGGCCTTCACCGATGGCATCAAGATACCTTTGCCAACGTAAGCTTCTTCCACGCGAGAACCCACTGCATTCAGAAGCAGCTGCATCGCTAATACGAAGAGAATGGGTGAAATTGAGCAGCCCATTGCTATGCCAACCTCTAACTGGAACCATTCTGTTGAACAGTAGGACGTAGACAACCTCAATTTGAAATTGTATGTATGTATGTATGTATGTATGTATGTATGTATGTATGTATGTATGTATGTATGTATGTATGTATGTATGTATGTATGTATGTATGTATGTATGTATATATGTATGTATGTATGTATGTATTGTTATATCTACGGTTATAATTTTTAGGGATGTCACGGGTAGTACTTTTTGGAGTTTTCGGGTTCGGGTTTGTGAAACTAGAGTGTTCGGGTTTGTGAAATTAGAGTTTTCGGGTTCGGGTTTGTAAAACTCGAGTTTTCGGGTTCGCGTTCGGGATTGTAGTTTTCCAAAAACCGGGTTCGGGTACTGGCTTATGATTTCAAATTCCTGGATTGATTTTAAATTTACCTAGTGTATATACATATACAAACGAGAGCGATCAATTCATCCATTGGACATTACACGTATTGAATAAACTCTAACAAGTTATTTTTTTAGCTTTCCAAATAATGTGATTTCTTTGGCCGAAGGAGGCTTAATTATTTTAGTTCGTTCGTGGCTCGGTCCGGCCAGATAATCGGGCGGATTAGTGGTCTAGTTTACACACTCACCAATAAAATGACCTATTTGTGTTATTTGTTACGCAAAAGTGATAATACAAAACTTGCAGGGCTTGCGATTAGTATAATACGTTACCTCTTAAATTATTGTTATTTATTAATTTTTTTCGCGGCTCGGTCCGGTCGGGTAATCAGGCGGATTAGTGTCCTAGCTTACACATTTGCCAATAAATCAACTGTGGCGCATAGATCATTTATAGACTTTGCCAGTTCAAGTTTAGGATTATGCAAGATTATCTTTATAACAAAGGGTCTTTGTTATATCAGAAAAACTTTGAGTATATGAATGAATAAATATAAGGTTATATAACTGAAGTAAAAAGTTTAGAGTCATGGCTATCCGCGATTTCTTCGACCGAAGGAGGCTTAATAATTTTAGTTCGTTCGCGTCTCGGTCCGGCCTGATAATCCAAGGATATCTTGATATAACAACTGGATCCACAACCTACTCTAGTAGGCCAAGACAATTTAGCCAATTACGTAATAGTTACATCAAGATTTTTAGAAGTATGATATAACTACTGATGCTTTTGTAGTTTGTTACATCAATTTATTTATAATTATGATATAAGAAGCGATAAAACCTTAGGCCTACTAGAGTAGATTGTGCATCCAGTTGTTATATCAAGACATCCTTGGATAATCAAACGAATTAGTGGTCTAGTTTACACAATCACTAATAAAATGACGTATTTGTGTTATTTGTTACGCAAAGGTGATAATACAAAACTTCTACGCTCGAGATTAGTATAATATGTTACGTCAACAAAACTTGTAATTTATAAAGATTTATTTGTTCACAACTCCGAGTTCGGGTATTAGGCTTAAAAATTTTCTGGTTCGGGTATCAAGTTTTCCCAATTTCGGGTTCGAGTTCGGGTTCGGGTATCAAGTTTTCTCATTTTCGGGTTCGGGTATCAAGTTTTAACATTTTCGGGTTCGGGTATCAAATTTTCACACTTTCGGGTTCGAGTTCGGGTTCGGGTATCAGAAAAAGACCGGGTAGTACCGAACTCGGGTTCGGGTACCCGTGACATCCCTAATAATTTTGTATCATTGCTTATGTACCTCGGGTTCGGGTACCCGTGACATCCCTAATAATTTTATATCATTGCTTATGTACCTCAGAAAGACATTTATTATTATTACTAGCGGGGTTACCCGGCGTTGCTCGGAGGTTTTTAGAGTTTTTTTATCGTTTTTCTCTAGCTCCCGTTTAATTCCCCGTTTTCTCTCCCGCTCCCGGTCGCTTTCCCGTTCCCGCTTGCTCTCCCACTCCCGGTCGCTTTCCCGCTCCCGGTCACTTTCCCAATTCCGGTCGCTTTCCCGCCCCATCTATCTCTTAATAATTTGTAATAACGCGCAATCGGTCACATTATGCAAGACTGGGAAGCAAGTCATGGACTTCTTAATATTAAGAAGTCCGTTAGCAAGTAATGCATGTTACGCAATTGTAAACAGTGCTTCGAAAACTTATGCAATGATCATGTATAGGCACTTTTGGTCAGAAAGGTTTTGTTTGTGGTACTGGATGTCATTTCCACTATCTCCGGCCACTTGGAAAACGCATCCACTATCACGGGATACATGCGCCCGTAAAGTGGTTTTAATCGTTTTTAGTGAGAGCGATAATGTACAGGTACAGGGCAATACCGAAGATCCTGCCGTTACCGGAGTTAATGAGATAAACAAGCAATGATTGACAGGCACGTGATGTCCATGATTGACAGGCTGCCAACTACTAATAATAATCAGCTCCACCCACAAACCATGGCTATAAATTTAAAAGTGAACACGAATAATGTTATTCTATGGTTTTCATTTTTTCAAATTGTTTTATCATGGCCGAAAATTATCCTGACGTTACTGGGATATTATCTACTAAATTAAATAAAGATGTGGAAGAAGACGGGATGGGCTATGACGCACGGCCTCATAGTGAGGATAAAATTCAGTCAGTTGTATCAGACACAAATGAAACTGGCGAAAAGGAGTGCTACTGCCGACAAATGAAACTGGCGAAAAGGAGTGCTACTGCCGATGGGTGTAGAGCCTTAGAACTTATTATACTGTATTGTTTTTGTAAAGAAATACTATTACTACCACATGTTCTTATTACTAACATTTTTTTTGCCCAATAAATGTTTCTATTCTTGCTACAAGTTTTTTCGTGTTCAGTGTCAACACACTCCAGAAATTGTGAAAAATAAACAATATTTTAGAACTTTAATCTCGTTGCGTAGCGTACGGTTGCACCACCTCGTCTTCGCTCAAAAATTGATCGGAGCAGGGGCAAAAAATAAAAGAGAAAGGGGGAGAAAAATTAACATAGCATTTTAATAGAACAAGAAAATAAACATAACAAAAAAATTAACCTAGAATTAAAGTGAAACAAAACAAAGTAACAAATTTATTTTACAGGGCCAGGTTATAACAATGGTGTGAAACAAGATTCAATGGTCTCTGTGCTATTTTCGACGGTCACAATTTATAAACTACTAGCGGGGTTACCCGGCGTTGCTCGGGGTTTTCAGAGGTTTTTTATCATTTTTCTCTCTTGCTCCCGTTCCTTCCCCGCTTGCTCTCCCGTTCCCGTTCCCGCTTGCTCTCTCGTTTCCGTTCCCGCTCGCGCTCATTTTTTCTTTTCCACTCTTCCAGTGATATTTTTGTTAACGAAAACTGAATAAAAACAAAATTTTTTTATTGTATTCCTTAATAATAACAAAAAAAGAACTATTATTATTTGAAAAAAGTAAATAGAATAAAAACTATATTTAAATGGCTCAAACTGAATAATAATAATAATAACGAAAATTATTTTCTGAACGATAATAAAATAATAATAAAATTTAAATAATGCAAACTGAATAAAAATAAAAATTAATTTTTGAACGAAAAAATTATTGAAAGTTGTGTACACAGATATTGGCATAGATAACCAATATTCTATGGTTGTGTAACTTTTGAAATGCACACCCATATCTTTCTTGTTATCATAAACGCTGTAATCATTCATCATCATCATCATCATCATTTATTTTTGAAACGTCCCTAAATGCAAGCGCTCTTACCAACTGAGCCACCGATCATCACCAAAAAATGATGGCTAGAAGTCTCAGTCTTTCGGAGCTACTTAACATTAGACTACGACTATGATAGGCTCAGAACTCCTTACTTCGGCTCGACTCGACAGCTAGTCTGCTGCCAGATAGGTAATTTTCACTATACAATCACTCTACTAGGCTCTAGTTACTCTACTAGGAATCGAACCCACGTGTCTATGGCAACACCGCCACGCCTAAATGCAAGCGCTCTTACCAACTGAACCACCGACCATCACCAAAAAAATGATGGCTAGAAGTCTCAGTCTTTCGGAGCTACTTAACATTAGACTACGACTATGATAGGCTCAGATCTGCTGCCAGATAGATAATTTTTTTTTGCGAAGTGAAACACTATGATAGGCTCAGAACTCCTTACTTCGGCTCGACTCGACAGCTAGTCTGCTGCCAGATAGGTAATTTTTTTTTGCGAAGTGAAACACTGCGTTGAAATGTTTCAAGAGCCTAGAAATAGGATGACTAACTGTCACCACAAGTAACGCAAATATTTATAAGACTCTACTAGGAATCGAACCCACGTGTCTATGGCAACACCACCTCGCCTAAATGCAAGCGCTCTTACCAACTGAGCCACCGACCATCACCAAAAAATGATGGCTAGAAGTCTCAGTCTTTCGGAGCTACTTAACATTAGACTACGACTATGATAGGCTCAGATCTGCTGCCAGATAGATAATTGTTTTTTGCGAAATGAAACACTGCGTTGAAATGTTTCATGTTTTATATATATATATATATATATATATATATATTGCGAATAAACTGTGGAATCAATTTATCTTTGAGACACGCTCTAAGAAACACAACTCGCCATTTGGCAGAAACAACTTTTCGAGCCAAATTCTCGACCTTTCGGCACAAAACTCTCTGTTCGAGACTACAATTAGCCAAAAACTTTTCCATTAAACTTTTATTGTCAGACCGACGGACCGTTTCAGCTATGTCAGCCATCCTCAGGGTCAAAAGTAAAACGAGAAAAGTAAACAAACAGAAAGAACCGAAATTGTCAAAGAATTAGCACACTAACAAAAGAAAAAACGAAAAAACACTCTACCTATCAAATCAAAAGAATATAAAATTTATACTATTGGAAATCAATTTTTGCGTTTTCGCTGTGTTATATTAGAAGAGACAAGAATTTCCTCAGATACATTACAATGAGATTCGTCAGGAGCAGCCTCAACAGCCAAAGTATTTGTGTCAGAGGACGAGTCAGAAGTATCATCATTTATGTTATCCTCGTCGTTAGAAGGAATACAGGGTAACCGATGCATATTGCTTTCTTTGACACCGAATAAGTGGAGAATCTGTGGAAATTTATCAAATTGTTTATTAATTGCGGGTCTCATTAATAAGATATAGAGAGCCTCTTTAATTTTCAGCCGGAAAGAGTCGGATTCTCTTGTTAAAATCGAAACACCTTCTTCAAGTTCTTTTCGTGTTAGCTTTTTCAAATGAATACATTCATAATGATTAAGAATACTCCCAAACTGGAGATGCATCGTGAGTCTCCTTGACAACGTAGTGGTAGTGTGACCAATGTATGTATCCACCTTACAATGTGGAATAGAACATTTGAAATGGTACACCACGTGACTTTGTTGCAACGGGTCAGTGATACTTGTTCTATCATTCTTGATGACCAAATTGAAAAGTTTCAAGTTTTTGTAATAAATATATAAACCCAGTTTATTCCTGACGGGGTCTATAACAGAAACTTCCTTTTTTATTATCTTCTTTATAATACTTTCATCAATTCTGTAATTGAGATTCATTTGATTTTTGTAGAACACGGGGAACTCCTGGCGTACATCACGACCCTTGTCAGCGTCAGACCCAGCCGAACTCACAGATGTTTTCATTTTGGTTACAAAATTGTTAATAAAACCGTCGACAAAGCTATTAGAATAATTGTTGTTAACCAATAACTGCTTGATTCTAACTATTTCTTTATGGAAATCTGACCAGGTTTCGGAAAAACGATAAGCTCTGAGGAGATAACTATTAATAACACTTCTTTTATATCTGTCCGGACTCTCGCTGTCACCATTTAGGCATGTTCCATTATTAGTTGGTTTGATGAAGACTTTGGTAGTAGGACCAGAATCAGTTATTGTGATGATGGTGTCGAGAAAATTTACTTGTTTTTTACTGTCATTTAGGTCGAAGGTAAATTTCAAAACTGAATTGCTCTCGAAAGTATTCTTTAAAGCAACGACTTCACGTTCAGACCTCACAAGAAGAAAGATATCATCCATATATCGCGCATAAACAATTGGGGTTTCTTCTATTTCAGCGAAAGCAATCTCCTCTAAACGACCCATGTAAAAGTTAGCAAAGGTTGGTCCCAATGGAGATCCCATCGCCACTCCATCAATCTGTAGAAATAAGCTCTGGTCTAAGTGTCTGAATGGAGACTCTGTAGTACATACCAGCAGGAGCTCGTGCAGCAGAGATTCTGGAATCTTTGGAGGTGGCAACGTATCACTATGATAGACGTAATTGCAAATGATAGATATTGTATCACGAACAGGGACGTTAGTAAAGAGACTCTCGACATCCATTGTTGCAGCAATCCCACTTTGTCTGCAGCCATGAATAAGATCAACAAATTCCAGAGAGGATTTCAAACTGTAAGTATGAGGGCAGTAAGGTGTGATAATTTTGTTAACAAACTTTGCCAAGAGATAAGTAGGACTTGGACATTGCGAGATAATTGGACGAACAGGATTATCAAATTTATGCGTCTTTATCATTCCATACAAATATCCAGTACCAAACTCACCTATCAACTTAGATAGCTTTGCTTCTGAATCGAAAGAGTTAACTTGAGAAATCAATTTATTAACTTTCTGTTTCAGACTATTGGTGGGATCTTTTGTAATAAGTCTAAATTTTGTAGAATCAGAAGTTATGATATTCAGCTTTTGTATATAGTCTGAGTAATTCATCACAACATAACACTGAATTTTATCGGCTCTGAGTACAACTATATCTTTATTATTGCGGAGAGATTTAGCTGCGAGTTTTAAACGATACGAAACAGAAGGTTTTACATTTATGCTTCTGTTAATCAATCCCTCACGTAACAGCTCAACTTGTAGAGACTGGCCAAAGTCGATAATATATATATATATATATATATATATATATATATATATATATATATATATATATATATATATATATATATATATATATATATATATATATATATATATATATATATATATATATATATATATATATATATATATATATACATATATAACATTTTTTAAAATTTTTAGCCGTTGCTTCATTTTATGGAGTTTGTGTAAGATTTTTTTAATCGCAGCTGCGCAGCCGGGTGTCACCTCCAAATGGGTGACATCCGGGGTGGACCGCCCCACCCTAGCTACGCCACTGCCTATCTCTCTTAAACATTGAAAGTGATGTACTTCAGGTGTTGGAATTTTCCGAAGTTATTGACGCATTCGGTTCAGCTAAATCTACGTAGAAAAAGATAATTGTAAATCATAATGTAACAGTTTTCTGTAATCTGTACCTAAGTCTATGTTTTTATTGTACTTATTTGAGAGTTTATAGTTGAGAAATGTCAACTGTGTAATTAATGATGCATTTCATTTGGCTTTAAATTGAAACATTAAAGTCATAATTTGTAAATTTTATAATGGGGCCTCATTTTTCTCAGTGCGCCAGAGCTTCCATATGTGTTAATCCGGCCCTGCTGGAGGGGGGGAAGGTAGTCGTCGGTACCTTTTACAAAAAAAATTGGAAAACCTTATACACTTTTGCTTCAAGAAATAGCAAGTGACCGGGGTGTTAGCCGTAGGTACTTTTCTCAAAATTTCCTCTGCTATTGCACTGTTTTTTGGTGCCCCCAATCCACCGGCACCCGTCGTTACGCCACTGCACAAAGTTGGTGGTGAGTACAGTGAGTACTGCATCCTTCTATAACTGTTATTTTTAACATAACATAACATAACATAACGTTTATTTTAAAGTGAATCAGAAGAATTAATAATAATCGTGTGTGAGATCCACCATCAAACATTTAAAAACCATATTTACATAATTTAATTTTAAATTCTTCAACAGTTTCAGCATTCACAACTTCATTCTCCAATTTATTCCATTCATTCGTCACTCTTGCACTAAAGAATTTATGTTTCATTGAACTCTACCTTTTCTTATATAGCTTAAAGTTGTGCCCTCTGGTACTTTTGTATCTCGATCTCTCAAAAAATCTTTCAGGATTTAGGTCAACCAATCCGTTCAATAATTTGTAAGTCTCAATTAAGTCTCCTCTAGTCCTCCTCTTTTCAAGTGTGGTCAGATTACATCTACTCAAACGTTGTTCATAATTCAGTCCTTTTAACTCAGCAATCATCTTTGTAGCTCGTCTTTGCACTTTTTCAATTATGTAGATATCTTTTTTAAGACAAGGGCTCCATGCCTGCACACAGTATTCCAAGTGTGGCCTAACTAGAGATTTATACAATCTTAAAACTGTATCTTTATCTCTGCTTACTATGGTTCTTTTGATCATACCCAAAATTCTGTTTCCCTTCTTTGCAACCTCTGCACATTGTCTAGACTGTTTAGCATCTTCATTTACTAATACGCCAAGATCTTTTTCTTCTTTCGTTTCTTTTAGCTGTATCCCTTCTAACTAGTATTTATATCTTGGATTTTTTCTACGCAAGTGCATAACATGACACTTGTCAACATTGAACCGCATCTGCCATTCCTGCGACCATTTGAATAATTGCACAAGATCGTTTCTCAGCACTTCGACATCGTCACTATTGCACACTGTTTTGCATAATTTAGTGTCGTCGGCAAATTTTGATATTTTAGCTGCTATTCCTTCATCAAGGTCATTTATATAGACAACAAAAAGAAGTGGTCCAAGCACAGAACCTTGAGGCACTCCACTGGTTATTTTCATCCATTTCGAGAAACTTCCTCTCACTCCCACTTTTTGTCTTCTATCCAGCAACCAACAATCTATCCACCTTAACAGATTACCACCTATACCAACTGCTTTCAACTTTGAAGACAACCTTTGATGAGGAACCGTGTCGAAGGCCTTGGCAAAATCAAAATAAATCACATCCACCGACTGACATGCATCCATACCTCCATAAACCTCTTCAAAAAAATCCAACAAATTTGACAAACACGATCTTTTCTTCACAAATCCATGCTGACTTTCTTTAATTAATTTATATTTCTCCAGATGAATCACAATTTCATTTTTTCCATAATTTTGCAAGCAATACTGGTAAGACTAACTGGTCTGTAATTGCATGATTCGCTTCTGTTGCCTTTTTTGAACAGTGGCACCAGAACAGCATCCCTCCAGTCCTGCGGGACCTCCCCAAATTGCATTGACCTATTCATCAATTCTGCCAGCACATCTCCGATCTCATTTCTGACCTCAAGCAAGAACTTTGGGTGCAGCTCATCCATCCCAGGGCTTTTATCAGTTTTCAATTTTCTTAGCATTTCAACAACTTTCATTTTTGTAAAAACAACTTCAGTTATTAATTCGTCTGTATCACTTTGAAACAAATCTTTAGCCTTAGGGATATTTTGGATATCTTCTTTAGTAAAAACAGATCCAAAGTAGTTATTTAGAATGTCTGCTGTTTCATCATCGTTCGTTATTACCTGCCCTTTGTCATCTTTTAATGGACCTACTTTGTCTTTTTTCTTCTGTCTACTTCTCACATATTTGTAACAACTTTTGCATTCCATTTTTATATTGTTTGCCAGTTTCTGTTCATACTCCAATATGGCCATTTTAATTGTTTTTTTCACTTCACTTCATTTCTTTTCTTTTTGTATTTTTCTTTTAATTCCTTTAATTTTTCTGTGTTTGAATTATCCCTTCCAATGGTACAATTTAGATCTCGATATTTTTTCCATACTTTACATTTTGCTCTTTGCTTTTTAATTATCAGTCTCGTCATCCATGGATTTTTATTATTCCAGTTTTTCTGAATTGAAACCTGTCCCTCAATGACTTCTTGCATGCTTTGAATAAACGCTTTCCAGCTACTTTCTACATTCAATCCAGTTATTTTGCTCATTAAATTTTTATTTATGATACATTTTCTTATGTTATCATAATCAGCCTTGAAGTAGTTGTATCTAACATCTTTTGATGTTGTTTGCTTAATATCACTTATTGTCAAATCCCATCTGATAATCTGGTGGTCACTTGTAGCAAAACATTCACCCACTATTATATTTTCAACTATATTTTCTTCAGAAGTTAATAATAAGTCAAGAGTATTTCTTCCTCTTATTGGTGCTCTGATCAGCTGTGTCAAAAATTCATCATTAATGAAGTGTAGAAATTGCTCGTCTTTGTGTGTCTGACCCTCAAGAGTATCCCAATTAACGTGGTAATTAAAATCTCCTATAATGATCACTGGCTTTTCATTTGCCTTGGAAATCAATTCACACAATCCCTTGTCTGCATCTTCATTAGAACTCGGAGTTCTGTAGCAAACCCCAATTATTAATTTATATGTTTACAGCTTCAATTCACACCACACGCTTTCTTTAAATTTTCTGTGGTTTAGGTCCTCTCTTTGCACTGCATTCAAATCATTTTTCACATACAACAGTACACCCCCAGCACCATGGCCAGTATTCTTTTGATTTTCTCTCTCTTTTCTAAACATATCATAGCCTACTAACTTTAGTTCATCATCACTGATTTTATTGTTTGTCCAGGTTTCTGTTAAGCCAATAATATCTGGGTTTTCATTTTTTACATATATTTCCAACTCAGCCATTTTTATCCTATTAGCCAGACTTCTTACATTAGCATAAAAACATTTACATATTTTTTTGCCTTCGTCCACCGTAGTCAAATCTCTCCTATTTTTTTTTCATTGTTTCTTCTCTCCATTTTCTTGAGTGCCACATTCTTCTTTTCACCATGCTCCACTATATTCAGTTTCTCTTCAGCTTTACTATCCTCATGTCCCCCGGCAAGCCCTTTACCCTGTATAGCCAGTTTCCCGTTGTTTCTCCATTCTGCTTCTCTCTGCATTGTTCAACCAGCTTTTTGCACTGTTCTCTTTCAGTTCTTGTCAAGTCATGAGTGACTGAGATTCTCTTGAATTTTTCTTCTGCTTTTTGAAGTCTGGACAATGACTCTAGAGCTCTGTTTTTGGTTGTAACATTACGGAACTCTATAAGTAACGGTTTTTCCTTTCTCCTTCTTTGTATTTTCCTAATCTGTAGATGTTTTTTATGTCCAGTTTTTCATCGCAGGGCACCTCCAAAACATCATTCAAGAGGCTTAACACCATTCTTTTGTCTTCACCTATTCTCTCACCGTGCTCCATGTCTTCTTTTTCAGCCAATCGATGTAAGATAATGTTATTTTTCTTTCTTTCTCTCAGTTTTTTCTCTTCTATATTGCGTTCAATTGATTCCTCTACTTTTTTCACTTTTTCATTTATTGCCTTCAGATCTTTGTCAACATTTCTTTTAACAACAGTGCTCCACTCTTCAGTTTTTTTCCCTAAAGTAATTTGTATCATCTTTTCTTCTGTCATCTTAATTCTGTTCAACCTCTCCTCCATTTCTTCAATCTGTGATTTATGTTCCTCATAATGCTTGACCTCTTCTTTTTCCACTATTTCCTTATTTCTAAGCAGTTCCTCCAATTTTTCATCCAACATATCAATCCTTTCTTGTTGCTTTTCAATATTCTTTTCCAACACAGCAGTTCTTTCACAACCTTTGCATATATGTCCGGCAAAACTGTCAACTCCTCCGTACATCTCACATATCTTACATTTTTTCAGATTTTTGGACATTTTTGAAAAATAATTCACCGAAAATAAATCAAAGCGAAATAAATGAAACACTGAAGTGAATAATTTTTAAATTTAGTACAGAATAAATAATTACGGTTTTTAAACAATTGTGAATTGGAAAATAGATTTTGAGAATCACTACTGTAGAATTATGGACAATTATAGTGTAATGTATGCACACTTAAAATATAATAAAAACTATAACATAAATTAAAGTTAAATGACCAGTAGAATGAAATTATAATTGAAGAGGTAAATTAAATAATTAAATTTTTAAAAATCACGACTGAATTTTGAAAAAAATATGGCGATTGAAATCAAAAGATGGTGTTACTACACGCTTGAATTGTACGGGCTTTGCTGATTGGTTGAGTTGGTTTCTTCTGAGCTTTCTGATTTGCTGAATGCGTTTATGACGTCTGCTTTTGAGCAGAATTGTCGTTGAAGATACAGTAGAAGAATTTCGATTTTCGATTGTTTAATTTGTATTTATTTGTTAAAAATCATTAGCATTGAATTTCTTCTTTTCATTTTTCTTTATTTTAATTTTCATGAGTTTTTCGAGTTTAATAACTAATTTTATTAGAGATAATAAGTAGAGAATATCAACGTTGAGATGAAATAGTGGAAATAGTTCTTGAGACTTTTCAGATTGTATAATTTTGAAGTTTCTGCTTTAATTAGCTTTTTTTAAATGTAAAACTTTAGCAATTTACTGCATAAAATGTTATACATAAAATTGTCGTTGAAATTTTTGATAAATTCGAACCAATTCTTTAGTATGACCAAGCTGAGAATTTGTAGCGTCAACGTTTCAAGAATTCAAAATGTTGATGATGATCTCGCTTAAGTTTGGTGGTCCTGCCAAAAGATTCAACCTGTCTGTGGTCAGATTGTTTGATCAGAGATGTGATTTCTTTCTTTTTCCAAGTATTTCTTTTGAAGAGACTCGCCAATAAATCGGTGGCAGGCAAACAACAAACAACTTCTAATTTAAAAAAAAATTTAATAATTAAATTAACTTAAAAGAAGCAGAAGATTATTTTAAATTTAATTATTTTAGAATTTCAATCAATTAGAGTTTTTAAATCAGTTTTTTATCTATAATTCAAAGGAGCGTAAAGTCCTACAGCGCTTCCAACAATCTAGGATTATTTTGCGACCCTTTTTTGGCTTGTTAACATATATGACCCTTAATCCCTTACCAATTCTCTGTCAACGCTGTAAGTCAACTTTGCTAATGGTTTGAATGGCAATGTCCATTTAATTACTGACCATTAGTGTTAATTCCCATATAACATATGTTCTGCATTCGTTGCTATTCTACGCTCACTGAAATAATAAAATGAAAGAAGCCAGGCTTCAAATTAAAAATTCAGTCTACAGCTCAATGACTATGCAGCAATACACAACAGTTGTGCTGGCTAACGGTCTCCTTGCGTGCTGTCACGCAGGAGAAATAAAAGGAGCGAGTGAGGTAGTTAGTCGCACATTAAAACATCCGTCGTCGCGATTTTTGCGACAATATTAGAGCGTTTGAGGCGAAAACAGCGATGTTCGCATGGTTGTCGTCTGTCCCAGGATACAAAGCCGGCTAGTCATAGTGTAGCAATCTTCTGACGTTTGGCCTGGGTGACTAAAACTTTTCCATTAAAAATGAATTTCGAAATTCCTGCCGGGCTCACTGAACTTCTGCAGGATTTTACAGTGGCTGTACTGCGTCAAAGACCAAATGATCTTTATCAGTTTGCCGCTGATTATTTTGCGAATGCATCGACCAAAAGAAAAGTAAAATCTGACGATTCTAAAAAGTCTGTCGGTTTTGGAAGTTTAGGCAAAAAAGATGAAAGCCCTTCAGACGAAGAAATTATGGGTTTGTGTGCTGCTTTTTTGGGCCTGAGGTTTAATACAAAATGTCATGTCAATATGATGCTTTGATGTCATGTCAATATGATTCTTTGATGTCATGTCAATATAATGTTTTGTCAAATTTTGATAAATCTGTAGTTTGGTGATGTGCATTTGCTCTCAGTTTAAATTTACTATTTGTACTAACTTTCATTTTTTAAAGAGTTTTTCAGATTTCAATTATTAAAGTGAAAATAATGTAATTATTTAACTTATCTCTTTTTGTTGTTACAACAGGGGGCGGATTTTAACATAGGTTTGAATCAATATGAGATTGATAATTAATATATTCAGGTTGCACAATCAAAATATTTATTGTATAAATGGGAACTATAATAACTTTAAAATAAATTGAACTTTCTGAGCTTAATGTTAATTATTTTACTTTGTGTGGCGTTGTGACATTTTTCAAAGGTCAAAAACATACTTTTGACATATAAGGACATCAATCTTTCTATAAAAAAAATACTTTAACTTTTTGGGCTCATTTGTATTCTAACAAAAGGTTTTTTTAATTGTGCCCCCTTAAGTCAAGTTTTACCAATTTCTTCAAAGTATTTTTTATTAAATAAATATTGATTGTCAACACTGGAACTGAATTATATTTGTTTCATTGTAACTTTTCAAGCATTCAAACATTCTTGTAAAATGTGGAGAACAAATTGCTAGCAGATTATGGCTCATTATAACAGTTTTTTTTATTTCTGCATGCAATTTTTTCAGTGTTATGATTGTGCACTGTCTAATCAGGTGTTTTGTTACATAACTATCTCCGACACATAAAACATTGTTTTCTTATTTAATAATATAAAATCGAAATATTTACCAGCTCACTCTTGCAAATTTTTTCCTCACAGCAGCGACCTATCAAGCATAATCCCTAGTTGTGGCTTGCAGGATTACATCTGAGCAGAATATGTGCAAATTTACTGATTTTGATGACAAACTTTTGCCACTGACTTAATGTGCAAAATATCAAACTTTGGCATCAACAAAGGATTATAATAAATAAAAACAAACTGCATCTTAACTGGAAAATGGAAACCGGTGAAGCTTTGTTTTCATCAGCTGCCCCTTGATAAAATCTAGTGCAGGGTTGACATATTTCAGATGATCTGCTTTGTTGACATTTTTTCAAGTCCATTGACTTTCTTGATAAAGACCTCCATCAACAACACTGTCAGATCATCCTTTAATAGTCTTGATGAATAAAGCCATTTAAGTCATCAATCATTACAGTAACACAAAAAACACTTATAATGACATTGGTGCTCTTATGACTTGACTACTGAAACCTGATCTGATTGATCTTTCGTTAATCATTGGATGTTCTTTTAGTTAATCATTAATGCCAGAGCACAAATGTTATTTCAATGCATGTTTAATCAATCAATCAATCAAACTGAATTTGTATTTGTAGTGTTCAATAGCGCTCCGCTCGGTTGTGAACTTATTAAACAGATATGTTTTAAGTCCACCACGGAAAGCTGTGAGAGAAGTAGAGTTAGTAAGAGAAGAAGGAAGAGAGTTCCAGAGACAGGGACCAGAGTAGGAGAAAGAGCGTTTAGCAAAAGAATGCTTAATAGTGAAGACGGCGAAAGTGACTAAGAGAAGAAGAACGAAGACCAGACTTAGGAGGGATATGTATTAAATTAGTTAAGTAGAGAGGAGAAAGACAATTTTTTATTTTTAATAACATTGGTGCTCTTATGACTTGACTACTGAAACCTGATCTGATTGATCTTTCGTTAATCATTGGATGTTCTTTCAGTTAATCATTAATGCCAGAGCACAAATGTTATTTCAATGCATGTTCAATCAATCAAACTGAATTTGTATTTGTAGTGTTCAATAGCGCTCGGGAAAGTGACTAAGAGAAGAAGAACGAAGACCAGACTTAGGAGGGATATGTATTAAATTAGTTAAGTAGAGAGGAGAAAGACAATTTTTTATTTTTAATAACATTGGTGCTCTTATGACTTGACTACTGAAACCTGATCTGATTGATCTTTCGTTAATCATTGGATGTTCTTTCAGTTAATCATTAATGCCAGAGCACAAATGTTATTTCAATGCATGTTCAATCAATCAAACTGAATTTGTATTTGTAGTGTTCAATAGCGCTCGGGAAAGTGACTAAGAGAAGAAGAACGAAGACCAGACTTAGGAGGGATATGTATTAAATTAGTTAAGTAGAGAGGAGAAAGACAATTTTTTATTTTATACATTATTAAACAGATTTTAAAAATCACCCTATATCTGAGAGGAAGCCAATGGAGAAGAACAAGAGATGGAGAGATGTGAGAGGAGTAGGAGGTGCGAGAAACTAAGCGCGCACCCGAGTTGAAGGCTTTAGAGAGAGGATAGAGGGTAGTGTCAGGAAGACCATAATATAATGAATTGCAGTAGTCAATTCGAGACAGGACAAGAGAAGAGACTAGAAGTTGCAGAGAAGGGTCATCCAGAAGTGGACGAAGCTGCTTAATATGGCGAATATGGAAGTAACAAGATTTAGTAATAGATGTAATTTGGGGGGTTAGAGGCAAGTTGGAGTCAAAGAGAAAACCTAAGCTACGAATCAAAGGAGAAGGAGAAATGGAAAGAGAAGATGATGGTGGCAAAACCAAAGGAAGAAGATTTAGAGATTTAGAAGACTTATTGAAATAGATTAGTTCAAACTTGTCGGGATTAAGTTTGAGACACATAGAAGAACTCCAGGATATAATAGATTGAAGGCAGGCAGCTATTTGTTTAAGAACAGAATCAAGAGAAGAGTTAGAGAAAGTAGAATAGACATAAGAGTCATCAGCATACATTTGACTATTGAGAGAGTGAGAAGATATAATATGAGGAAGTACGGAAGTATAGAGAATAAACAGTAAAGGACCAGGAATTGACCCTTGAGGCACACCATAGCTCAAAGATACAGGAGTAGATTTAGAAGATTCAATAGAAACATAGGAATATCTACCAGATAGATAAGATTTAACCCACCGGAGGGCATCACTAGTTATATTAAAAGATTTATCAAGTACATCCAACAACAGTGAGTGATCAACTGTATCAAATGCAGATGAAAAATCAAGACAAAGAAGAAGGGTAGAGAGGCCAGAGTCAGAAGAAACAATGAGGTCATTATGAAGCTTAAGTAGAGCAGTTTCAGTAACGTGTGTGAAGTTAGCTCGAGGCTGGCAATGCTAATTAAAAAAAAAACAAAAATTGCTTGCCCTGGGGCTGTGCTATACATTGTTGGATGGGGTATAAAAAATGAAATCGAATGGTATATTTGGATTGTCTTCGGTTCAACAAATAAAAAAGTTATAAGCGAAAAACGACGATTTTCCGCCGAAAATTGCATAAAATCAGCCTTGGCTCTACTTTGAGAAAATCGATCTTGTTTTAAACTTCTGCCCTGGGTATATCCGAGACGCTTGTTTTTAGATAATTCAATATCAAATCCAACAATATAACTTTCGCTTCTCAAAGTTAATAAATAAAAAAGTTATCGAATAAAACGTCGGACCGTATACCAAAGAAACCGAGAAACGGAAACATAAACAGACGCTGCGATTGGGCAATCGAGTCTAGCTCACTGTTGCTAATTATGCAAAATATTCAAATATGCAAAGTGGCTACTCATTAACACGTTAAAATTTTATTTTTAAGAAACCTCTATTGAACTTAAATAATAAATATATATATATATATATATAGTAGCAAAATTTTTTCATTGTTTTTCTCGCTCCCGTTTCCTTGCTCTCACGATCCCGGTCGTTCTCACGATCCCGGTCGCTCTCACGATCCCGGTCGCTCTCACGAAAAAATAAAATTTTCCCTAAAGTTCGTTATATATATATATATATATATGAAGGACCTAATTTTAAGAAAATATATTGAAGTTTACGATTAAAAATTTTTCTTAATGAAAATTTTTGTAAAAAAATTAACTATTTAATAAAATCTAAGCATAGCACGCAAGTGAAATGTTTCGTTTGAAACTCTTCCTTTGAATACATTAAAAACGTCCATTTTTGGTGAACCCACCTTCTACATTTTTCACACCCCACCAAGTCCCCACCTGCACCCTCTCCACCGGTCCCGCAATACAAACAATAATTTGTCATGGTGGAGTGTGAAAAATGTAGGTTCACCAAAAATGCACGTTTTTTAATTTTTAATCGTAAACTTCAATATATTTTCTTAAAAATAAAATTTTCCCTAAAGTTCGTTATTTTTATATATATAAAAGACCTAATTGCACCGTAGCAATAAATCGGGAAAGCGACCGGGATCGTGAGAGCGACCGGGATCGTGAGAACGACCGGGATCGTGAGAACGACCGGGATCGTGAGAGCAAGGAAACGGGAACGAGAAAAACAATAAAAAAATTTTGCTACTATATATATATATATATATATATATATATATATATATATATATATATATATATATATATATATATATATATATATATATATATATATATTATTTAAGTTCAATAGAGGTTTCTTAAAAATAAAATTTTAACATGTTAACGAGTAGCCACTTTGCATATTTGAATATTTTGCATAATTAGCCACAGTGAGCTAGACTCGATTGTCCAATCGCAGCGTCTGTTTATTTATTAACTTTGAGAAGCGAAGGTTATATTGTTGGATTTGATATTGAATTATCTAAAAACAAGCGTCTCGGATATACCCAGGGCAGAAGTTTAAAACAAGATAGATTTTCTCAAAGTAGAGTCAAGGCTGATTTTATGCAATTTTCGGCGGAAAATCGTCGTTTTTCGCTTATAACTTTTTTATTTGTTGAACCGAAGACAATCCAAATATACCATTCGATTTCATTTTTTATACCCCATCCAACAATGTATAGCACAGCCCCAGGGCAAGCAATTTTTGTTTTTTTTTTAATTAGCATTGCCAGCCTCGAGGCTAACTTCACACGCATGTTTCAGTAGAGTGGCCAGGTCTGAAGCCAGATTGAGAAGAGGGAAGAAGTGAGAAAGCAGTTAGATAAGCACTTATTTGCTCATACACAACTCTTTCCATAATTTTAGAGATAAAGGATAGGTTAGAGACAGGCCTATGCTAGATAGAGAAGAAGGATCAAGGATCATGTTGATATGGTTACATATATTTAACAATAAGTGTAGTTTAAGGTAAAATTCTTTTAGTTGAAAAGCCCTTATTTCCATCTGTATGTTTATTTTTTCAGGTGACAATCTTTTCTATAAATTGTTTCAAAGTATCTATATGCAACAGATTCTGATTCGCTGTTCTCTTCATAAAATGATCTCGTTTTCTGCTGATTTTTCTGCTGATCGACTTATTATTTAAATGTTTCATAGACACACGAAACAGATTCTTCTTAACATTTCTATTTGATGTTGATTTCAACAATGATTGCACATTCTTGTTAAGCTCAGTCTCTGTTTTCCACTGTCTCATAACTTTCCAGGAATAATAGTATGGTTTTTGGGTTTGGTTTTTTAATTTTCTATATTTTAAAATGTACTATCAAGCTATATTAAACACTATAGAATGATTCTCTTTTAATCTGGAAATGTGTTTCTTTGATTTTTTATTTTCAATTATTACTTTTTTAACATAGAAAATGCCCGCTGCGGAAGTCTCGTATCGAAATAAAATAGCGAGACTTAAATTTTGTTCTCGTATAAAGTCTCGAAAGAAATTCCGAGATTTAAAAAAAATATTTTTCAATAAATAACGAAAGTCATACATATTTAATTAACGATTGTCACAACTGTGGATATTTGCAATTGATTCATCAACATTGATTAATTAATCTAGCTATTGACAGAAGTTTATAACTATTTAACTATTATTATCCCCATTTGGTTTTCCTAACAGCCTGTAGCCCCATTATTTACTATTTTTAGTCTGGGAACTGGCAATATATATATATATATATATATATATATATATATATATATATATATATATATATATATATATATATATTGTCATACTTATTTAATTATATATATATATATATATATATATATATATATATATATATATATATATATATATATATATATATATATATATATATATACTAGCGGGGTTACCCGGCGTTGCTTGGGGTTTTCAGAAGTTTTGTTATCGATTTTCTCTCTTGCTCGCGTTTCCTTCCCTGCTTGCTCTCCCGCTTCCAGTTGCTCTCTGTTCCCGGTCGCTTTCCCGTTCCCGCTTGCTCTCCCGATTTTCTTTGTCCGATATTTCATGGAAATATTAATTACTCAATAAAATAAGTAAGAAATTATACTTCCATTTAGAAATATGCGAACCGGCATCAACGGTTGGCAAGGCAATCATACTCGCTGACATTGATGACTATTATTATTAATGACTATTATTAATATCCTTCTATGTTTATGTTTTGGTTTAGTCTGTTTGATAAACTTATTTTGTCAAATTTGTTATATAGAATTGGAATGATTATTTTAGTGTTTCGATATCCGTAATTGACCGTAATAGTAGCTCATCTAAGATATATCTTTATAATCTTGATTATATTCTTGTTTGTATGTGAGTATGTGTGTGTCACCTGTAGTGTGCACGTCGTCTGCAGCTGGAATTCGAAACTTTCTCAGCTTCTTTCTTGCCAACCGGATTCGCCATTGCTTATAAATAGGGATGTCACGGGTAGTACTTTTTGGAGTTTTCGGGTTCGGGTTCGGGTTTGTGAAACTAGAGTTTTCGGGTTCGGGTTCGGGTTTGTGAAACTAGAGTTTTCGGGTTCGGGTTCGGGTTTGTAAAACTAGAGTTTTCGGGTTCGGGTTCGGGTTTGTGAAACTCAGGTTTTCGGGTTCGGGTTCGGGTTTGTAGTTTTCAAAAAACCGGGTTCGGGTTCGGGTTCGGGTACTGGCTTATGGTTTCAAATTCCTGGATTGATTTTAAATTTACCTAGTGTATATACATACACAAACGAGAGCGATCAATTCATCCATTGGACTTTACACGTATTGAATAAACTGTAACAAGTTATTTTTTTAGCTTTCCAAATAATGTGATTTCTTTGGCCGAAGGAGGCTTAATTGTTTTAGTTCGTTCGTGGCTCGGTCCGGCCAGATAATCAGGCGGATTAGTGGTCTAGCTTACACACTCACCAATAAAATGACCTATTTGTGTTATTTGTTACGCAAAGGTGATAATACAAAACTTGTATGTCTTGCGATTACCTCTTAAATTATTCTGATTTATTAATTTTTTTCGAGGCTCAGTCCGGTCGGCGTATTTACAATCACTGTATGAGCACAGGACGGACCGATAATTATTCATGTTTACGCTTTTTCTTGCACTGTGATTGGCTGAAAACATTGACGCGAATGTGCCACATGCTAGTCGCACAGTAGTGGACTAATTTAAATAATTAAATTGTGTTACTTGTAACATAACATTTGGTTTTTTTAAACTTTACTTGTAAAATAACAATTTTGCATTTTATGATTTTACTTGTAGCAATGTTTTCTGGATAACTTTCATGAAATAAAATTATATACTCTAACTTTGAAACCAATTTAACTAAAAAAAACCAGTCGATAAATAATGAATTTGCATCAACAACGTGATATTAGTGTATTGTTATATCTCAACTTTGGTTGTTCTTAGCCAAAGCATGAAATTGTTTTTTTGTTAATTTTAGTGGGATTTAACAGCGCTATTAACTTCACGAGTTGCAGGAAAGAATCTGTTGAACGACTCGTGTATGAATTGAATAAAAAAGAGTTGATACAAATTTAGAATTCAACGGGCTCCATCGAGATCTGACAAAATTATTCTCAAAGCAATTGTAAGGCAGTGACTGGGAATCGAACCGTGATGCTCTCACATTCAAGGCTAACACCCTACCAACTCAGCTAACCTAGAACTTGGATGTACTTAGCAATTGGATCTAGTTATGACTGTATGTACTGAAACATTTTAAGATAATTTATTTTAGAATATTTTTTCTAAACTTTTCTTAAAAAATTATATTTTTAATTGAACAACATTGAAAGCAAACTTCTAATAAATATAAAAAATCCCGTCAATGTTTTCAGCCAATCACAACGCAAGAAAGAGCGTAAACATGAATAATTATCGGGTCCGTCCTGTGCTCATACAGGGATTGTAAATACGCGTCCGGTCGGGTAATCAGGCGGATTAGTGTTCTAGCTTACACATTTGCCAATAAAATGACTGTGACGCATAGATCATTTATAGACTTTGCCAGTTAAAGTTTAGGATTATGCAAGATTATTTTTATAACAAAGGGTCTTTGTTAGTGGTTAGTGGTTTAGCTTACACAATCACTAATAAATCGGTTCCTAATACTATTTCATTTTTAATAAACTAGAAAAGTTATGAAAACTCTGTTTGTGTTGCTATTTTTAAAACTGGAATAAATATTTATTTACTAAAAAAATTTATTTGTTCACAACTCCGAGTTCGGGTATTAGGCTTATGAATTTTCGGGTTCGGGTTCGAGTTCGGGTATCAAGTTTTCACATTTTCGGGTTCGAGTTCGGGAATCAAGTTTTCTCATTTTCGGGTTCGGGTTCGGGTATCAAGTTTTCACATTTTCGGGTTCGGGTTCGGGTATCAAATTTTCACACTTTCGGGTTCGAGTTCGGGTTCGGGTATCAAATTTTCACACTTTCGGGTTCGAGTTCGGGTTCGGGTATCAGAAAAAGACCGGGTAGTACCGAACTCGGGTTCGGGTTCGGGTACCCGTGACATCCCTACTTATAAATAAACCCGCTGGGTTTTCTTCACTTGTCTTAATTCTTGCATACAGGTACTTTCTCACATTTGTCGCCATTTAGAGTCTAAATTTAGACAAATAAATGTACCGAAACTAAACAAATGAAACTTATTTCAAGTTTATAAAAAAATAAATTTTGTAAATTTTTATAAATTTATACATTTTTTAATATTTAAATATTTTTTTCAAAGAATTCCTTTAATTTTGTTATTAATCTTGTCTGTCGCGTATAGTTCATCATTCTATGTTATCTTGTTTTATTCGAGACAAAATTTCCACAGTTGACATTTCAGTCGAGATCCCGATATCGTATCGTATCGGATTTTTCTCGTTATTGGTCGAGGCGTCTCGAGACAAATTTCAGAAGTCGTATCGTATCGTTTCAAAAAAAATAACGGGACGCAGAATCCTAGAATTTATGTTTACTGGTGAATTGTTTCAATCAGCCTGGAAATAAATGTAGCCGAGTGTCTTATGTGCTGACTAAACCTTAATCATATTGCTGGTGCAATTTCAAAGCACTAATTAAGAAAAATAATGACATATTTAATTAACTATAATGCTTCAAAGCAGAGGGGTATATTGTCTTTTATTTTCAATGAAAACTAGACATGTCAACCTACATAATTTCCAATGTCTGTGTGTATGTATGTTATAGCAACGAATAATGCTGCTAGGTGGCGCTGCAATCACAAAATGATTTACAATGATATTTTTTAAATCCGTCATTTTAACGGGCTATGTGTGTGTGTGTGTGTGTGTGTGCATTGTTATAATATCGCCTAATCGTATATGGTGTGATTTGGAATGGTTTTGTAGCTTATTGAAGGATAAAGAATAAAGCTTTGATATGTCTTTTATATTCTTAAAGTAACGTTTTGATTTTGTGAAGTCAACACGTGGTAATTGATAATAAAAACAGAGATATAAATATTTCAATATATATGTTTTCAGAGCCACCAAAGGTTATTAACAGAAACAGGAGAAAATCAGGTGAGTAATTTTTTTGTTATATTTATTTATATTTAAAATTATAATCTGCAAATGATTAATATACATTTTGTAAATTCAGCATTTATTATTTATTTTAAAAAGAAACTTTTATTTCGTTTTGAAATAAAATTTATGTAGGTTTTATTCTGCAACTAATAAATTCGAACTTAGTCTGGTTGACCGGTTTACTGTGGTTTTTTTTCTTGTGATAAAATAAACTTTTTTGAGTTCCATCTTTGACTGAAATTTTCTGATTTGTAAAAATTCCCCATCTTGAGTACATTTGATAGTTTTAAATTTTTTCTGAATCACCTGTTTTACTTTTTGTTTACAGAGGACTTGTTTAAAATATTTTTTATTATTGCAACTCTCTCTCTCTCTCTCTCTCTCTCTCTCTCTCTCTCTCTCTCTCTCTCTCTCTCTCTCTCTCTCTCTCTCTCTCTCTCTCTCTCTCTCTCTCTCTCTCTCTCTCTCTCTCTCTCTCTCTCTCTCTCTCTCTCTCTCTCTCTCTCTCTCTCTCTCTCTATATATATATATATATATATATATATTCTTTTTTTTTTTTTTTTTTTTTTAATCTTAAAAAAAAATATATATATATATATATATATATATATATATTATAAGGAAACATAGCGTTGATATGTTTTTACGATATATAATAGACAATATTTAGTTTATTGTTTTTTAAATTAATTAAATTAAATTAATTAAATTATTATTTTTTAATTTAAATTGATTTATTATAAATATTATAAATTTGTTTAGCCAATAGAATCTCACGGCTGTTAAAATTTATATACGTTTTTATTTGTTATTTAGTTTAACATATTATTCTTATAGTGAATAGCTTAAACCGCTTTGAAATAAGTTCTTTTGTAATGGTAACAAGCATATTAATCTTGAATTTTACATAAAATAGCTAAGAACAGAGGTTCCCAAACTTTCCCACTTGCCAGAGCTTTGCGACCCACAGTTTGGGAACCTCTGGCTAAGAACACTTAGAAATCAGTTACTTTGTAAGAGTAAAAACTTTATTTTCAGGTTCTAGAACAGCTGAAAGCAAATAAGATTAAAAAATAAAAGTATACACACAAAACACTATATACAGTAATTCCCCCGCGTGAGAAACGATAAAGTAAAGTTATTGCACACTAATAATTCAAAACATAAATTTATAAAACTAATAAAATATACACAAAAAAAACTAGATTGCAATAATAAAACGATAAGGTAAAGTTATTGCACATTAATAATTCAAAACATATGAATTTATAAAACTTATAAAATATACACACACAAAACTAGACTGCAATAATATAACGATGAGGTAAAGTTATTGGCGTTATTGCACATTAATATCGAAAGTGAAACTTATGTAATTATGTATTGAGTAAATACAGCCGTGAGATTCTATTGGCTAAAAAATTTTATAATAAATCAATTTAAATTAAAAAATAATAATTTAATTAATTTAATTAATTTAAAAAACAATAAACTAAATATTGTCCAGCACTTTGACCTTATTATAGTGTTTAACATACGGTTGCACATGATTGGTCTGTGCCTTTTTGAGCAGTCGTTCTCCTCAACTGCTTGTAGCACAATACGAACCAAACTAACTAAAGTACAAGAATAAATGAAATAAAGTGCCCAAAAGGTACATCCACAGGGAATTACTTCCCGCTAACGGACGACCTATATATATATAAAAAAAAACAAAACCAGAATGCCAACCGAGAAGCAATATAATTTAAAAATTATGTGTCGAGTAGTAATAAGTAAGATTTTAACGATATTTTGAATAATGAAATACTTTTCAAAGAGGAAGTAGATGTCGGGATGCTAGAAAAGAATCGTGGACCAGAACATTTTATGGAGAATGTTTTAAGGGTTGTTCGAGCAAAATCAGATCGAAAGCAATGCAAAGAGCGCACATCATGAGAATGCACATGAGATGATTTAAAAAAAAATTATCAAATGATGACGGCAACATATGATTATCATATTTGTACATAAAAATGCCAACAAGGAATGAATTAATCTTATATATAAAAATGAAATGTTTGTTTGTTTGTTCGGACATCAAATGTAAACGGCCGAACAGATTTAATTGAAATTTGGCACACTTATGTATCTTATTTAAGCGGTGGTTCCTGTAAAATTTTAAATAAATTGGTTTCTCCGTTGATGTTTTATGGACAAAAAACATTTTGGTCAGCGGTAGTAAGTTATGTATATATATATATATATATATATATATATATGTATATATATATATATGTATATATATGTATATATATATATATATATATATATATATATATATATATATATATATATATATATATATATATATATATATATATATATATATATATCTTTTTCCTATTGACTGAGTTCATGATTTATATTTTTCATTTTAACAATTCTATCTTATATATAAAAATGAAATGTTTGTTTGTTTGTTCGGACATAAAATGTAAACGGCCGAACAGATTTAATTGAAATTGGCACACTTATGTATCTTATTCAAGCGGTGGTTCCTGTAAAATTTTAAATAAATTGGTTTCTCCGTTGATCTTTTATGGACAAAAAACGTTTTGGTCAGCGGTAGTAAGTTGGAGTAAATTTTTTTTCTACAAAATAAAATAAAATTAATTTATAGTTAAATTATACAAAATATTTTTTTTTTCTTGAGTTTTAAAGGTTTTAAATATAAATATTAAATTAAATAAATATGTGTGTTGTTTAGTGCCGCCCATAGATATCTATGGTGCCGCCGGATACCTTTGTTTTGATTTCATAGAGCTCATTGAGGCTCATTCTCTTCCGAACCTCCACGAGGGAGAAGTTGGCTGCGCAGCTGGATCCCCGAACCATAGTGCAAAAAAAAGTTCGTGCATTGGGGTTGTGCTATAGATCGTTGGAAAGGTATTTAAAAAGGAAATATAATGGTGTAAAAATAAATTTAATATTGCAAAAAATAAAAAAGTTATAGGCGAAAAACCGTCGCCGTCCCTATGTAAATGTATGGAGACGATTTTTCATACCCTGATCTATATTTTGCTTCATAACTTTTTTATTTGTTAGACTATTTTCCAAAAATTTGTTTCTATGTTTGGCTAATATATTTGTCTTTCTAATGCATTAAGCTAGAACCCCAATGCGGTCGAAAATATTAATCTACATGGCTCCAAACGCAAGTGAAAAATCGTCCCTATGTAAATGTATGGAGACCATATTGTAAAAGTTTCACTGATATATGAGGTGCATGAAATTTGAAAGAAATGAAAGCAAGTGCAGTATTTTTGTGTTTCAACAAAATCATGAACAAAGTTCTCAAGCCAGCCTATCAATCTTCTGCTGTTTTGTTCAATTTATAATTGCATCATTTGCTAAATAAAAGTGGTACTCTTCGATTGTTCCAAATTGATGATCTCAGAAAACTCTCGGAAAATTCATTAAGTTAATGCTTTGAAGGTTTTTAATATTATTATTACTTCATGTTTTATTTCAATCTGTGTTTTATATCACATTTTTCAAAGCCACGGGTCAACATTTATTAACATGCCACATGTAGCGTTATATGCTTTCTGTAGACATGACACTTAAAAACTAAGAACAACTCAAAAACTAAGACTAGCGATTTTACGAAAAGCAGCTGTTGAACAGTGTGTGATAAATCTATTGTAAGCATTTATAATCTTACAAGTATTTAAAATAAATATAACCTGTTGAGATATATGAGCGGATTTTAACATTATTGCAGCCGTTAACTAATAAATTCTTTTTTTTTCAGCTTCAGTTAATCATAATAAGCCTTTGCAGAAGATCACACTTGCAGAGTGGAACCAATACATTAAAGAACACTAATTAAAATTGAGGAAGTTCAGACGTAACTAAACGAGCAAACCAAACAACAAAGTGTTAACGAGAGAACAGATCAATTTTGATGACTGTGCACAGCATTCCGCTACAGCCCATCTAAGCCACATTGGAAAGGCTCTAAAATTTAATGGAGGAACAGAAGAGCGAAAAGAAGAGCAAGCTGGAGCGGTAAAGCCTTTAAAATCCCCGGGCAACGCCGGGTAACCCAGCTAGTTTGAAATATATTCAATATGGTCATATGATATATGCTAGGCCGACAGTTGATGGTTTTTCTTGCCAACTTACAGTTTTATTTATCTGCTACTCTTTTCGTAATGGTAATATACTCGACAACTAAATGACTTGACAACTAGTAGTTTATGAAATGAAACCAGCCAACTGTAGCGTCTCCGATCTCTACTACTCATATACGATTTCTTCCCATCGGTGCCGGAACCGGGGGCCACTTTTTTTGTCAAATACCAATATTATTTTTTATAAAGAGACTCGTCGAGAGTGATATGTTCAGTAGAAATGAAACTTCAAAAACTTTACTTTCAAAAGTAAACAAATTATTAAAATTGTATTTGGTTTTTCCGATATAAAATGCAACACCAGAAAGAAGTTTTTCGGCATTGCGTCGAATTAAAACCTTTACCTATTTGCAGTCAAGAATGACCCAAACTAAATGAAACTATGTCATGTTTTTAACTGTACATAAAGAAAAAACAGACAATCGAAACTTGTTGGAAATTTGACAGTAAAGTTGGTGATTACGTCTTGCCAACTACAGTAGTTTTTAAAATGAGATATATATGGTCATAAGCTTGGCCGATAGTTTGTGATTAACGAGATGCCATAACTAGTACTTTATAAATTTTTGACTTCAGAGAATGGCACAGAGACCATCGAGTCCGGTAGCAGTTTAGTTTTTGGCGGGTATGACTATGACGTCGATTTCCGTGGAGTCAATGATTTGACGATCCCTTTCACAATCTTGTTTCTCATATTTGTTTGGTATAACCTGACCCTGTAAATTAAATTTATTTTGTTTTGTTTCATTGTTATGCTATGTTAATTTTTTTGTTATGGTTATATGTTGTGTTTATTTTCTTGTTCTATTAAAATGCTATGGTAATTTTTCTGGTTCTATTATATTTTCTATGTTAATTTTGTTTTGTCCCTTGTCGATTTCGTCTAGCGGCATGCCTAGTTGGGATGGGACAAAGCCAAATATACATCCATCGGCAGTAGGTACCACTCCTTCTCGCCAGTTTCATTTATGTCTGCCACAACTGACAGAATTTTATCCTCGCTCTGAGACCGTGTGTCATAGCCTATCCCACAGCGTCATCTTCCACATTTTTATTTAATTTAGTAGATAATATCCCAGTAACATCAAGGTAATTTTCAGTCATGATAAAACAATGTGTGAAAATGAAAACCATAGAATGACATTATTCGTGTTCACTTTTAAATTTATAGCCAAGGTTTGTGGGTGGAGTTGAATATTATTAGTAGTTGGCGGCCTGTCAATCATGGACATCACGTGCCTGCCAATCATTGCTTGTTTATCTCATTAATTCCGGTAATGGCAGGATCTTCGGGATTGCCCTACCCGCCTTGCCCTGCTTAAGCGATAATTAAATATTCTTTGTTCAGCTTTCAGCCCTCTCTGACAATGTGGCTTCATAATGTATGGTTTCAACACTTTCAACTAAGGCTGTTCCGATGTGACTTTTTGCCGATTATGCCGATACCGAGTATAGCCGATTATTAATATTGCCGATACCGATTATGACGCCGATTATTACATACCGCAATAATACAAGCGCGTGTTTTGCTGCTTGCATGCGCTTGCTCCTTGTGATAATGGTTAGTGGTTGTCCCGCCAACCCTAAAATATCGGCAAGATCAAAGAGAATTAAAAATTTAAATTCTTTTTGATAATTTAATTTTTAAACCAGTTAATTTTCAAAACATGCCGCCCAACTCTTTGATGTCATTTTTATATTCTTTTATCAGTTTAATTTTCTTTCAATCAATACTTTTCTTTCATTCACGAATGACTGAAGAACCCCGACGTTTCCTTTGATGTCATTTTTATTTCTATTATTTCAACTTTCATTCACTGCACGGTGAAAGATTTTTTTTTATTAGTTGTACTTTCACTAGATAATATAGGAACAAATTTTTTGTCAGAAAAAGTTTAATCGGCACCGATTATTTTTTCCCTTGCCGATTATGCCGATTACGGATTACTGCAATAATCGGCCCGATTATGCGTGCGCCGATTAATCGGGCCCAGCCTTATTTTCAACGCAAAAGCATCATCTGCCACCACAACATAAGGCATTTCACCAATTCCTTGAATTTCATCTAGAGTGAGTAGCTTTATGGAGTTTGTGGCTAGTGCTTCTGATAGATTTGATCGGTTGAATCCTCCACCATCAGAAACTCAACCAAAGGAACCTATGTCAACATACAGAAACTTGTAGTTTGCGTCAACTAGTGTCATTAGCACTATACTGAAGAAGTGCTTGTAGTTATAGTATAAAGATCCACTTCTAGGTGGGGTAAGTATGCTAATGTGTTTGCCATCAAGAGCCCCAACACAATGGGGAAACTGCCATTTTGTTTCAAATTCTTTTGCAATCTCCTTCCAATCTGATTCACTGTTTGGCATCTATAAAAGCAAAATATTATTATGAGTTTCAGCTCTGAAATAAAAATTATCCTTAACATGAAATGATAAACAATATTAATTATTTTGACTCTAACAATAAAAGTCCTAATTTGGATTTAAATTATACAGATGTCAATCGACACAAAGGTTTTTGTGGAAGAGGTGGTAGAGGATGTTTTGGAGGAAGAAAATTCCACTCTTCCAGGGACGCCCAGAGGAGGGGGGGTTAGGAGGCAAATACTTCCTCGCAAAGCTAGGGGAGGAAAATTCCCCCCTGAGCTTTAGTTTTACGGTTAAAAAAGTTTAAGATGTGTAGCAGATTTAAGCAACAGAACCTTACATTCATGCAGCAATTGTCGTCCTTCACACCTCAGACTATCTTTAGTGATAAGTCTATAAACAGTTCTGACATTGAAATGATTTGCCAACTCTATGGAGCTGATGCAAATGCAGTCGCAGCTGAACTGTCAGGCTTCAAAACAACGTTCTGTCTTCTGTCTCAAGATAGCACTACGACTAATACTGATGATCTCCCTAAAAAAAGGTTTCGATAGTCAAGGGCAGCGACGGATCCAGGGGAGATGAGGGGGATGCATCCCCCACCAGATTCCTAAAAAAATTGTATATGCTAAAAAATGTTTTTTTAAGCCCCACCAGACTCAGCGACGAATCCAGTACGAATGCTGGGTATGAACACATCACTAGATTACTGTGAAACGAGAGTGCACACCGGCATTGGAATCCTATTACTACATATACAGCTGAACGGAGCTTCAGTGCCATGAAGATATTGAAAAGCTCATTGCGCAACAGAACCAGGGGCGCAACTAAACGGGCTTTTGTTCCTTTTTCTATCATTAATAAATTATTAAAGATATCAAAAAAAGACTGCAGACTGAAGATAGTCAAAAAATGTTTTCGCCTGTGCCGTGCTTTTCTTCATTTTTCAAACTTCAGCACCTACAGTGTTTTTTCCTGGTTGTGCCCTGAACAAAACCACAGATGAGCGTTTAACTGGCCTGACATTATTATATATCCAGAACGCATTGCCTTTAGAACACAGATGATGTTATTGATAAGATTTGCAGCTAGCAAGAATAGGCATCTTTATTTTGCACTGTAGATTTTTTATTCTAGAAATTTGACTTCTGTTTTGAATGTTGTCTTTGTGCATACTGTTTGTTTCGTAACTTTTAAACAAGTGAATAAAAAAAAAAGTTTTTTAAAAACGCACTTTTATATAATCGATTGTGTAGGCCAAATTCTGTTACATAAACAACGAGTATATTAGCATAGACAATAAATAGTTTGACGAAATTATCAAAAATAATTATTTATTTAAATTTTGTCCAATCGATCCGAAAATTTGATAGAATGCATTGTTAATCAGTTCGGAGGTATGTTTAAATTTTTAAGTATCTAGCTCATCGGGAAGTTAGTTTAAAATCGATTGCAAATTTTGACTACAGATCGACAGACAGAGAAGTCAAGTTAAGTAAAAGTGTGTAAAAATATCTTTGTCAAGTTTTGGTTAGATCATCCCACAACCAGAAATTCCTAGATCAGGCGCTGATCAAGGGCAATCTGATAATGAAGAAGACCACATTGAAGATGGGATAAAAAAAAGAGAGGGGGTAAAAAAAATGAGGGGGAGTCTGCTTCTAGTAGCCAGGGGGGATGGGCGCCCCTGCACTCTTCAACAAAGCACTACTGAGTCTCAACCAGGCACTTTTACACCTAAACCCTTCAAGCGTGCAAAGAGAAAGCGAAAGTTATCCACAGACAGCAAAGAAGATGAGGATATGAAAGGTGCTCTAAAGAAATACTTTTCGGGTTGGTAGTTTTTTATGTCAAAATTGTGTCATTTATACTCGTCCAATGTGATGCAGAAATTGCTATATATTTCTTTATTTTGCAGCACGTGCAAAGGTCATGAGCAAAGCGGACAAGAACTGTGACGATTCCTATATTGTGCTTGGGCAATGGATGACAAAAGAACTCAAAGAAATTACGGACAATGAAGTCAAAACGCTGGTCAAGAAGAACATCGGTGATGCAATATATAACCGTCCTGTAAAGCACAGCCATGAAAATATAAAATACATTGTGTCGGAAAAGCAGTAGAATTAATAAAACTCTATCATAACTTGAGAAATAACATTTGTTTTTCTTTGGAAATAAAATAATTATCTAACCTTGAGATAATCTGGATGCAAAGCTGTTATTATAGCCTGGCATGTTTCAATTACGATACCCCCAATGGTTGAACTTCCAATTCGATACAAGTAATGAAGACTGACTAAACTTTCCCCTGGAAAGCAAAATGATCATCAACTTTTACCAAGTAAAAATAAACAGAAAAAATAAAAAATTCAAACTACCACTTGCAAGCCAGCGAAGGGTCAAAGCTAATCGTTCCTCAGGCGGTATGCACAATCTCAATCTTGTATCTTGCTTAGCAATCAGAGGAGCCACTTTTTTTAGGAGAGAAGTGAAGGAATCAGAATCCATTCTGAGAAAATTCCTATATCCATCTGGATCTTCTGCATGTAGTTTTTTAATTAGAGCTTGGTGAGCCCCCAAAAAACATCTGTTTTCAATCCATGTTTTAACCTTTCTATTTATTTTTTTTTGGATTTTACTTTTTGCAAGCACAACAGAAGCACATGACAAGGCCAGATAATCATCGTCTTCTACGTATTCATTTATTTTTTCCATACTAAATTTAAAAACAACATTATTCAAAGTTACCATATTTTAAAATTGTGTAATTATAATCTAAATTTAAAAAACCTGGTCGATTTGGGCACCAAATTTCGGCAAATTAGCAGTTCGCGTTAAACCCAAATTAAACACCTTAAAAAGTGTGAAACCGTAGTGAAATTTTAATACGTTATACTTTTTATGAAACTAATTCTATCTAAATTAAAGTTTGTTTCTGTGCACCCATAATTAAAACCCTATTCAACATGCAAGAACAAAGCACTTACTTTGAATGAATCCTCAAGACAGATGTGTTCATTTAATTTCTTTATATACACAACAAATTGTTTTTTTACTTTTTACAAGTTTTTTGATGTAGAAAATTACAAGATAGAACAGAACTGTTGGAGTTCCACAATTTCCTGTAAACCCTTTAATGCGCTATCTAAACCATAGCGGGCGATTTTGTTGCGTAAAGCTCACCAGGAGGTCACCTGCAGTGCATAACTAATTTGCTTACTAAAACAACCGGCTAAGTGTGACATGTGCTCTGGTACCAAAATAAATTATCATAATCTATGCACCAGTTCTGGCGAACAGTACCTGGTTGAAAAAACCGGTCAGTGTGTGTGCGCTCAGCACATCCCTAGATGACGCATGATAATTTCCATTGTATTTGAGCGCGCCTCTCTCTGATTGGCTGAGTCGGTTCAGGCTACGTGGAGGCGCGGACATATTATAAAAACTTTCTTTTTTGTCTTCTCGATTGCTTGTTGTTGGTTGCGTTATCGTTGTCCTCGTTGTGTAGAAATTTTGATTTACCTTATTTTGTGTTTTCGAAATAAACGTAGTAAGAGAACTTACAATGGTGTCAGAAGTGAAAGATTTTAAGTACGAACCTCTACGCCTTCGCGGAGGAGCTCCTGACGAAGAAGAGGAAGACGAGGCAACACCGGTAAATCGAACAGCGGTAAAACTACCACCTTACTGGCCGAAAGATCCGACGTTGTGGTTTGCGCAAGTGGAGGCTCAGTTTGCGATCGCGAACATTCGCAATGAGCAAACCAAGTTTTACTACGTTATCTCTAATCTTTCGCCAGATGCCGCATCAGAGGTTAGGGATTTGATCCTTCGACCCCCATCAAATCCTTACACAAGACTTAAAGAGACATTGATTGTGCGGACGTCCGAATCTGCCGCACAACGCATAAAAAAAGCACTCGATGCAACAGAGGTCGGCGATGTTAAACCAACTCAAATTCTCCGTGCTTTGGAGCAGCAGCTTGACGGTATGGAAACAAACGAGCAACTGCTACTACAAGTTTTTCTACAAAAACTGCCCGTAACAGTAAGGTCAATTGTAGCTGCCAACAGTGACAGAATGAAACCAAGTGAGTTGGCTGACTTAGCGGACCGAGTGTACGAACACCTTCCATCCGCATCTATGATCAACCGTGTCTCCGACCGCTCAGCATCTTCGTCATCGTCAACAAGCATCGAAACACGCATGTCTCGTTTGGAAGCGATGATGGAACAGTTGCTAACGCACCACACAACCCAAACAAGTAATTCAAATCGACGATCACAATCACGCAGTCGTCACAGTCAACAAGACGATGTCTGCTACTACCATAGGCGTTTTCATGAGAAGGCCACTAAATGCACAGCTCCATGCAGCTGGAAATCACAAAATCCAAAAAACGCCAATCAGCAGTGAGTCAGTCGGCGGCACCTCACTGCTGCAAGACATCATTTGCCGTTGCTGCCACTATCTTCAATCGCCCGATCCAACTGTTGGTCGACACAGGAGCTGACGTCTCATTATTGCCTTCTACATTCAAGTCAAAAGCCGTCCCATCGACAGTTACACTCACAGCAGCAAACGACACAAAAATCAAGGTCTACGGTTCTCTTACAACCACCGTTACCTTTCCTCACCTTCGCCGTTGTTTCGAGGTGGAATTCATCGTCGCAGATGTTCGAGAACCCATTCTAGGTGCCGACTTTTTCACACACAACCAACTACTCATTGACGTTTCACGTAAACGCCTTGTCGACTCTCAAACGAAATTATCGGTCCAGTTTATTGAAAGCCGCTCCAACGCTAATGGTGAACTCCAATTCCACGCAATAAAGACTTCGGATGACACCATCTCCAGTGTGCTGGCCAAGAATTCTGTGGTGTTCGACATCAACATTTCTCGACCAACACCAAATATAAACTTCAGCATTCAAACGACGGCCGTTCCAAAACCAGCGCAGGCATACCGTCTCAGCCCAGACAAGGTAAAAGCGGCTCGTAACGAAATTAACAATGAATTAAAACTTGGCAGAATGCGTCGCCCTTCTTTCCAGTAAAAAAACCAGACGGCACATGGAGATTTGTTGCAGATTACACTCGCCTCAACAGCGTCACAATCAAAGACAACTACATGCCACCACGCATTGATGACTTGCTGTCACGAATACCATCAAACTGCACATTCTCCAAACTTGATCTGCAAAAAGCTTTTTTTCAGATCCCAATAGCTAGAGAGGATCAACACAAAACAGCAGTTATTACCCCTTTCGGTTTGTATGAATATACAGTCATGCCTATGGGACTAAAGAATGCTTCTCAAACGCTCCAACGATTTTTTATTTTTTTTAGGGTGTCCTCGAAGCCAATACGCTGCTGTCGGTGCCACGGGACCACGAACGTCTTCCACGACAATCTTCCATTTTCCTCGATCGGCTGCAACCCTTCTCGCCCCATCGGCGGTCAGTCGCTTCCTCTTGAGGTCCCCATCAATAATTTTCAGCCATGTTTTCTTTGGCGCCGAACGTTGGATGCGCCAGCCAGGCGGTCGCTCCCGCCAAAGTAAACTATTGGGAAGCCGTTTACCATCCATTCGGCAGACGTGCCCGAACCACCGTAGTCGCCGTTTTTGGATGTGTTCGTCGATCAGTGGTTGTCGATCACACCGTTCACGGATCGTCTCGTTTCGAATGCGGTCGCGGATGGAGACTCCCAGTATTCGCCGCAGGCATTGCATTTGAAATACTTCAAGTCTTTTCACATCGGATTTAAACATATAGGAGGATCGGAAGAATCAATGTTCGGTAAAGACGAATTTTTGTCTTGATTGCAATGTTCGTTCTCTTCCAAACGCACCATCTGAGCGCTGCAAATGCCGCAGTCGCCTGGCCAACGTGGCTGTGGACGTCGGCCGACGACGACGTCTTCTTTTCCTGCACGATCGATCCAAGGTATTTAAATTTCGTCACCTGCTCGATCTGGACATCATTTAGGTGGACATGAGCTGGCGACCCGTCCGTTGTTAATACCTTGGTCTTCTCGGCGTTGATCTTTAGGCCGTATGACTTGGCAATATCGCCGATGTTGTTTAGGCAATCTGTAGCTTCCACGTCGGTGTCGGCGAATACGGCGCTATCGTCCGCGAACATCAGATCAGTGACAAAGTTGTTTTTGTCGTATTGAACACCACGCCTTCCTTCGAACGATTTCCTCATGATCGCATCGATCACGACGTTAAATAAAAGCGGAGATGCGACGTCTCCCTGTCGGACACCGGTTTGAATGGTAAACTCGTCCGATAGGTCGTTTCGAATTCGGATGCAGCTGGTCGAACCACTATACGACGCTTGTAACAAACGGATGACTTTCGGTGGTATGTTTTCTCTTTCCAATGCCGTCCACAATGATGGCCAATGGATGCAGTCGAAAGCCGATTTGAAGTCGATGAAGACAACAACAGTCCGCCGGCCACATCGAACCCTCTCTTCTACGAGTTGGCGTAGTGCGAAGATTTGATAGATGCATCCACGATTCGGTCGAAATCCGGCCTGTTCCTCACGGCACGATTGTTCACAATGTTTTTGTAGTCGTGACTGAATGATCTTCGTGAATACTTTTCCAACGATTGAAAGGAGACTAATGCCGCGGTAGTTTTTGCATTCTCGACTGTCTCCTTTCTTCAAAATGGGAACGACGATCGCTTTCTTCCACGCTGATGGTACGTACTCCGTGTCCCAGATGCATGTCAATAGGACGTGTAGACGTTGCAATAGAATGTCACCACCAGCTTTGATCATCTCGGCTGAAATTTGATCGATGCCCGGCGCTTTTCCGTTCTTGAGCGATTTGACGGCCGCTTTCACTTCGGCGATTGTTGGTACGTCGACGGGAAATGGGATCTGCGGTTGATCGATTTGTGGCGGGTCCGCGGCTGGTCCTGCAGGCGGATCGTGGTTGTACAGTTCGTGGAAAAATTCCCGCCACCTCTGTAATCGATCGGAGGACGAACTAACAAACTTTCCATCCGTTTTCCTGATGTTATCGTTGATCGATTTCGTTTTTCCGCCTAAACGTTGTAGTGTCTGATACAATGTTCGATATTCATGTCGTGATGCGGTTTCTTCCATTTCGGCTGCAACATCGTTCCAATACGCCTCTCGCTCGATCTTCATTTTCCGCCTTACCTCTTGATTAAGTCGCCGGTATTGTTCGAAATCGACGTGCTTGATTCTTTTCCGCTCAGCTACCAAATCCAGACACTCATCCGAAATCCATGGCTGCGTTCGTCGACGGATCGGCGGACATAACGGCGCCGCACATTCGATGACGGATTTGGTTATTTGTTTTTCTTCATCATTGACATCGTCCAATGTATTGAGGATCGCAAACTTGTTCGATAAAGCAAGCTGGAATTTGTGTCGAACTGCCGGATCGCGTAGGCACGTCCAGTTTCTCTTTACAGCCGCCGGCGTCTTCTTTTCTGCTTTTTGGAGTCGAAGTTTGGATACATCGACACAGTGCTATGTCAATCGAACAACACTATAGCTTACTGTGATGATATTCTTTTATTCACTACCAAAGAAATACATGCTTCAGAATTAGACAAGCTTCTTTCAATGCTACACCAGGCTGGTCTTGTTGTCAACCAAAAGAAATCACAGTTCAACGTGTCTGAAGTTCATTTCCTTGGACACAAGCTGATGTCATCTGGATATCAGCCAGCCTCTGAAAAAGTATGTGGTTTGCGTGATTTCAAAGTGCCAAAAAACTGTAAAGCAAGTGCGTCGGTTCCTCGGCATGATCAACTTCTATCGCAAGTTCATCCCCAATGCATCTGCCACCCAGCAACCGTTAACGTCTCTGACGCATAAAGGTGTAGTCTTCGAGTGGACATCTAATTGCCAAGCAGCCTTTGACAAACTCATTCAACTTGCCATAGACGCTTCTCAACTAGTGTACCCTGCTGAGAACGACTCATATGTCCTAACAACGGACGCTTCTGGAGTTGGTGTTGGAGCAGCACTACATTCTCAGAAAGGACCCTTTGGTTTTTTCTCACAACAATTGAAAGGCGCTGAGCTGAACTACTCAGCTTTCGACAAAGAGCTAACAGCAGTGTTTAAAGCTGTCAACCATTTTGAGTGGCTTTTATTTGGTCAAAAATTCAAACTCAAAGTAGACCACAAACCGCTTCTGCACATGTTCACAACACCATCAAAGTGTGAACGTCGCCGCAGGCAAGTTCAGTACTTGTCAACGTTTGACATTGATGTTGAATATCTGCCAGGGAAAGATAATGTTGTGGCTGATGCTCTGTCTAGACACGCAATTATAGACAGCGTCCAACTCAACTGAGGATTCGCTTCTCTGCCAGCCAAGGAGGTCCGTGCGTTACAAGAGGCAGACCATTCGCTCAGCGAAATGCCCTCCTTTTCAAAATCAGATGCATCAGGAGTCTGGCGTGAAACTGCAGGTGGCATTCTGGTCCCTGTCGCATATCGTGCCCAAATCATTGATGCAGTTCACTCTGTGTCTCATACTGGTGCAAATTCAACATTGCGGCAAGTCAGACTGATGTATTTCTGGCCCAACATGACTAAAGAGATAAAGCAGTGAGTGAAAGAATGTCCTGATTGTCAAGCTGCCAAAATAACCAAACACATCAAGCCCCCATATAAACATCTGGGGCAGCATGAGAGGTTTGCTGCAATACATATCGATTTTGTTGGGCCCCTTCCACCCAATAACAATAAACGATATCTGGTTACGATCTTTGATCGAACCACACGATGGTTTGCGGCTCATCCCACTTCTGTAGCTACGGCAGAAGCAGCATCTACAGCCCTCCTCCAATGGATCTCTCAACATGGGGTACCAGACATTCTCATCTCCGATCGTGGAACACACTTCGAATCACTTCTCTTCAAGGAAGTCGTTGCCAAACTTGGTGTGGATAAACGACGTGTAACTGCCTACCATCCACAAGCCAACGGTGCGGTGGAATGACAACACCGTCGCCTTAAAGAGGCCCTAAAAGCAAAATCAGAAAACGCTTCACGAGACTGGCTCAAGAATTTACCTTTAGTTTTATTAGGTCTCAACAATTCAATCAGCGAGGACACAGGAATAAGCGCCGCTCAGGCAGTGTACGGTCGACAGCTTAACATTCCCGGTTGCATTTTAGATGGAAATTTCAACCTTGATCATCCAAATACACCAAACCTTGATCAACCAAAGACACCAAACCGTGATTTCACACGTCACCAAGTATACATACCATCGGAGCTTCAAACTTGTACATACGCTTGGTTACGTAAACCAGGTCTAGTTGCTTCCTTAACATGACCTTACTCAGGACCATACAGGATCATGGCGCTGGTGGCAGAGCGGTAGAGCGTTCGCCTGTCGATCATTAGGTCGGCAGTTCAAGCCTCACCGGCGTCACCAGCGTAACTCCTTTCATTTCTCTATTGAATTGCCTAAAAATGTCGTTCTTTTGGTGTGCTAGAAGGTTTTCTACTTTTCAATTACTTGAAAAAATAATTTTAATTTTTTTTTTCATCGGCAAGTAAAATCATTTAATTAAATTGATAAACTACCGCATAATGCGTACTAAATAAAGTAAATAAATACTTACTATCGGCGGTAGCGTTTTATTTAGAATCTAAATTTAGAAAAATAGATGTACCGAAACTAAACAAATGAAACTTATTTCAAGTTGTAAAAAAAAATTAAATTTGGTAAATTTTTATAAATTTTGAAATTTTTTAATATTTATATATTTTTTCAATGAATTCCTTTAATGTAGTTATTAATATTGTCTGTCACGTATAGTTCATCATTCTATGTTATCTCGTTTCATTCGAGACAAAATTTCCACTTCAGTCGAGATCCCGATATCGTATCGTTATTGTTCGAGGCGTCTCGTATCATATCGTTTAATTCGAGGCAAATTTCAGAAATCGTATGGTATCGTATCGTTCCAAAAAAAAATAACGGGACGCAGAAGCTTAGTTATTTTTATAAGTTGTGGAAAAGAGGCTTTTTATGTGCCTCATGAAAGACATAGTTTAACATTTTTTTTGTTTATAAAAAAACCTTAATTTTAGACTTTTCAACCAAAACTTTTTAAAAGTTTTTGATTGTGCAGAAAAGAGACAAGTTATTTATTTTACTTAGAGTAATATGATTGTAGAATTTTTATTTCATTTTTGACTCGATTATGAATAGTTTTACCTGATGCTGGTTTCATCAAAATTTAAGTGAGGTAAATATTCAAATCTGATGAGTTAGCCACCACACCAGCTGTTCTTATGACTCAGATAATCACAGATGAAGATGAGAATAATTTGTTGCCCTCATGTTTTCTGGTTCTACATTTCATTATTTATTTTTATTAGGTATTTTTTCTTTTTTCAGTGGCAGCTGAAAGATATGATCCAGAAGCAGATGATGATGACGAAGGAGATATGGTTAGTTTTATAATTGTGGGTTTTTTCTCCTAAATTTTATTTATTTATAAATAAGAAGTACTTGTTTTTTTTTACATCTCCAACTGTTTACTGGTTCTCATTCTCATCAATCCAGTGTTTCAGACTCAAATTTATTAACGAGAGTTTATTTTTATAAGAACTTTTTTTCACATAGAATGAATTTTCACACTCATTACTTTAACAAAGATTTCAAGTGTCTTTTTGACCATACTGTTCGAGTGGGAATATTTTTTCTGCTGGTCAGTTGTAATGAATCTTGCGAATTGCGACACGAACATGCCGACCAAATGAAAGCTTTCCTGAAGTGTTAGAAAGCTTCAGTGCACTCAATTCTATGAAGCTTTCATCTTTTGTGAAGTTGAATTTTTTTCTGAGCTTTGAACCACTGTTGATGCGAGGACAACCTTTGATGCTGTACAGTAATGACATTGATGTTTTAGATGCATAATTTTAAGCTAGATTTTGAGCAGTTGGTATGTTTGAATATTATTTCAATGCTATTTTCAAGAATTTTTAGTTGAATATGGTGAAGTGGTAGCTTTCAGGTTCAGCAATAATTTTTGACTTTGAGTAGTGTATGTATATTTTTTGAGTAGTGTATGTATATTTCTTGAGTAGTATATGTATATTTTTTGAGTAGTGTATGTATATTTTTTGAGTAGTTTATGTATATTTTTGAGTAGTATATGTATATTTCTTGAGTAGTATATGTATATTTTTTTAGTAGTATATGTATATTTTTTAGTAATGTATGTATATTTTTTGAGTAGTATATGTATATTTGTTGAGTAGTGTATGTATATTTTTGAGTAGTGTATGTATATTTTTTGAGTAGTGTATGTATGTTTTTTAGTAGTGTATGTATATTGTTTGAGTAGTGTATGTATATTTAAGTTCTGTTAAAGAATGTTTTTGCTGGGAATATAGTCTAAACAGCCAAGTGTTCAGCAGTGTAGACTGTGTTATGAACCGGTAAGACATGTAAATGAATGACCATCCAGGAAAGAATGTCTTTACAAATGTTAATGACTGTGACTACAACGAATGGAGGTGGGTGGGGGTCTTGTAAAACCAGTGGGTGGTAGCACCAGGGGCACAACCAGCAGAAAATGCTGGGGGGGGGGCTCAAGTGTGAAAACGGGAAAAAAGCCCGCCGCAGTCGAAAAGTTTTTTTGACTATCTTTAGTCTGCAGTCTTTTTTGGCATCTTTAATAATATATTAATGATAGAAAATAAAGACTACAAACTGAAGATAGTCAAAATCAGTCTCAAACCATTTAAAGCAATTGTAAAAAAATAAGTTTATGAATAAATGTAGCATTCCCCACCCAAAGAAAAATCCCTCATATTTGACAAAAATTGCAGGGCCTTCCGATTTGGCCTAGGCGGAGGGCTTGCTCAAGTTTTAAAAAGGGATGAAAGGCCGACGCAGTCGAAAAATATTTTTGACTATCTTGAGTCTGCAGTCTTTTTTTGGTATCTTTAAGAATTTATTAATGATAGAAAATAAAGACTACAAACTGAAGATAGTCAAAATCAGTCTCAAACCAGTTAAAGCAATTGTAAAAAAAAAGTTTATGAATAAATGTAGCACCCCCCACCCCCCCTACCCAAAAAAACTCATCAAATTTGGAAAAATTGTAGGACCCTCCGATTTGGCTTGGGGGACTTGCGCCCCCCCTGCCCCCTTAGTTGCGCTCCTGTGTGGCACCCTCAAAGTTGAATATTTGATCTGTGTTTTCTATAGTGGAAGTTTTGCTTGAAAATTAGGTCACCATGGTAATGGAAACTTTCCTGCTTGCTATTGGGCATATATTTTTAGTAAGTGAAAAGTTTAAAAATTGTAAGTACTAATGTTTTTAAGAGGATAAAACGAAAGATTATGATGATGACTGTGGCGATGACTTTAGTGCAATACCTGCATTTATTACCTGTGCATTGTGCCTGTTGCTGTAGTTTATAATATTTTCTGTTTCCCATTAAAGTCGGTAATGAGCTATTTCTATAACTGGATATTCTGTGTTGTTTATAATTGATTTGTTTGTTAAATGTTTTTATTTATTTATGATTTTATAATGATGAAAATAGTAGCATATTTCTTACCAAGAGTAATCAATTTATCAAGATATTATGCTTGCTGCCTTGGTTGCTTAATAGTTAAAGTAGCTACTTTAATTGTGAGTTAGGTCATTAGTGCATGGGTATCAGGTGTGGTCCAGGTGATTATTTAATTGTGTCTGCATGAATAATTACATCATCATGAGATGTTTTGAAATGCCCAGAATACACAAAACAAAATAATTCTCATATCTGCATAGAGCAATAATGCACATTTCAACATATGGATTTTCTTTTATTTATGCTGCAAAAACTGGAAAATTAATATTCCAGATGGAATTTATAAATAAACGACAGCATTGCTGCACAGCGAGCTCTACCAAACACCAGCTTCGATTTTTTTGTCTCCAGCTTCAACCGTCAGAGAAATATATGAATTGATTTGTTTTTATTTTCATCTACGACAGGTCAAACATTCCAAGACTCCAGCCCAAGAGTCCCGGTTAAAGAATGCTGTAAGAAATATTCTTCTGTTCAAGTCCCTGGAAGAGGTCAGTTTTGTTTTATTTATTTTATTTTATTTTACTTAATTATTTTATTTTATTTATTTTATTCATTTATTTTTTATTCAAAGTTATTCTCATGCCGAACAAACTTACTCTCATATGAATAATTATAATCTGCATGATTTTTTCTAGAAGCAAATGAAGGATGTAATAGATGCCATGTTTGAAAAAAAGGTGAGTTCAAAATTTATATGGATTTATTTTTTTAAAAATAATTTTATATGTTATATATAATATAACATGTTTTGACTTTAATAATTTATTAAATCTTCATAATTCCATCAATATATACCTTATACAATCTAGATAGATGCATTTCAATGATCAATTATAAAGAGTGATTACAAATACATTTTAATGCATCTTTTTTAAACTTGAAATTGGGATTTTAGTTTAATATTTCTACTATTTAGATAGATAGAATCTAGATAGATGCATTTCAATGATCAATTATAAAGAGTGATTACAAATACATTTGAATGCACCTTTTCTAAACTTGAAATTGGGATTTTAGTTTAATATTTCTACTATTTTATGTGAAATTTTCTGAAAATAATGACTAAAGTTTTATAAAAAATTGTTGTTGTTTTCATATTTTATTTCTGTTACATTTTGCATAATTCAGTTGATTAGTTTTGTTTGATCTCTTTTTAGGAAATATATGTAATTGTATTTATGTAGTCAACATTAACTTCAGGTGTCTGTACGTACGTACATACGTTAAGGTGCATCACCAAATTGTTTTTTTTTATTTCCATTGTCTGTCATTTTATTTTGTTTCAATATTTTGCTTAAAAAGACAACATTGAGAGGTTCCTCCAGCCCTTGATAAATTTGCTGCTTTGTATCTAATTGGAGATCACTCATGCATGATAACTGTATTCCACCAAAAATATGTACTTTGCAATGGAATGTAAAAATGATTTTCAATTGAAAAATCACTCTGCCACTGAAGAACACCTGACGGTGATTGTGGATGATGCACGGAAGTTAAAAAGCTGCTGGTAGTGCCAATTTAATTCAAGGCTGCTGAGTGTGGAGAAATTATGGCTAAACTGTCAGTGAAACTAATGGCTGGATGACAGTGTAGTTATAGAGTTTTAAATATAATATTTGACATAACCAGCTCAAACACTGGCCATTTAACTGCTGTTTGTATCGCCATATGCCATACGAGATAACTCCTCTGGTCAAGCTGTCAGCATCATATCGGTATAGTTTTATTGTAGTTCTATTATCACATGTTTGAAGATTGAAGCATTAAAGTCGCCTGATGTGACATTATTTACAAGACTTCATGCAAATTAGCTGCATAATTCCCCTCACATAATTCCATTTCATCCAGCAGATCATGATGTGCAAATTGATGTCTATGTGAGCGATAAGAGCGGCTGCTTTGTTTTTGTTCCGACTTTCGAGTTTCAAGAAATTTGTCACACTTAATTAATTTCGTAGTCAATATTTTAGTCATCTTAGGTTAATTTCGCAGTTAATAGTTTGGTGTTTTGTGTTTGGTCGAGAACTTTCGTTAATGCCTCCAAAGTCAACCAAAGCTTCGACTTCCGAGGAGGTCTTGTTTGACTCTCCGGAAAGCATGTTCAACAAAATGCTGCAAATGAATGAAAAGTTGATGAGCAGCTTCAACGAAAAACTAAGCGAATGTTTGAACAAGCTGACCGAAAATATGACGATGATGGTTTAAAACGTGATGTTGGAAGTTACTAGGTCATTTACTGACTATCTTACAACTACGCTTACACCTTTACTAACAAAGCTTGAGGCATTAAAAGAAAATGATGCAACTGTTACCACCAACGTTGACACGGCTGCAAAAATAGCAACCAAAGCACTGTTGGACTTTGAGAAGGAAAAGAACGAAATAGAGCGAAGGTCGTTCAACGTCATTATTTCAGGCTTCACAGAGAGACCTGGTGCTAATGATTTGACAGTTTTTGAGGAGTTCTGTGAAAGAAACCTGACTGTAAAGCCACGAGTGGTTAGGACCAGGAGACTGGGCAGAGATAAGGGTCCTGCTTCCAAGCTCTGTGTCACTCTTGAAAGCAAAAGCTCTGTTGATGCAATCTTATCTTCATCTCGAGTCCTTAGAGCCTCACCAGACCCTGACTTGCGCAAGGTGTTTTTCAATCGAGATTTGACTCGCCGAACAAGCATATCTCAGAAGGGTTGAAAAACGCTCAGTTTCTCGAGACCAATCTACTGCTACCACAAAGCCCTTTAGATGTTAGACCTACCACGTGCAAATTGATTCTTACTAATCTCAGAAGTTGTAATAATAAGTTTAATGAAGTCTTTATGTTTTTAAACTCCAAGGAGCCTGATCTTTTTTGTTGCACCGAAACCTGGCTTAATCCTGACTCGCCCAACTCACTGTTTTGCCCAGATGGCTACAATGTGATCAGGCGAGATAGAAATTCAAAAGGTGGAGGAGTTATGTTAATTGTTCGAGACTGTTTCTCTTATCGAGTGGTCGAGATTCCTAATGAGTTTGTTAATACAGAGCTTGTTTGTGTCGACTTATCGGCTGATCATTCTACTTACAGAATCATAGTTTATTATCGTTCAGGAGGATTTGACTTAAAGGCTGAAAATTATGCTTCTGAAAGTATCAAATGCTTATATTACCTTTGTTCAGTCAAATACAACATCTGTTTATGTGGTGATTTTAACCTCCCAGCTTTTAATTGGACCTACAGCTCCTAACAATGACATCTACAGACTTTTCTTGGATTTTGTCAACGACTGCGGGCTCCATCAGTTTATTACTATTGCTACACGCCATACTAACATCCTTGATCTTGTACTCTCAAATGACCCTCAGTTTATATCATCAGTTGCAATGAAGTGCCCCATTTCAACCAGTGACCACAACGTCATTGTTCTCAGACCAAACATTCTTCATAAACCACACAATCACGAGTCTTCATCTACACCAACCTACAACTTTAGAAAAGGAAACTATTTACTTCTCAACGAACACTTCTCATACATTGATTGGAACATAATATTTCAGTTTTGTCCAAATGTTGATTGCTGCTGGAATGAACTCAAACACCAGATCAACCTAGCAATAGATATGTTCGTTCCTAAATTTTCAACCATTGTTCGAAAAAGGAGAGGATATCCCCATTATATCAATAAACTGATAATGATTAAATCAAAGCTTTGGAAGACGTGGAAAAAGGATAACAGTGCTTTCAACAAACATATCTATTACAAATTTGCCAAGAACTGCGCTGCAACATTGAGGGGCTACCACCAATCTCAAGAACTACAATTACTAAAAAGCAAGAATATTGGTCAGTTTTATAAATTTGTAAACAAAAAAATGCACACCAGATCTGGGGTCTCAGAGATTGCTCTCCCGGCTGCACTCTGATAAGAGAACCATTGGAAATTGCAAACACTTTCAATAACTACTTCACATCAGTTTTTACAAATGATGATGGCAGCAACCCTGTTATTCCTGTAAGATCATTTACGGAGATGCCAAACATAGAGTTCACTCCAGATATTTTTTTCATAACCCTTCTGGGTCTCAAATCTTCACTGTCAGCAGGACCTGACGGTATCCCAAACTTGTTTTTAAAAAAATGTGCTTCATCACTTGCCATTCCACTATCCCACTTATTTGATATCTCCTTCAAGGATCAAAGATTACCTCTAGATTGGAAAACTGCCCTGGTGACACCCATTCACAAAAAAGGTCCCACAACATCTCCTGAAAACTATAGACCAATATCAATTACATCAACTTGCTGTAGAGCCATGGAAAGAATAATCAACAAATTCATAATGAAATATTTGTTACATCACAACCTAATTGAATGCTGCCCAACAATGGACCGATGCCATAACAAACAGACAAAACTTGGACATCATCTATTTGGATTTTCGCAAAGCATTTGACTCTGTCTCGCACGTTAAACTTATGAACAAGATTTATACCTATGGTTTTGGTGATAATATGAAAGGCTGGATTATGGATTTTCTTAAATTGAGATCACAAAGAGTCAACATTAATGGCTCTATCTCTGATAAAGTTTCTGTCACAAGTCGAGTTCCTCAGGGCAGCGTTCTGGGGCCAACCTTATTCCTACTCTTCATAAATGATCTACCCAGCACTTTTGCTAACTCGGACACCATTTGCAAGCTCTTTGCAGATGATGTGAAACTTTACAACAAGTCTCCATCCCAATTACAATTTTCTCTCGACAGTATAGCAAAATGGAGTGATGACTGGCAGTTGCAGCTTGCTCCGGATAAATGCCAGATTCTCTCATTGATTGGCTGCAGACGAAGTTTAAACCCTTGCGATTATTTTATTAATAGTCACATGTTAGAAAGAGTAGACATAATTCGAGATCTAGGGGTGATCATTGATTCTTCTCTCCATTTTGACAAACATATTGATAACATCATAAAAAAAGCATCAGCTATATCCAAACTGATTCTACTGTCATTTTCTACAAGAGACCAAAACATTCTAATAAAAGCATTCTGTACATATGTTAGGCCAGTACTGGAATACAGCTCTCCTGTCTGGAATCCTCACAAGAAATCACTTATAGACAGGATAGAAAGAATTCAGAAGCGATTTACCAAAGCCATTCCTACTCTGACTCCTTATCCTTATATGCAAAGACTTAAACTACTCAAATTACACTCTTTAGAGAAACGTCGATTACTGGCTGACCTCACCCTTTGCTTCAAAATTAAAAATAACCTCGCTCAAACCACAATACCTCTCATCAATTCAAATTATTCCAGAACCAGAGGACACAATCACAGATTGACAACTAACAAATTCCGATGTGAAACCTCAAAACACTTTTTTTGCAACCGTGTGGTAAAACCGTGGAATTCCTTACCGGCTGATGTTGTAAATTCCACAACTTTAACCAGATTCAACTCATCAATCCAACTACTTAACTTTAATCAATTTCTCAGATTTCGGGTGCCTTAGAACAATGACTAGAATGTCTAATCAATTTTTTTTTTAAGTTTTAATCTGTGTGCCTTTTTTTTTGTAGTCTAGCTCTGTTGCTCTATCATTTTTGTTTTTGTTTTAATGTTGCAACTTGTTCATGTAAGTGGCTGATAGCCCTTTGACCTTGTCTGAAATAAATAAATAAAATAAAATAAAATAAAGAACTATGGGCGATGTCAAAAATTGATGTTATTGCTCTAGCTAAAAGTTAAATTTCTCTGTGATAACCATAAAGAATTTACTGAACTATCTTTTATCTGTCGGCTGCTTTCGAAGTCCAAGTGACTTTTAGACGACCTTGCAAACTATATAAGGCTAGAAGGATGACCAAACATAATTAGCTTTAAATTGCTTTTTGTGATTCAAAGTTTGCAGAGCTGTAGCATAGTACAATTACCAATCAGTGAATTTGTGAATCTATACAACATTCAATACTCATGTTTACATAACATGTTGGCTCACATGCTGGAAAAAAACTATTGACTTGCCTTGGAATAATTGCTGCTGTGCATGTGCCTACAGGAATATAAAGTCAGTGACAAGACTATATCTCAATCATCAGTTCCAGTATTATAAAAATTTGTCATAAATAGTTGTGAAAAGAATGCAGTTAACCTGGTTTTGTGTTAAGTTTGCTGAATAACAATTTGATCATATTTCTTTTCTTTGCGCTTGAATTCTGTTACAAAAGTGATGAATAAGTAACATCATATCTGCACCAACAGACTAAGTAAGCATTGAAAGCGTATAATAAATCAATAATTGTTTAACGCTTCTCATTAGCACTACTACTACTGTAATAGTGAATATTAAAACAAATTTTTATTTTTTTTATTTTGATGGTTCTCGATTATTAAATCATTGATAATAAGTCATGATGAAGATTAGTTATTAAGCAGTTGTTCTCTAGGTGTGTGTGGTCAGAGTTTTCTAATTAGGCTCTGTAGCTCGCCCCCTCTTCATGTCTTGGAGTGGAAGTGTGCAAACTTTTTAATATTGAACTCATTCGTCTCACTAGAATGCCTCATCACTATTTTGACTTGACTAGTGGTAACTAGTTCACTACAATCTGCTTTTCTGTAACTTTATTTTTATTGATTTTTTTCTGCTTTTATTTATAATTTCTGTAAAGTAGCTCTGTGACAGCTTTCATTCACTGCTAGGTGATGCTATATACATTCTCCATGCATTACATTACATTGCTACTATATACAATAGGTCAAAAGGAGTACAGTCATTGACAACTGACACATGCCATCAAGAAATTAAAGTTATGCTGAAGGCATTTATAATTTTTTATTTACAAAAAGTTGAAAATTTCTTTTTTACAATCTCAATGATGATTAAATTAAGAGTGATCACAAATAACATTTGCATGGACATTCTTAAACTCAAAACTGGAATTCCATCTTCAATTTCTGCTTATTTCATGGAAATATTTAAACATATTTCACATAATCTTTATAAGTTTTTATTTCATTTTTATTTTCTGTCTTATTTCAGATATTCCGCTTAATTATCTATATTTTATCTTTTTTAGGTGGAAGTTGGAGAGCATATTATAGATGAAGGAGATGATGGGGATAACTTCTATGTAATAGACAAGTTAGTTACCCATTTTATTATAACTTCTTTTCATTTAGTTTTTGTTTTGTTTTATTGTAACATGTTGCATTAGGATGAGAAAACATTTTTAAATCAATAGAAGTAGGTTGTTCTTCTATCCCACAATCAGAATAAATAGGATCATGTTCAACAGGTATCAGTTTATTCATGTTATTCCTCTAATGCAAACTTTCAGTTTCCATCATATATCATACATCTACATGTACCACAAAAAAAAACCTGAAGCAACTTTCCTGTCAATATAAAGGGTGTGATCAGAAGTTATTTTCTACTTTTTGGCAGGTTATTGACAATACAAAACCTCTTTCAAGAAGTTGCTTGTTTTTTTTAGAAATTTATTCTATTATTTTATTCTGCTATCTTTTTATCTGAAGGCACGGTACCACTGCCAGTGTCTTGTTCTAGCTCCACAAGTTACCTAGAGTTGTTGAAGCAATTTACAGCTTATAAGACAAATCAGAGTCTGCTGACATTAAAATCATTATTTTGAACCCAAGGCTTGTTATATATATATATATATATACGACTCTACTAGGAATCGAACCCACGTGTCTACGGCAACACCGCCTCGCCTAAATGCAAGCGCTCTTACCAACTGAGCCACCGACCATCACCAAAAAATGATGGCTAGAAGTCTCAGTCTTTCGGAGCTACTTAACATTAGACTACGACTTTGATAGGCTCAGAACTCCTTACTTCGGCTCGACAGCTAGTCTGCTGCCAGATAGATAATTTTTATGAAGTGAAACATTGCGTTGAAATGTTTTGAGAGCCTACAAATAGGATGACTAACTGTCACCACAAATAACGCAAATATTTATTCGACTCTACTAGGAATTGAACCCACGTGTCTACGGCAACACCGCCTCGCCTAAATGCAAGCGCTCTTACCAACTGAGCCACCGACCATCACCAAAAAATGATGGCTAGAAGTCTCAGTCTTTCGGAGCTACTTAACATTAGACTACGACTATGATAGGCTCAGAACTCCTTACTTCGGCTCGACTCGACAGCTAGACTGCTGCCAGATAGGTAATTATATGCGAAGTGAAACACTGCGTTGAAATGTTTCAAGAGCCTACAAATAGGATGACTAACTGTCACCACAAGTAACGCAAATATTTATAAGACTCTACTAGGAATTGAACCCCGTTTCTACGGCAACACCGCCTCGCCTAAATGCAAGCGCTCTTACCAACTGAGCCACCGACCATCACCAAAAAATGATGGCTAGAAGTCTCAGTCTTTCGGAGCTACTTAACATTAGACTACGACTATGATAGGCTCAGAACTCCTTACTTCGGCTCGACTCGACAGCTAGACTGCTGCCAGATAGGTAATTATATGCGAAGTGAAACACTGCGTTGAAATGTTTCAAGAGCCTACAAATAGGATGACTAACTGTCACCACAAGTAACGCAAATATTCATACGACTCTACTAGGAATCGAACCCACGTGTCTACGGCATATATATATATATATATATATATATATATATATATATATCTTTGAGACACGCTCTAAGAAACACAACTCGCCATTTGTCAGAAACAACTTTTCGAGCCAAATTCTCGACCTTTCGGCACAAAACTCTCTGTTCGAGACTACAATTAGCCAAAAACTTTTCCATTAAACTTTTATTGTCAGACCGACGGACCGTTTCAGCTATGTCAGCCATCCTCAGGGTCAAAAGTAAAACGAGAAAAGTAAACAAACAGAAAGAACCGAAATTGTCAAAGAATTAGCACACTAACAAAAGAAAAAACGAAAAAACACTCTACCTATCAAATCAAAAGAATATAAAATTTATACTATTGGAAATTTTATAATTTGATGGTGTCTGTTGATGGTGCATGTGTTTCAGAGGGGATATCTGGTCCGTTGAGCTTGTCTCACTTAACTGATAACATTAATATTACAATTAGACGGAGGAGATGATATTGTTTTGATATGATATATAAGCCTCTTTGTCTGTTTCACATTTCTTAAAACTTTTGATGAATTTTATAAATTTAAATTATTATCTCTCGATTTAAATTAATATAATTTTTAAATTATTTTTTATTTTGGTTTTATTATTATTATTTTATTTTTATTATTATTATTTTATTAATTATTTTCTGCTTAATTTAACGTTCATCGTCCCGATTTTAATTATTATTATGTACTGTATGTATTAACTTTTAGTTACATTAAGACAATCAAAATAACCCTGACGATGGCCGCAATGGCTGAAACTTGCAAGTTGGTTGCTAATAAAACGTTTGATTTTAGATTTAGTAAAAGTATTTCTCACTTAAAATATTTTAAGCGTTTAATTGACAAAACCGCGTCTTCTAAATGGCGTGTATATTTCAACAGAGCATGTTTAAATGAATATATATATATATATATATATATATATATATATATATATATATATATATATATATATATATATATATGTATATATATGTATATATATATGTATGTATATATATATATATACATACATATATATATATATATATATATATATATATATATATATATATATATATATATATATATATATATATATGTGTATGTATATATATATATATACATACATATATATATATATATATATATATATATATATATATATATATATATATATAAGCTTCTGCGTCCCGTTATTTTTTTGGAACGATACGATACGATACGATTTCTGAAATTTGCCTCGAATTAAACGATACGATACGAGACGCTTCGACCAATAACGATACGATATCGATACGATACGATACGATTTCGGGATCTCGACTGAAGCGGAAATTTTGCCTAGAGATAACATAGAATGATGAACTATACGCGACAGACAATATTAATAACTACATTAAAGAAATTCATTGAAAAAAATATATAAATATTAAAAAATTTCAAAATTTATAAAAATTTACCAAATTTAATTTTTTTTTACAGTTTCATTTGTTTAGTTTCGGTACATCTATTTGTCTAAATTTAGACTCTAAATAAAATGCTACCGCCGATAGAAAGTATTTATTTACTTTATTTAGTGACGCGGCATGATAATGATGACAAACACGAGAAAGTGCCTCTATGCAAGAATTAAAAAAGTGAAAAAACCCAGCGTGTTTATTTATAGGCGATGGCGAATGCGGTTAGCAATAGCAAGAAAGAAGCTGAGAAAGTTTCGAATTCCAGCTGCAGACGATACGGGCTACGGCACTGTCGTGCACACTACAGGTGGCACACACATACTCACACACAACCAAGAATATCATCGAGATTATAAAGATATATCTTAGATGAGCTACTATTACGGTCAATTACGGATATCGAAACACTAAAATAATCATTCCAATTCTATGTAACAAATTTGAAAAAATAAGTTTATTTTTTTTTTTTTTTTTTTTTTTTGGTTTAATTTGTTTATTGGGATGATGATAAGCAAAAAAAAAACAGATCACAAGAAAAAGTACAACAAAATAAACATCACCCAAAAGGAGTCTCCCAAGGGAATTACTTCCCATCTAGGGGATATCCTTATAGTAAATAATAAAAATGAGAATAAACCACAAACAGAAAACACAAAATATCAAACAGACTAAACCAAAACATAAACATAGAATGATCATTTACTATTACATTACTCATTATTCTCATTAATAATAATAGTCATCGATGTCAGCGATTACGATTGCCTTGTAGGGCTTGTAATATCACTAGTATGCAGAGCTCGACTAGCAGCCTAAGAGGAGCGTGGCTTTTTTGCTGCCGGTTCCCAGACTAAAAAATCTAAAAATAGTAAATAATGGGGCTACAGGCTGTCTGGAAAACCGAATTTAAAGTGGGGATGATAATAGTTATAAACTTCTGTCAATAGGTAGATTAATTAATCAATGTTGATGAATCAATTGCAAATATTCACAGTTGTGACAATCGTTAATTAAATATGTATGACTTTCGTTATTTATTGGAAAGTATTTTAAAAAAATCCCGATATTTTTCGAGATTTTAATCGAGAATGAAATTTTAAGTATCGCCAATTAATATCGATACGAGACTTCTTCCGCAGGCTGTATCGTTTCAATAGTGATACGGGAATCCCGTATCGTTTTGAAATCTCGATTGAATTCGAGATAACGATATCGGGACGCAGATGCTTAATATATATATATATTTATATAACAGGGCTGCCCAACCAGGCGATCGCGACACGAATTTTCGTCGATCGTATACTAGTCTACTACAAACTAAAAATGTTAAATCCTGGAAAAAAATTGAGTAAATTAAAAAATATGTTTTAAGTAGGAACGGGTGAAGTAAAATTTCTTTAGGAGTTTCCAAATCTTTTTGTATCGAAGTATATGTAAATATTTATATATTTATAGATTTATAATAATTATCTATTAAAAATTATATTATTATTGAATTTAAAGATTTATTGCACCTAATTAAATTGAGAAACATAAACTTTCTTTTGCAGTTAAATTTATTTTTTGTACCTTTCATTTCAGTTACACAAACGACACTTAAATTAATGTCCTTCTTTGGAAATCAGAAATTCTTTAACAGATGTTCACCTCGATCAATGTTTAAAATTACTAGTGTCGTCATATAATCCCGATTTTGAAAAAATTGCTAAGTCAAACCAGTGCCAAAGATCACATTAATATCTGTTTTTTTGAATTCATTATTAATTTTTTTTGAATTTTTTGTTATTATTCTCTTTGTACACAATTTTTAAATTTTAAAGTAAAGTGAAATAAACTAAAGTTATACTAATTGAAGATCTAATTTATTTGGACATGGATAGATGTTGAGGTAGTTGGATTAAAAAAAGTGGATCTTTAGTATAAATAGGTTGGGCAGGCAATATATAGCAATATATACATATTTATTTTTAAATAATTTTTTTCAGAATTGTTTTGTAATTTTTGAATGTACTTTTAAATCATTTCAACCTCAAAAAGTCCTTCTTTCATTATTTTATTATATTTCAGAAAAACCATTTTGGCTCAAAATTACTCCAACCTCAAAGCAGCACAATAAATATGCAAAAAAACTCGTTTTGAGAAACTCAAATCAACAAAATATGGGGGTGTTATTTGATAGGGAATGCATTAAAAACTATATGTAAATATAATGTACACTACATTACACTTTTGTAATCCACCCTTGTCTATATATTTTTGTTTCTGTATTTGAATTGGTTTGTTTTTCTTAAACAGTGGAAAGTACGAAATACAAGTTGGTAATAAGGTGGTCGGAAAGTATGACGAGCAGGGAAGTTTTGGAGAATTAGCTCTTATGTACAACATGCCGAGGGCAGCCACCATCATTGCACTCACTTCTGGTTCACTGTGGGCCATGGTTGGCATTGGTTTTCTTTTTTACTTTTATTCACATTTTGAGGTTTTTTTAGTAGCAAACATGTTTTTGATTTTTAAATACAAAATTTTTATGAAATTGAATATGAAACATTTTTTTAACACTTTAATATAGACACTCAATAATTAAATTTTTTAATGATAAACTATACCACCATAAGCATAGTTAACATTAAATAGTTTTAGAAATAAAATATTTTTTAAGGATCGTGCCACCTTTAGAAGGATTGTATTAAAGAGTGCATTTAGAAAAAGAAAGATGTATGAAACCCTACTGGAGAGTGTACCGATCCTGCAATCTCTTGATGTGAGTTTTATTTAATGATTTCCGGTTTAAGAGTTATAACGATCATGAAATTGTATTATTTCTGATGCAATGATGTCTATTTCAAAAGTAATTTTTTTATCTTACAAGAAAATACTTTATGATATTTTTTCACATCATATTTCAACTTTATTCGTTTTATTTAGCGAGCAACTTTTTAAATATAAAAAACTATGTAGAGTTTTTAACTCTCCCAAAACTAGCTATTTTGTTTTCTAGAATTTAATTACAAATTTGAGATAAAGTTGTTAGCTGTGTTCAGCTTATCAATTATAACTTTTTGAAATTGATTTTATATTCACATATATTAACTATATTTCTTCTTTATTTATATAATTGTTTAGTAGTTAGTATTTCGTTATACGACGAGTTAATGTAAGCTGTGTACATATCCCTCATTACTGACAACTTCCTTAGTATCGGAAAATCAGAACGTTGATTTTCCGCAGCATGGCTTCTTGTTAACAAAGTTCGTTTCGGCTTGGAATCTTTGTTTTCGCTCGTTAGATTAAAAGGAATAAAAACGAATCTATATAATGGTATGGGCGCAGAGGTGCAAAGCAGGCGCGGTCCCAGGATTTTCTGGTGGGGGATGATAAATTTATTGTTGATTGGGAATCTTATGTCATACTTTTATTTTTTAGATTTTAAAGTTATCATCAAGTAATGGATTTGTTGTAAGAAAATTGCGTTTTTGAACATAATAAATGTGTATGTTCTTATTCAATCTCCATAAAAATACAATACAAAATAACTTTTATATCGTGCCCTTATAAAAAAAAAAAAAAAAATTCTTTCTCAAAGGCGCGCATTCATCAACATTTCATAATCAAAAACTTATTAAAAAGATTTTTCTTTAGCCTAATTTTAACTTGTTTAATGTCTATAAAATGACAAACATCCACTCTCCTTCAACCTCAGTAAACGCAAATGCAATATTCAAGGAGGGTTAGGTTTCAAACAAAAATTTGACAGTTTTGTTAGTCAAGTTCGACTCAAATGTATTTTCGTTCGTTGAGAATTCGATAGAACAAGTAGATAAATGACAATCTTGTTGTTCAGGGTTTGAAGTTTGGGTAGAACTTTGCATTCAAAATGCTTAGTGGGTGCCGATTAATCTTAATAAAGCTGCTGTAGTGCATTTTTATGCTGGAAGTGCAAGATTTTTGCTTGACATCTTCAACACAATAATTGCAGTTGAATTAGTAAAACAAATATTGATTTATGAAAAATACAATTAAGTACTTTACCACCTTCAGACTTTACAGAAAACAGTATGTATTTTCCCTTTTCGATTAATATAGGTATATATGAAAAAACTAGTGTTCTAAACTCACACGAACTCAATTTTTCTTTAAATTTTTTTAAACGATTAACGCCAGTAAACAACGAAGAATAGAAATCCCGAAAACAACTGAAAACCAAATGAGAATCGCCTTAGCTGGATAACCTCATTTATAAGCTGCTAGTTGGCAGGACATAATCGCCTTCGGTTGGTCAAGCGTATCCTACTTAGGTATAGTAATGATATATTAATTGCGCATTGCTGATGCCCACAGATTTCTTCATATTTTATAATTATCTAGGTTAGATAGATAGTTGGTGTTTGGCAGGGGATTGTTTTGTGTACGTTTAACTTTATTTATTCATTGAAAAAAATTGAGCTCTGAGGCTGGTGGGGGGATGCAAAACTGTCAAATTTTTGTTTGAAACCTAATGGTATGACCGCGCCTGGTGCAAAGAGAGAATTGAACAAGTCCAAGCAATAAACAAAGTTTTTTTTAAAAACACACTTTTACATTTTTAAATTATGTAAATCGATATCTAAATGCAATAATAGTTTTACCATTGTTTATAGTAATATTTTAGTCAAAATTTTAATAAGTTTTTGACCATCTATTACTGCAAAACTTTTAATAGGAAAATAATTCAGTTGACAGTGCAATATTCCACTATTTTAAAGAAAAAGTCTAGGTATAAAGTATTGTGCAAAATTATTTTTATTCAAAATTTTATATCTGATGGTGATATATTCTAAAAAAGTAGAAATTTTTAGTCATAATCAGGTTTACCTAAAAGTTCTTTTAATTGATGCAAGCGCCATCTATTGAATAATTTGGAATTACACAAATCACTAAAAAGCGCTTTTTCAACTTGTTTCAAATAGGGCTGTGCCGGTATGGTGTTTTTTTGTCGGTACCGATACCGGTATTTCCGGGCCAAAAACCGGTACTACCGGTACCAGTACCGGTATAATTTTGAAAGCCTGAAAATGGCTAGAAATAGTGTCTGAAAGTACGTTAGTGTTACCAGAGATGTTGTACTTGGTACTCGTACTCGAGTACAACTTGAGTACGTTTTCAAATGATTTTATTTAACTTCACTCGTCTCTCTGTTTGTTTGTTTGTCTGTGGTGACCAAATACCGGCCGATATACTGGCATACCGATATACCAGCACAGCCCTAGTTACAAAATATATATTGAAATCGCTTCAGAAATGATTGAATATTGTTTCGAGGTGGCTAAAATCTATGCTGAAAGTTCTACGTAATCTAAAATTTGGTAAAAAATCAATTCTGATTATTCAATCATTCAATATTTTGCCAACGACACCATTAAAGATAATTGCGATATCAAATAACTTGAAGGCTTCACATAGTTGTGGGTGTGATGAAATTGATCTACAGTTAGCTAAAGTCTCGATACCACACGTTGCCCATCTTCTGTTGGTCCTAGTAAACCGGTCTATCCATTCGGGAAAATTTCCCAATCAGCTGAAAATTGCCAAAGTGATTCCTCTACACAAATCTGGTGAAACAAATCTTATAACCAACTATCGGCCAACCTCTGTTTTAAACTATTTCTCAAAATTTTTTGAGAAAGTTATTTATTTATAACAGGCTATTTAGTTATCTGTCTAAATTTTCTTTCATCTCAAGTAATCAGTATGGTTTTAGAAGGGATTACTCAACATGGATGCCTCTGGTTCGCCTACATACTGAAATTACGGAAGCTATTGACAACAAAAATATGCTATCGGAATATTTCTTGATTTGGCCAAGGCCTTCGACATGTTAAACCATCAGATACTAATTAAAAAAATGGAATATTATGGTATTGCCCTCAGATGGTTTGAAAGTTATTTGGAAAACCGGAAGCAACAAGTCGACTTTGGTGGTGCCTCGTCATCCTTTCAACAGATTTCTTGCAGTGTGCCACAGGGCTCTGTTTTGGGACTGCTCTTATTTCTCATATATATTAACGATTTATGCTCTGTTACAAACACATTCGAATAGTACCTATTTCCTGATGACACTAATTTGTTTAGTTCATGTTATGACATCACTTCTTTGTTTACGAATGTAAATATTGGTCTGGACATGATCTGTGAATGGTTTTTCGCTAATAAACTCTCATTAAACGTAAATAAATCCAATTACATCATGTTTCATAACCCAACATGTAACGTCAATTGTGATGTTCACATGCGTATGAATAGCCTCATTATAAACCGTGTTGCATGTAGTAAATTTTTGGGTGTATGGATTGATGAATGCCTCAACTGGTCTGATCATATAACTTATATTAAAGGCAAAATAGCGAGAAACATCGGAATTTTATCATGCGTCAGTAACTTTATTGATTTTAAAACCGCCCTCATGCTCTGTTATTCTATTATATTTCCATATCTATCTTATTGTAATATAGTGTGGGCATCTACTTATTCTTCACGATTGAAACCATTATTTATGCTTCAAAAGCGTTCCATGCGCATTCTCCTACACTTGCATCCAATGTCTCATACTCAATTGTTATTTACTGAAAACAATATTTTAAATGTTTTTCAACTAAATCTCTTTCAGATCACCACCTTTATGTATAGACTTGATAATGGTTTGTTACCACCCACGTTTTTAAATTACATGGTACGATCATCTGACATTCACGATTACTTTCTTCGCCATAAGGACCGATTTCGTTCTGAACAAGCCCGAACTACCTTGAAACTAGACCTCCTAGCCGCCGCCGCCGCCAAACTTTTTACAGCCGCCGTAAATCAGCCGAAAAAAAATTACGGTTAGCCGGCGGCCAGCCGAAAACGGTACGCCGAAAATCCGCTATAAGATTTCCGAACGCCAGCTTAACCTAGACCTTTTTTGTATTAGTTACGTTTGACTCATTATAAAACTAATTTTCAATGTAAAAGTGCAAAATCAACTATTATGTATATATTGGTGTGCAATGTTTAATTTCCTGAATTTCTTTCTGAAATCAATTACGTTGTCTAATTTTCATTATATTATCTTTGCTTTACTTATTATCGCTACTGACACGCTTTAAAATAGGAATAAATTTAAGTATCACATTTCTTTTCTCATGTTAATAGTTAATAATTAGATATTATAGATAATTAACATGTGGATTAGTTATGAACAGCCGCAGATCAGCTGATAAATTAAATCAGATTGTTTTTATACATGACAATTTTAAATTTTCAATGTAAAATTTTTTTTTCATATTACTTTTTATGATGTAATTTTGTTTATCATATGACATTTTTGATGATTTAATTAACTTTTATGACAATTGCTATTAATTTGATAATTTATATATTGGTAATAAATTTTGAACTTTATTAACTTTAGTATTTAATTTTATATTAAATTTTAGCCTAATTTAAAATAATTATCAGCCACAAATTTGAATCATGAGCCGGATAATTTAAAATTCAAGCCGAATATTAATTTTACGCGTAAATTCGGCTAATCCGGATATCAGCCGAAATATTTGTTCAGCCAGCCACAAACATAAAAAAATTTGGCTAGGAGGTCTACTTGAAACTGTTGTCCTTGAAATGCCTTGGACATCGTGTTTATTCTAAAATACCATGCCATGTTAAATCTTCATCATCTTTGTCTAAGTTCAAAACATCATATAAATTTCACTTATTACACAATCATACGTAGGTAGCCCCTTATCGTGGGAAATAATTCCCTTGAGTCTGACCTTGGAACTTACTGTTACTTATTTACTGTCACTTGCAATCGCGATGAACGCTCGCTGTATTTGATTTGAATTTTCTTTTTTTTTCATTTCTTTTGTGTTTTGTTTGTTTTGTGAATAAATGTTCAGTTTTTTTTGTTCCAAGAAAAAAATCAAAAATTTGACCACAAGAAGTTTGAAATTTGAGAAAAATTTGACAGATAAGCCAAGTTAAATCAAAGTGTGTAAGTTGAGAAAATTAGAGTAATAATAAGCATTAAACTGAATTTATAAAGTTTTGAGTTATATGAGTGTAATTGATCTGAAGACTCATCTTCAAACAAAAGTTTCACAGATGCGGTGCACACCCAATCACAAGCCAAATAAGATCACTTTCAATTGCTTCTTGAAGGAGGAGATAATGTTAGGTCACTAGGACTGGAGGGTAGAGCATTCCATGCAGCGGGTCCAGAGTAAAAGAATCCTCTGCATCCTAGGGGAGTCCTTGTGGCAGGGATCACCAAATTTCCATGACTAGAGAACCAGTGTACAGAGCTTGAATTACACACATTTCTTCACAGGCAGCCAATGCAGCTGATTCCGCATGGGTCCAGTGATGCCCACTAACAATGGCAGGTGTAGAATGAGCTGAGCGCCGCTCGCAAAACAGATTGAAGATCATCAAAGACATTTTTAATATTGAGGTGTCGTATGAAAAAAAGTTGTGTGAATAAAGTTAGTGATGCTGGATAATGTTCAGTGGTTGTTGAAGTTGTTTCATTTTAATAATGTTATATTAGGCTAAAGGCACGTTTACACAAGTAAACGTTCTCATGCATGACAATGACATCTTGGCAGCCAACTTTCAATGCATTAGTAAATATATTCATGCGCACAACCACATTACTTATTAAATAAGCGATGTGATTGGTCGTCATGGTCATGCATTCTGCGAATCAAAAATAAATTATTTTGAAGATATTTTATTTATTGAAAAACATAAAATCTATCTACAATTTCATTTTTTTATTAAAATTGCATTTTTTTTTATAATAATTAATATTACATACGTAACTTAGGCGCTCGTCCACATTTTCCATAAAATAGCCTAACTAAAGTCACGTTTTATAACTAAAATTTATTGTAAATTATTATGAAAAATTTTAATAAATTTTTTGCAAGATAAATTAGAGTAAAAATGGCAAAACACACACATGCATTATTGACATAAATAGCCCAAAAAAATGTGCATTGCAATTGTCTCGTGTAAACTTCTACTGTCGCAAAGATGCAGCTGCATTTTGATTTGGCTCCAGCGAATCTTTGCCCGTGTAAATGCACCGTAAGACAGAGGTAAATTAGGGTGGGTTTAGATAGGCTGATGACTGAAGAAATCAAGAAGGGATTGGAAAAAATTAACTGGGTGGATGGGAATATTAAAAATGAGTTTTGGGTGAGAGTTGGGTGTCATCAGGAATGTTGGGTCAGATCAAATTCATCCAAAAGGCCAGTGATGTCGCTCTTGATAGATAATGATGATGATGTGGCTGGAGCAGTGAAATTGCTACATAGGATTAGGTTTTAAGTGGAATGAAATGGAAGAATAAAAAATGAGCACAAAATCGCTTTCAGGAGGGTGATATATAAAAATAATGATGAAAGGAGGTTTGTGACATTATAAAATGTTTGTGACATTGGTGGCTAGAATGAAAACGAGATTAAAATTATTGGTGGAAAACAATGTGAGTAGCTTACAATGAATGTGATTGTGGCAGATGAGAGCATGACCACTGTCTTTACTCTAGAACTATTTGATGACTTGTGATGTTGATGAATGACTGAGTAACCAGGTGGTGAGTAGCTGTAGTGGATATCTTGTTTGGTGTTAGGGTCATCAAATTTAATTTCTCTTCCAATGAGGCACAACAGACAGATATAAAAACAAATCTCCCACAACATCATGGACAAAAGCTGCTTTATTAACTGCAGATTGAGGATTGTTTAAAAAGCCTATGTTGAGTTTGTTTTCTGGTTGAAGTTTATTCTTATTTCATATTTTGTAGGTTGTTTCTTGCAGATGGCCATATTTTACTGCAGAGAGATTGGGCAAGTTTACAGAGATAACCATGTGTAGACAATTTTTTGGTGGTACCATGGGGTCGCTATGTTTTTGACTGTGGTGTTGATGATTAATATTCATGGATTAATATCAATATTTTGGGATTTTTCTCATGTTCAAGCAATATTTTTTTTGAATTACTTGCATAGCTAGAAAGTTGGGGAGGATTTCAAAAAAATGCTTGAAAGACTTGGGGTAACTAAAACTGGGAATTAAGCATTGTGGGATGGATAGGAATGAGATAATAGGCTGTGGAGATAAGTAAAAGGGGTTCAGCGGACTCCAAGTTGCTAACAAATACTAAATTTATCTTATAAGGTTGTTGCAAAGGTATTTATAAAGGAAATATAATGGTTTGAAAATAAGTTAGATATTGTGCAAAATTAAGAAGTTATGAACGAAAATCCGTCACGATTTTTGGTGTTTCCCATATCTAGAGACAGTTTTTCACTCACGTTTGGGGTCCTATCTTCTAATTTTCGCCATGGGTTTGTGACATCCTGCATTGGAAAGACCAAATAAGTAACTAAATAAATAAAGATATTAAGTTTTTTAAATATTCCTTAAAATAAAAAGTACCAAGCCAAATTTAAATTTTCAATTGCAATCTTATGGTACAAACCAAAAAGCTCTAATTTAAGTTTATTTATTAATAATAATAATAATAATAGACCACATAGGCCCTGATTAGTAGTAATAGTGAGGTATACTCCTTGGGAAGAATGCACGAGAAGCAACTATAGGAAGAAGCTAATAAGATGTGATTGACATTTGTTTGGCACACTATATTTGTGTTTTGTTTGGGTGGTGATGGAATGTTATCGGTTTTTGTGGAGACGGGAAGGAGGATTGGAGGTGGTATATGGAGATGGGATGGATATGGTAATAACACTGTGGTAATGCTGTGGGATAGAAAAAATTGTTTCCATGCACTCTCTAGTTTCTGATAAACAATGCTTTGTTTTTTGTGCATCTAGTAAGTTTAATTTAATGTAATTTAATTTGATTGAAGTTTAACCGGTAAGTGCCAGTCAATGCTAGCCATTATCATTTGACAAATTTCAAAAAATCAATTATCAACCAATATTTTATGACCAATTATCGGCATGCACTATCAGCTTGGCGTGCCTCTATTTAATACTTACAAGCAGGTGATACAGAACCATACATTACTTGTTTGTTTAAAAAATGTACTTGTTTTGTTCATTGATTCATTGAGAGGTATTCATTGAGGTTATCAATTGCATTAGTGAACAAATTAATAACTTGACATCAGCGAAAGGTTTTATGTAGTTACCAGTCAACTCCGTGGATTTCGCGAAGCACTCATTGATTGTCCACAAGCTATCAAGCTACGTTAAACATTTTCACAACAAAAAACTCGCTTTCTCTTGTGGTTTGCAAAAGATCTGGTGACACCCAAAGTAGGGGGCTGTCTCAGTAGAATGTTATTGAAACTAATCGGACGGTGCACGGTTCAGGAGCTGAAAATTGTAATGGTGTAAATGTGCTAGAACTCTGGCTAGCACTAAATGTTCTAATAGTCCTGAAAAAACCGATAGGTTCGAAATTAGCTGTAGAATTCAAAACAATTTTTTGTTAATGGATTGGCGCAACGGTTTTTGAGATTAGTTAGTGGTACTTTACCAGAGTGGATAGACTTGTTAAACAATTTACAAGAAACGGTTGAATAAACATTGTTTTTTCGAAGAGCATGTATCAGCCGCGTTACTTCATTGTGGTATAAAGCTCGTCAAGTTACATTTACTTTTGTATTTCCTGAAACAAGGGGTTTTATGCGTAATCTGACTCTGACACTCCGAGAATCCTATTTATCTTTGAGGTGAAATGTTCTAGAAAAGTTTCAGCACTGATCTAGTGGATTGTGGAAGCTTTCCTATGCCCATGACATGATTGTGTAAACACCACATTAGACGATTCCTGATAAACTTTTCATTTCAGTAAGACTGTACGAGTCCCCTGTAGACTTTTCGGAAAGTTCGCCACCTGTTCAGCATGTTGTCAAAAATGATAAATGATATCACGTCATAAAAGCATGTATGAATGATGACACGGATAGGAACCATGTTGAAATTCTTATGAAGCGTTTTGAAGTTGAAACTTCACCGTTCCTTCAGTCAACGGTGTGAAAAACTTTCGATTAGGTGATCCTACAGCCGATGCTCTAATGGCAGACTCAATGGATGCTCTAGTCAGAGGGGTCCAAGAGCATCGAGAGACTAACAAACTGTGAGCACATCTTGAGAAAGTTCTGGAATCTAAAAGATAATCGCTGAAAATGTTAGCAATCTTTACCTTACAAAATTGGAGGTAAGGATTGCTGCTCCTCGTTGCTTTGTTACTAAGAATGTTTAGTTAGCTTGTTGAAGTGTTCAATGTTGTTTAGTTCTGTTCTATAGAGCTTTCGGAGCTGTGTGGTTTTGAATCAATTTTTATTTTGTGGAATATGCTCGATAAAAAATCGCTCAATTTTGTGGTTCATTGCGGGGTACGTGACGATTCGACGAGGCCGGTTCAGCGCTATGTTTTCCTTTAATTTTTATTAATGTTTTTTATGCTTTGTTTATAAATGTAATTTTTATTTTGTTGCTTATTTTTTAATATCTTTCTTGGAAAGATTTTTCTAACAATTTTTTTTTAAATCTTTTTTATGTTTTCTAGTAGGTATGTGTTGTAAAAGGTGTGCTAGACTCATAAAGGACATCTATTAAATTTCTGTGGGTAATAATTTCTCTCTCTCTCTTTTTTTATAATTATGAAAACGACTACCTCCACTCAATATTTCATCCATATAGTTCCAGCGGTCTAGATTTGTAGACATAAAAAACAAAAATTATTTACTCATTTATATAAATATTTGAGATTTGGCCAGAAATAATAATTCAGATAAAGGAAGAAAAAGATAGATCTGATGGTAAAGTTATCAGGCTTCTTCTTCTCGGCAGGCTGCCCACGTGAAGCAAGTCGTTAAACATCTATTAAACCTTTATTGAAATTACATTTTTGAGCCATTATTAAATTTTTATTACAAAATGCATGTATTTCTTTTTATTTAAAATGCACTTCTTGCAATTTTAATATAAAACAAAATGCGCCAAAACACATCATCACCGCTGAAATGGCTGACTGAAACGTCTTCCCTCTCTAACTAAATTAAACCTGTTTTTGTTCGAAATGCTGAAAGACTACGACAATGTCAGGCTGGTTGGGATCGGACATAGTTCCCCATTAAATACGTGAAACTGATTTCTAACATGTTAGTCAATAACTCCTCCCTTCTTTTTCTGTGTGAGCCATGGTTCAAAAGCGGCAACCTAATGTAATGTTCTTACCTTCGCCTTAGCCTTGTCGCATCTTAATTTCCTGCCATCAGTATTCTGTAAAGCTTCATCAAACTTACGTTTAAATTGTCGAGTTTTTAACAGATGGGTCAAACTGTAAGGTCGATATACGTTCTGCTATAGGAAATGTAACAATTGTATCAGATAGGGGTTTGTGTTTTATTTGCAGACCGCAATTTGAGAGGAAAAGGAGTTTAACGAGACTGAAAAAATCTGACTAAGTTCACAACAAGTTTGCTAACAAATCATTCGCCTAAGCTTTACATTCGTACGTATTGTAATGAGCTTTTTTCGTATGTTTAATGTCTTCAAATATTCAGTGGCATTCAAGTTTTTTTTATTAATTTTCTGCAATTGCAATTCTGTCTTTTTCGTTTTTTCATGTTTTGGTTTGCTACCTCGAAGCCATCTTGTTTTGTTTGAATCTAATTTCGAACTGCCGACAAACCAGATTACTGAGGCTTACTCACATCAGTTTCTCTCTTCCAGAAGAGAGATGTTTCCACCCTATCTTGAATGTCAATTTATTCCAGAAATAGATTTTAATTTTTGGTTTTCTTACACAACTTTTAAATTACAAAATCACAGTTATTTTTTTTAATTATTTTTCGAAAACTCACCTATATCGTTTATGCTAAGTTTTTTTTTTTAAATAGTCAAGTTTTACGAATTCACTAGTGGTAACCCGTCAAAAAATTTCGACAATCTAGTGATGACTGAGGCGCCACCTGAAATCGCTTCGCAAAATTATATACATTTATAATATTTTAGTTCCGAATTTAAGGTTCATAAATGTTATAGTTATAGTACTTAATCATACGCACAGTTGGTTTCTATGAAAGTATTTTTTGCATTTCTCTTAAGTAATAAATTGAAATGATTATTAATTCTGCAAGGGTGAAAAGATCTCTCAGGATTTCTTCAGATGCAAAATTATTCGGCTAGTTCACACGTATTAGAATTTCTTTCTTAACAAAATTCCACTTTAGTGTGGTGGTTTGGTTCATCTCATTATCGATGTTTAACTAACTGAAGGTTTTGACATAATCGTGTTGAACAAAATTATTTTTTACGCTATACGTTCAAGTATTTTGAAGAATGCTTTAAATATTTTTTGATTGATAATTTTAAGTTATGAATATTTATATTCTGATTGATAATTTTATGTTATGAATATTTATATTCTGAATGATAATTTTAGGTTATGAATACTTATATTCTGATTGATAATTTTAAGCAATGAATATTTATATTCTGATTGATAATTTTGTTTTATGAATATTTATATTCTGAATGATAATTTTAAGTAATGAATACTTATATTCTGAATGATAATTTTAAGTAATGAATATTTATATTGTGAATGATTGTTTAAAGTTATGAAAACATATTTTGAATGATAATTTTAAGTTATGAATACATATATTCTGATTTACTGATATTCTCCTGACCTACATGACAGTAGCCGATGGCTAAAAAAATCTGTTGGAGATTCATTCTTCTTGTAATGTGACTCTTTTAAAGAACTCGTTTCCAGAAATTCCCAGCCAGATATTCTCACGAGATATTTTCCAAGTCATTTCTTGACATGGGCGCCCACAAGGGGGGCACTTGCCACCCCCCTGAATTTATTGTTTAAATATTTTTAGACAAAAATAAAGAAAAAATTTATAATTAAAACATTTATAATTAATTGTAACAACTGTGACTCCTTCTATTTTCATATCGATATTATCATTGCTCTACTTTTTACTCCATTCACGTTTCTCTAAACACTATGATGTGTGAAAATTATCCAGAATAACTGATCCACCACTGGTTAAATGGTTTATTCTAAGTATAATATTTATTTAAGCTTGTATTAGCTAATAAGCTCATGTATAGTTGTTGGCAGTGCTGGGGCTGTTGTGTAAATGGGCCTCCAAAAAACATTAGTGTGGGCTTTTACTGATGAATGACTTATGTTTAATTGTCTCCTCTCATTTTCCTAAAATCTTTTCCAACTTTTTCTGCAAAGCCTTAAAGGTACACAAATTTCTATGCAACAATGACAGTTTGGCTGTGTAGGAAATATAAACCTTTCCAACTAAAGCATTTTTGTAATTTTCAGTGTTTTTAAAACATTTTGAAATTTTTATTATGATGTAAAATAAAATAAAATTAACCAAAATTTGTACTCTATATACCCAATTAAAAAAAATTCAAAAATTTTCTTGGGGCTCAATTGACTCCCCACAATTTTGGAAAGAAAAAGGAATAAATCTGAGAAAGAATATGAGAGAATAGGCGAAGAGAAAAAAAAAGAAGCTTGCCCCCCTGCAAAAATTCCTGCGAGCGCCCATGTTTCTTGACAACTATTCTCCTGAGAATGTCATCAGCAACTGCAGGAGCGATGATAATTTTTTTTCTCTAAATTTAACATCGGTCGGTACTTGCTGCCCTGACACGTTTAAAAAAAGAACGAAGTTTGTACATCTCTGAAAACCTGACGTGTCGATTCATACGCGTTTTATTTAAGTCAACGAAACTGTTTCGATGACAAATGAAACACGACATCATCATCATCATCACCATTGTCATCAACATCATCAGCCACCACCATCATCATCATCACCTCCATCATCATCGTCATCATCATCACCCCCTCCATCATCGTCATCGTCATCATCACCCCCTCCATCAACATCATTATCATCATCATTCCCTCCATCATCATCAACATCATCATCACCACCACCATCATCATCATCTGCTTTGTACCTGCTTCTTTCCTTTCAGCATGAAACACGAGACAAGCTATGAGAGTCCTGTGTGAATGTGTATTTACTAGTGGTGAACGTTTTGTTTTAAAGGGTGTGTTCTTCAGCTGTTAATACTTTTACCACGGCAGTAGGCGATCTTTCATTCGCTATATCTTTATTAATTTTATTTTTTTTACACTATATGGTATATTCAAACTCAGAATTTGTACCTTATTTTAAAAACATTAGTTAAATTAAAAAAAAACTATTTTGGAATTTTTATGCGACTACCTAGGATAGGGTTAGGGGTAGGGTTAGGGTTAGGGTTTAATTTTAAATATGGACTGCCGATTTTACCGATTGCAATCACGCGAGCCGCCAGGACAATAGCAGCGACCTTCTTCAGCATGTTTGATGCACATACATATACATGGGATACATGTAACTGTTAAATTCGTAAAACGATATAAACGAGTTGAAATAAATAAATAAAAATGAAGTATTTAAATTGAATTTAAGTTTCATTGAATTTTTTTCTCCCTATGAAAATTGCATCGTTTAAAAATTGTTGATAATTATATTCAAGATATTTAAAAAAAATTATTTAAAATATTATTTAAAATATTTTCATGCCCTTTTCTTCTATTTTAATCCGAGTGAAATTCTTGTGAGAGATTTTCAGGAGATAAATCTGTAAGACAAACTTTATTTACGGCAATTAGCCGCGTTTTTATGACCGGTTTTGTTTTCTACCAATAAAATCTTTTTCGTTCGTTTTCGAATACTAAATTTTTTCTTTAAAAAGAGACTGATTGGAGCATTCAAGATGTGCTTATATATTCTCTTTCTAGTTGCATTTATTCGTTTAATCACTTCAAAGAAGCATCATTCAATAATAATCAGAAGATATATAATTGTATTTGATCGTGCCGTCGCAGCTTGTTTGAAAGAAGTGTATTTTTTGCACGAAATTCTTTACGATGTGATCGAGTGACATCAAAAACCGAACGTGGGACTATTTATTATTATTATTTCACACTTTTACTTAACTTGACTTCTCTGTCTGTCAATCTGTAGTCAAAATTTGCAATCGATTTTAAACTAATTTCCCGATGAGCTAGAGACTTCAATCAATCAATCAATCAAATTGTATTTATATAGCGCTATTTACATGGTGTTCAATAGCGCTCGGTCAGGAACTTATTAAACAGATATGTTTTAAGTCCACGACGGAAAACTGTAAGAGAAGTAGAGTTAGTAAGAGAAGCAGGAAGAGAGTTCCAGAGATAGGAACCAGAGTAGGAGAAAGAGCGTTTAGCAAAAGAGTGCTTAATAGTGAAGATGTGAGAGTGATTACGAGAAGAAGAATGAAGACCAGACTTATTAAGTTAGTTAAGTAGAGAGGAGAAGTAAAAATTTTTATTTTATACATTAGTAAGCAGATTTTAAAATCACACTATATCTAAGAGGAAACCAGTGAAGAAGAACAAGAGATGGAGAAATGTGAGAGAAGTAAGAGGTGTGAGAAACTAAGCGCCCAGCTGAGTTGAAGGCTTTAGAGAGAGGGTAAAGGGTATTATCAGGAAGACCATAGTATAGTGAATTGCAGTAGTCAATTCGAGACAGAATAAGAGAAGAGACTAGAAGTTACAGAGAAGTATCATCCAGAAGTGGACAAAGCTGCTTAATGCGGCGAAGATGAAAGTAGCAGGATTTAGCAACAGATGTAATTTGAGGGGTTAGAGACAAGTTAGAGTAAAAAAGAAAGCCTAAGCTACGAATCAAAGGAGAAGGAGAAATGGAAAGAGAAGATGGTGGTGGTAAAACCAAAGGAAGAGGAGTAAGAGATTTAGAAGACTTATTGAAATAGATTAACTCAAACTTATCAGGGTTAAGCTTGAGACACATAGAAGAACTCCATGAGATAATAGATTGAAGACAGGAAATAAATTGCGTGCACTGGGGCTGTGCTATACGTTGTTGGACCGGGTTTAAAAAATGGAATCGAGTGGTATATTTTTGTTTTCTTCGGTTCAACAAATAAAAAAGTTATAATTAAAAAACGACGATTTTCCGACGAAAATTGCATAAAATCAAGCTTGGCTCTTCTTTGAGAAATTCGACCTCTTTTTAAACTGCTGCACTGGGAATATCCGAGACGCTTGTTTTTAGATGATTCAATATCAAATCCAATAATGTAACTTTCACTTCTAAAAGTTAAAAAATAAAAACGTTATCGAATAAAACGTCGGACCATATACCAATTTCTTTGAGCAAACCGAAACGTAAACAAACGCTGCGATTGGACAATTGAGTCTAGCTCACTGTGGCTAATTATGCAAAATATGCAAAGTGGCTACTCGATAACACCTCCTAACGAACTTTAGGGAAAATTTTATTTTTAAAGAAATTATGAGTACATGTACTTAAAAAAACAAAATCAACATAAAAAATCTGTGTTATATGTATCATGCCTAAATTCTTAAGATTGTATATACATCTGCTCAGAATTAAATTCTGTTTTAACTATTCCTAAACTTTCTTTTCCCAGTCTATCAAATAATAAAACTAAAAAATCAGAGATCTTTCAGATCAACAAAAAACTAGAGAAAACAGCAACACAAATTTAGAAATTTCAGCAAGACCTTTTTCTGATCACACTTATTCAAATAATGAAATGGTTTCATTGCTGAATTTTGAACATTCCTATACTTTGCTTTGATTTTTTTAAGTAGATGTGCATATTTTCTAAGCTTCTGCGTCCCATTTTTTTTTGGAACGATACGATACGATTTCTGAAATTTGTCTCGAATTAAACGATACGATACGAGACGCCTCGAAGAATAACGATACGATATCGATACGATACGATACGATATCGGGATCTCGACTGAAGTGGAAATTTTGTCTAGAATAAAACGAGATAACATAGAATGATGAACTATACGCGACAGACAATATTAATAACTACATTAAAGGAATTCATTGAAAAAAAATATATAAATATCAAAAAATTTCAAAATTTATAAAAATTTACCAAATTTAATTTTTTTTTACAAATTTAAATAAGTTTCATTTGTTTATATATTTGTCATATATATCGAAACACTAAAATAATCATTCCAATTCTATGTAACAAATTTGAAAAAATTTACGTAGACACGTGGGTTCGATTCCTAGTAGAGTCGTATAAATATTTGCGTTATTTGTGGTGACAGTTAGTCATCTTACTTATAGGCTCTCGAAACATTTCAACGCAATGTTTCACTTCATAAAAATTATCTATCTGGCAGCAGACTAGCTGTCGAGCCGAAGTAAGGAGTTCTGAGCCTATTCGTAGTCTAATGTTAAGTAGCTCCGAAAGACTGAGACTTCTAGCCATCATTTTTTGGTGATGGTCGGTGGCTCAGTTGGTAAGAGCGCTTGCATTTAGGCGAGGCGGTGTTGCCGTAGACACGTGGGTTCGATTCCTAGTAGAGTCGTATATATATATATATATATATATATAACAAGCCTTGGGTTCAAAATAATGATTTTAATGTCAGCAGACTCTGATTTGTCTTATAAGTTGTAAATTGCTTCAACAACTCTAGGTAACTTGTGGAGCTAGAACAAGACACTGGCAGTGGTACCGTGCCTTCAGATAAAAAGATAGCAGAATAAAATAATAGAATAAATTTCTAAAAAAACAAGCCACTTTTTGAAAGAGGTTTTGTATTGTCAATAACCTGCCAAAAAGTAGAAAATAACTTCTGATCACACCCTTTATATTGACAGGAAAGTTGCTTCAGGTTTTTTTTGTGGTACATGTAGATATATGATATATGATGAAGGAAATTTATTCTTGTTGTCATAATTGGTCATTTTTAAAAATAATCCTGAAGCAACTTTCCTGTCAATTTAAAGGATGTGATCAGAAGTTATTTTCTACTTTTTGGCAGGTTATTGACAATACAAAACCTCTTTCAAGAAGTTGATTCTTTTTTGGAAATTTTTTCTATTTTCATTTTTTTGGCACTCGTTTAAAAGAAATTTTGTCAAAAACAGAAGGTTAAATTAGGCGACTGGGATTTAGATTGTGATTTTTTGCAACCCACCACATCCTCCCATTTCGCTCCCTCCTTTTAAGTATTTATTTTAGTTGTCCACCCTTTTCTTCCCACATTATAAGCAAATTTTACAGATAGCTAAAATGTATTCAAATTTTTTACAACCACTTTTAAAATAAACAAGCATAACTGGATTCACCAGTTCCTGTGCAAGGTTAATGACAATGTTTTCTGTATATTTTGAGTCGTCGATTCGTCAGTAGACAACTTTTTCTGGAGCATAGGCAATGAAATGGGTTATTATTCTGTCTCCAGGATTTCTGTGAATAAAGAATTTGAGCTGATATACTCAAAAGAGAGAGAGGAATTTGGTCCAGTGAAACAGAAGTATTAAAGATTGAATTCAAGAAAACTAGGTCGTTCAAGATCAATTTTCGTGTTGCAGAATTTCTTGAAAATTTATACCTTTTTATTTTTGACTTATTCAATCTAATTTTTTTTAACACTACTACAACATTTCTAATGCACTAATACGTGTGATATTCAATTCATCTTCATTGAACACAAACTCAGATTAACTTGTTCGACCGTTTATTAATTGCGTTCTCGAATTGGTGGCTCAGTTGGTAAGAGCGCTTGCATTTAGGCGAGGCGGTGTTGCCGTAGACACGTGGGTTCGATTCCTAGTAGAGTCGTATATATATATATATATATATATATATATATATATATATATATATATATATATATATATATATATATATATATATATAAGACTCTATTAGGAATCGAACCCACGTGTCTACGGCAACACCGCCTCGCCTAAATGCAAGCGCTCTTATAAACTGAGCCACCGACCATCACCAAAAAATGATGGCTAGAAGTCTCAGTCTTTCGGAGCTACTTAACATTAGACTACGACTATGATAGGCTCAGAACTCTTTACTTCGGCTCGACTCGACAGCTAGACTGCTGCCAGATAGGTTATTATATGCAAAGTGAAACACTGCGTTGAAATCTTTCAAGAGCCTACAACTAGGATGACTAACTGTCACCACAAGTAACGCAAATATTTATAAGACTCTACTAAAAAATGATGGCTAGAAGTCTCAGTCTTTCGGAGCTACTTAACATTAGACTACGACTATGATAGGCTCAGAACTCCTTACTTCGGCTCGACTCGACAGCTAGACTGCTGCCAGATAGGTAATTATATGCGAAGTGAAACACTGCGTTGAAATGTTTCAAGAGCCTACAAATAGGATGACTAACTGTCACCACAAGTAACGCAAATATTTATAAGACTCTACTAGGAATCGAACCCAAGTGTCTACGGCAACACCGCCTCGCCTAAATGCAAGCGCTCTTACCAACTGAGCCACCGACCATCACCAAAAAATGATGGCTAGAAGTCTCAGTCTTTCGGAGCTACTTAACATTAGATTACGACTATGATAGGCTCAGAACTCCTTACTTCGGCTCGACTCGACAGCTAGACTGCTGCCAGATAGGTAATTATATGCGAAGTGAAACACTGCGTTGAAATGTTTCAAGAGCCTACAAATAGGATGACTAACTGTCACCACAAGTAACGCAAATATTTATAAGACTCTATTAGGAATCGAACCCACGTTCGATATATATATATATATATATATATATATATATATATATATATATATATATAAAGTTTGATTAATGATTTACATATATATATATATATATATATATATATATATATATATACTAGCAGTGCCCGTAGCGGCTTCGCTCGCATGAAATTAGAGACTTTGAACCGCGCATCCATAGGTGTCGGCTCTACGATTGAATGAATGGTGTAGCAATGCATAAAGGACATAGCACGGATCAATTTTTTAGGTCTCGGCTCGGCCCGTCGACAACTTGGCCCGGCACGGCCTGTCTAATTTGGGCCCGGCCCGTTTTTACAGGCCTAGAAATTCTATATACTTGATGAAAAATTTCGGCCCGTCCCACCTTGACTTCAGGTTTGGCCTGGCCGGTCTGAAGACCCTAAAATCCCTAAAATGTCTATATGCTTACTGAAAAACCTCGGCCCGTACCACCTTGATTTAAGGTTTAGCCTGGCCCGTAAAAAGACCCTAAAATAACGGCTTGGCCTGACCGGTGATAAACTGGACTCAGCTACTTTTAACCGGCACAAAACCTCAAAATACTAAGTTTTACATCTGTAATGCTTGCATGTTGAGTTGCAGTTATTTTAAAATCAAATAACTTTTATTTTCACCCCACATTTGAAGTCATGGAAACCAAAGTTTAAAAAATGGTGAAACACTTATATCGTTATTTTTTGAGGCGCTGGTGGCAGAGCGGTAGAGAGTTCGCCTGTCGATCGTTAGGTCGGCAGTTCAAACCTCGCCGGCGTTACCAGCGTAACTCCGTTAAGCAAGGAGTTCACTCGCATTTGCTAAAGGGGTAGGTGCCTATAAATGGCTGCCTTTGCAAGTACCCTCCATCTCTCGCCTTGAGCAAGACTTGTCTTGATAAGGCGTATGCTAAATCTCAATAAAAAAATACTAAATACTAATTTTTACATTTGTAGCATTCACAGTTTTTGAGTAGCAGTTACTTTAAAAACCAAGTAATCCTATTTTCCACCCCACATTTAAAGTCTTGGAAACCAAATTTGTAAAAAATGGTGAAACACGTATATCATTATTTTTAGATTAGAAACTAAATAATGATTTTTATTTTTGTTGCATTTACAGTTTTTGAGCAGCACCTACTTTAAAAACCAAATAACCTTATTTTCCACCCCTCATTTAAGGTCCTGGAAACCAAATTTTTAAAAAATGTTGAAACACGTATATCTTTATTTTTAGAATAGAAACTAAATACTAATTTTTACATCTGTGGTATTTACAGTTTTTGAGTAGCAGTTACTTTAAAAAACAAATAACCCTATTTTCCACACCACATTTGAAGTCCTGGAAACCAAATTTTCAAAAAATGCTAAAACACGTATTTCATAATTTTTGGAGTAGAAACTAAATACTAATTTTTACTCCTGTAGCATTCACAGTTTTTGAGTAGCAGCTACTTTAAAAACCTAATAACCCAATTTTCCAACCCACATTTGAGGTCCGGGAAACCGAATTTTCAAAAAATGGTGAAACACGTATCTTTTTATTTTTCAAGAAGAATCCATATACCAAATTTCAAAATCTCTTCATTTTTGGTTTTCAAGATATACATTGTTTTAGAAAAAAGTTTGTTTTCCAGTTTCTTCCCCTCATGAGCAAAATTTTAAAAAATCCTTTTATATATATATATATATAAAGTTTGATCAATGATTTACAGTTATACTGTTTTCTATAAAAGAGTTTCTTTACTGTCTGAGATTGAAAATGTTCATCTTCTTGCATTTTGAGGTCAAAAACATGGCAGATTCCTTTCAGGTGAACTGCGGTACAATTTTGTAGAAATGGCAGCGATTGTTACTCGCTATGTTCCACTAATGACTGATGAACAAAGAATCATTTACGACCGCATTATACTGGCAGTTTTGGAAGGACAAGGTGGATTCTTTTTTTGGATGCACCAGGTGGAACTGGGAAAACATTTCTCATTTCTCTAATTCTCGCCGAAATACAATCAAATAATGGCATAGCTTTGGCCGTTGCATCGTCTGGCATTTATTGGATGGAGGCGGAACACCTGATTCAGCACTTAAGCAATGTGCAACATAAAAAATCAATCATCCATGGCCACATTGCTGAATCATGAGTGGCTGGCAGAAAAAGTCATTTTGCAGCAAAAATGTGGATGTCAATGATTTAAATTTCAAGATACAGCAGTTGATGCCAGCGAAGCCATAAATTATCCAACATAGATTTTGAACTCATTGGATTTGCCAGGCATGTCACCGCATCATCTACAACTTAAAGTTGGATCTCCGGTTATTCTACTTCAGAATTTGAGCCCACCGCGGCTGTGCAATGGCACGCGATTAGTAATTAAAAAATTGATAAATAACATTGTCTGAGGCGAAAGTGTTTTGCTGCTACGGATCCCAATAATTTCTACAGAAGTGCATATTGAATTCAAATGAATTCAATTTCCAATTAGATTGGCATTTGCAATGACAATTAATAAGTCGCAAGGCCAAACGATGTCTGTTTGTGGCTTAGATTTGGGCACGCTATATTTTTCTCACGAACAATTACCTATACGTGGCATGTTCTTGCGAGGGCAAACCATCAAGTTTGTTTGTGTTGGCTAAAGATAGTCTGACAAAAAACATTGTACACTCGATTGCTCTTAGATATTGTTTTTTTTTTAAATTGACATAATTTGTACATTAAACTTTTAATAAAAAAAACTAAAATAATTTATAAGACAAAACAACGTTTGCTGGGTCAGCTAGTCTATTCTATATATATATATATATATACATATATATATATATATATATATATATATATATATATACATATATATATATATATATATATATATATATATATATATATATATGATATGGTCCGACGTTTTATTCGATAATGTTTTTATTTATTAACTTTTAGAAGTGAAAGTTACATTATTGGATTTTATATTGAATTGTCTAAAAACAAGCGTCTCGGATATTTCCAGTGCAGCAGTTTAAAAAGAGTTTGAATTTCTCAAAGAAGAGCCAAGCTTGATTTTATGCAATTTTAGTCGGAAAATCGTCGTTTTTGGCTTATAACATTTTTATTTGTTGAACCGAAGAAAACACAAATATACCATTCGATTCCATTTGTTAAACCCCATCCAACAATGTATAGCACAATCCCAGTGCACGCAATTTATTTTTTATTTTTAATTAGCATTGCCAGCCTCGAGGCTAACTTCACACACGTTAAGAGTCATCAGCATACATTTGACTATTGAGAGAGTGAGAAGATATAATATGAGGAAGTTCAGAAGTATAGAGAATAAACAGCAAAAGACCAAGAATAGAGCCTTGAGGAACACCATAATTTAAAGATACAGGAGTAGATTTAGAAGATTCAATAGATACATAGGAAGATCTATCAGATAGATAAGATTTAACCCACAGGAGTGCTTCACCGGCTATATTAAAAGATTTATCAAGTACATCCAACAACAGTGAGTGATCAACTGTATCAAATGCAGATGAAAAATCAAGACAAAGAAGAGTAGAGAGGCCAGAGTCAAAAGAAACAATGAGGTCATTATGAAGCTTAAGTAGAGCAGTTTCAGTAGAGTGGCCAGGTCTAAAGTGAAATTGGATAAAGAACAGAAGAAAGCTCTTTAAAGACAGGAGTAGGAATGACATCCAAAGAGCAAGTAGAAGAAGACATAGAGTTAATAAGTTTAGTAAGATAGTCAAGCGTAATAGGAGAGAAAGAAGTAAAAGTTTCAGTTGAGAATTTAGAGAAAATAGGGATTTGACTATTATTAGAGGTCCTAATGTTTTCAATTTTGGTTGTAAGAAAATTGTGATAGTCATCAAGAGAAAAAGAGGGAGGAGGAGATTTTTTATTGAGGAGTTTAGAAAGAGAAGACCACCCATTCCTAGAGCTAGAAGCAAGAACAATAGATTTTCTCAAAAAGGAGGAATGCTTAGCAAAGATAAAATTATGGTATTGTTTGAGATGGTATTGCCACTCGTACCAAGAACCTTTAGATAGTTTAGAACGATAAGCTCTCTCAGCTTTACGTGCAGATTGCTTCAAAAGATCACAATCACGATCAAACCAAGGAGCTTTTTTTAGAAAAGAGTCGAAACTTAAACGTCTTAAAAGGAGCCAAAATATTCAATATGGATGAAATTGTCAGATTGAAATTGTCCATAAAAGAATCAACGTCAGTAAAAGAAGAAGAAGAAAACCCAGAGGTGAGAAGTAAATTTGAAAATTGAGTTTTGTCAAATCTAGACCAACACCTTTTAGTAACCGAAGAAAGATTAATTAAAGGCTGTAATAGAGGTAAAGTGAAAGAAATGAAGTAGTGATCAGTAAAGTGGAGATTAACCGGTGAAAGATTGCTTATATTAGAGAAGAGAGGAGAAATGATAAGATCCAATGTGTTGCCCCGGTTATGAGTCGGAAAGTCACAATGCTGAAAGAAGTTAAAAGTAGATAAGATTTCAAGAAATTGAGAGGCAAAAGAGTCCTTAGTTTTATTAATAGGAATATTAAAATCCCAAATGATAAAAGAAGGAGTAGATAGAGAGAAAAGAGATTCAGAAAGGTTGTAGAAATCCTCCAGAAATTGTTGTTTAACGTCGCTGAAGTTAGCAACGGTAGCTAACTTTGCCTGCATTATATAGGGAAATTTCAAAGTTTCAAGTTCAACAGTTCAAATTTGGGACAAGTAGGTCCAACAAGACTCTAACTATGAGAATCCTGTGTTTATTTAAAATATATTTATAACTTTTGAATTTTTTTTTATTTAAAAATCATGGCATATAAGCAAGTGCATTTTTAAATTATGTCTACAGTATTTAAAACTTTTTTGTATTGATTTGTATTCAGGTAGGAAATTGATTATTTTATTAGTGACAGATTTTCAAAATTGTTTCTTATTATAATATTTTGTCAACCGCTTGGAAGTGTATGATAAAATATTTGCAATAAACATATTTCAAATGAAACAATTGTGTCTTGACTTACTTTTACTGGTTCTAATTTGCATTAGAGTTAGTTATGTAACTTGTTTGCACACAGTGGATTATTTGATGTAGGTAAAAAATAATTATTACAAATCTGATGTAGGTGAAAAAATTATTAGTTATAGTTATTGAAAAAATATCTCTCCAACAGGGAGCTGTGCTATGAAAATCCTTTAGGAAAAGAATAATTTTTATGAATGATTTCAGCTTTTTTGATTAATTTTTGGGACATTATACTAAAATTATTTTCTGATTTATTTTTTATATACATGTGTATTATTGAGTTTAAAATAATATTAGAATCTCCTGTTTAGGAACATTAGATTTGTTGATCATGAATTTTTTTAAACTTTTGTTAATTTCAATAAATTGATGACAAGAGTATACTTGTTGTAAATTGCTTAACATACTTGATGATTTTTTATTTTCCTAATTGTAAGAGTTTTATGACAACAAGAGTATACTTGTTGGAAAGTGTCTTATATTTGTTACTTTCTATTGAGATATGAGGTAAATTGTTATATTTTGAGGATTAAAAGTTTCAATTAATTTAAGTTGTATTTATTAATTTAGTAAATTAAGTTTTAACATTTGAATTATTTGGACAGGAAGTTAAGTAATGCTATAAAAATCCTTTGAGAAAGATTTATTGCTTATGAATAATTTTGAGCTTTGATTCCTTGTTAGGACAGGAAGCGTATTGGTGCTATGCAGGAAATTTTATAAAAAAGAATTCCCTACTATATATGATTTGAGATTACTTATAATATAATAATAATAATAGGATCGATTAGAAGCGCCAGTTGCTAAGCTTCAGAGGCGCCGGGAACGACTCGTGCATATGGGATCACACAGTGTTACCTGCCACCCGCACGTGTCTCCGAAATCGGAATGTGCCGAACCCTATTACACCCCAGTCGTGAAACTGGTACTCATTTATCGACCAGTGAAGGATGAAAGGCTGAGTTGGCCTGAGCAGTGTGAGTGAATTCTTTGCTCAACAGAATTACGCCTCGCCGTGACTGAGATTTGAACCCACGACGGCAGGATGATAGCATAACTGCTTTCACCACTGTGCTACGGCGCCCACTTAGAATTTCCTTTTATTTTATGATTTCTTGTAACTTATATCCTGCTTTAAATTTTACTTCACTTATTGTTTTATTTCAATAGTTTGATGACAATAAGTAGATTATAATTGTTGAAAATTTGCATAAAATACTTGACAGCTTTTGTTACTTTCTTTTGAAACATGAAATGGATTAATATTATATTACAAACAGATTTCAACGTAGGTTTTAAAAAAAATTTCAGCGAAATTTCAATTTCAATTGTATTTATAGGTATTTTGTGTTTACAACTTTTAATAGATTAACTGTTACTTAAATAATTTGTTATAGGCGATTTGGAAAATAACAGGTTTCAATGTATTTAAATTATATTTATTAATGTAGTAAATTAAATTATAGGACTTAATTATTTCGCTGCAAACAATTTTATTTAATGTAAATATTAACATAATTTTCTCTAAATAATCACGATCAAATTTCACACGAATTGAAACTCCGTCTAATTTGATCGTATATGTGTCATTGCACATGCGCACAACTTGAAAAATAAAATAGAAAGCCGACGGGAAAAAGTGAAAACAAATCGGCGAGTAGCATAGCTTGTCCGGAACCCAATGCTGCCGTCATGAATACCGTTTTTGTAGGGTTGCCAGTCTGAAACTAGTAACGCAGAGCGTAGGGCTTTAGTCGCGCGTAACGTAAGCGCGCGTCATGAATACGGGACCAGGCTTGCCGATATACTTATTCTATATATATGTGTAGGCTATGTATATATGAATCTATTTATGTTAAAAAAAGATCGATTTGTATTTTTTAAACTTCTGCACTGGGTATATCCGAGACGCTTGTTTTTAGATAATTCAATATCAAATCCAACAATATAACTTTCGCTTCTCAAAGTTAATAAATAAAAAAGTTATCGAATAAAACGTCGGACCGTATACCAAAGAAACCGAGAAAGCGAAACATAAACAGACGCTGCGATTGGACAATCGAGTCTAGCTCACTGTGGCTAATTATGCAAAATATTCAAATATGCAAAGTCGCTACTTAAGTAGCGACTTTGCATATTTGCCTAACGCTGTCAGGTAGCGCTGCAATCGCAAATGATATATATGCGTGTGAAGTTAGCCTCGAGGCTGGCAATGCTAATTAAAAAAAAAAAAATTGCTTGCACTGGGGCTATGCTATACATTGTTGGATGGGGTATAAAAAATGAAATCGAATGGTATATTTGGATTGTCTTCGGTTCAACAAATAAAAAAGTTATAAGCGAAAAACGACGATTTTCCGCCGAAAATTGCATAAAATCAACCTTGGCTCTTCTTTGAGAAAATCGATCTTTTTTTAAACTTCTGCACTGGGTATATCCGAGACGCTTGTTTTTAGATAATTCAATATCAAATCCAACAATATAACTTTCGCTTCTCAAAGTTAATAAATAAAAAAGTTATCGAATAAAACGTCGGACCGTATACCAAAGAAACCGAGAAAGCGAAACATAAACAGACGCTGCGATTGGACAATCGAGTCTAGCTCACTGGGGCTAATTATGCAAAATATTCAAATATGCAAAGTCGCTACTCGTTAACACGTTCAAATTTTATTTTTAAGAAACCTTTATTTAACTTAAATAATAAATATATATATATAAATATATAGTAGCCAAATTTTTTTTATTGTTTTTCTCGCTCCCGTTTCCTTCCCCGGTCGTTTTCACGATCCCGGTCGTTTTCACGATCCCGGTCACTCTCACGATCCCGGTCGCTCTCACGATCCCGGTCGCTTTCCCGATTTTTAAGAAAATATATTGAAGTTTACGATTAAAAATTTTTATTAATGAAAATGTTTGTAAAAAAAATATCTATTTAATAAAATCTAAGCATAGCATGCAAGTGAAGTGTTTCGTTTTGAACTCTTCCTTCGAATACATTAAAAATGTGCATTTTTGGTGAACCCACCTTCTACATTTTTCACACTCCACCCAGTCCCCACCTGCACCCTCTCCACCGGTCCCGCAATACAAACAATAATTTGTCATGCTGTCCGATGCCAGCAGGATTTCTTTTAGCCACTCTTCCCTTTCACTATCGGGATTAAAAGAACCACTCAGATCTTCTCCACGATCAAGCCTTCTAATAAAAACACCCACAAAAATACCACAATTATAGGCATCTTTTTGATACTTAGTCACGGGTGGCTTTTTAATGATTAAACGTGGATTTATAAAAAAAAGCATTTTTTAATCGTAAACTTCAATATATTTTCTTAAAATCGGGAAAGCGACCGGGATCGCGAGAGCGACCGGGATGCATTTTCGCCAATGTCCGACGATATAAGACAGGAAGATAAATAATGCCACCCGATCAGATAATTTTGAATTAAAAAATTCACATATATTATGCAAATATATAGACGCGCTTAGTTTTCCGATGTTGTTTATTTTATAGTCGTTGGCCTTTATGGGTTTTTCCGGTGGATAAATATTGACAAATGTGCCGACTAAGTTATTCGACACTCCATGTATGTAACTAAATAATTAAATAGCCTAGAAAATTCAACTTGTCATTCTGTCAATCAGAGATCAACAATATTTGGAATGAAGCTTTTCCAATCATATAAGCCAAGCCTAGTCAATAAACTTGAATAAACTGAAACACAAATAAACTATTTTAGTTATTAATTGACTGACAAATAATAACTTTTGACAAAAGTTTACCGAATGAAATTTGATTTTTTTAGTAAATTAATAATGCAAAAGGCTTCTATTCTAAAAAAATATATCATTACAAACAGTTATTCTAATCTAAAAAATTATGAAACTGTGCAATTTAACTCATTAGTTGTTTATTTAATACAGAAATAGCTTAACTAAGTTGTTCATGGAGATAAATAGGACTAGTTGGAACATATCTGAAACTTTCCCAGGAGATTGATAATATATTTTCAACAAAATTCTACTCTGTCATCATGCTAAGGACAAGCATGTGATAAGAGTGCATAGTAACACTGATTTCTTTAAGACCTAAACAAACAGACACATAAGCATAACAACATGAAAAAATTGTGCTTCATAGCTTTGATCCAAAATATTTTTCCAAAGTTCAAACTCTAGCATTATTTGTTTTAATAAATTAATGAATTGTCTTGAGTTGACAATATTTCAGTATTATTCAGTGCTGTTTAATTATTTGACTTTCCAGTTAGTGCAGAAATAATTGTGTTTTAATTTTTTATATTGGCCTTATAATCAAGAACTGAGATAATTTTGTAATATAATAAAGCTGAATAGTTATTCTACTGTTGTTCTCAATTAAAATCAAAGAAATCAATAAAACTGATAATTTTTTAATGATTTTTAATCATCTAAATCTAAAATGTCATGTTACTCATAATACATTTGAAGCCTAAAAATGTTGCATTAGTTTAAAAATATTTAAATTTTTTTTAGTAACTAAAATTTGTTAGTTTTTCATATGCATGTCAGATTAGCTGAGTTATTTATTTATCTGCAACAGAAACATGACAAAAGGTCTTGAATACTTTAATGTTACAGGTCCAGCAAACTTTTATTTGGTGTATATGGCAATGGCAGTAGTAAATGAATAATTGTGGAGACAACCTATATCAAAGTAGATACAAAAATGTGTATGGCTTTTTATGTCTAAATGGCTCAATGCAAATATTAGAATGATTGTAAAAACTAGTATAAGTATCAATAAAAATAGTATTATAACAATAGTATTAAAATAGTATTAAAACAGTAGTATTAAAATAGAATAAAACAATAACTTTCAATTGTAAATAACTTATGGCCTACAGTCCACAGATACTACAATCATGTTAATTTTAAATAAAAATTATTATTAATCATAAAATTATGTGTAGTTGTTTCTAAATAAAAGTGTAAAGGTTAATTTGACCAAAATAAAAAAAAATTCAAACGAAAATATTAGCAAGCTTCAAGAGCATTATGTATGCAAATATGGATAGATGTATATGGTTGTGTGGCCTAGTCATTTAAAACAATTTAATCAGATGATAGTATTTGTCTCAGTCTTATACCGTCGGACATTGGCGAAAATGCGACCGGGATCGTGAGAGCGACCGGGATCGTGAGAACGACCGGGATCGTGAAAACGACCGGGGAAGGAAACGGGAGCGAGAAAAACAATAAAAAAAATTTGGCTACTATATATTTATATATATATATTTATTATTTAAGTTAAATAAAGGTTTCTTAAAAATAAAATTTGAACGTGTTAACGAGTAGCGACTTTGCATATTTGAATATTTTGCATAATTAGCCACAGTGAGCTAGACTCGATTGTCCAATCGCAGCGTCTGTTTATGTTTCGCTTTCTCGGTTTCTTTGGTATACGGTCCGACGTTTTATTCGATAACTTTTTTATTTATTAACTTTGAGAAGCGAAAGTTATATTGTTGGATTTGATATTGAATTATCTAAAAACAAGCGTCTCGGATATACCCAGTGCAGAAGTTTAAAAAAAGATCGATTTTCTCAAAGAAGAGCCAAGGTAGATTTTATGCAATTTTCGGCGGAAAATCGTCGTTTTTCGCTTATAACTTTTTTATTTGTTGAACCGAAGACAATCCAAATATACCATTCGATTTCATTTTTTATACCCCATCCAACAATGTATAGCATAGCCCCTGTGCAAGCAATTGTTTTTTTTTTTAATTAGCATTGCCAGCCTCGAGGCTAACTTCACACACGTTGATATATATATTGATATTCAACAAATATGTTGTTTTTTGACGGGCTATCTCTAGTTTATTTATACCGTTTTCGTATAATTTACTTCTTTGTTGTTGAATTTATGTTTTCTGTAAAGCGTTTCTCTGATAGTGTGCTATAATGAGACAATTATATAAATCTCAAAATGTATTTCTTTTTCGTTTATCATGTACCCCGCAATAAGGTTTGGTGATGTTTTTTGCAGCTGAAAATTGAGTTGGCTTCTTCGTAGAACTTATCAACAACCCAGTAATCTTGTTTTGTACTTCGATACCCAGCGGTACTTTTGAAAATGTTTATGTGAAACAAATATTCTATCTAATTCATTTTTTATGAAACTTTTTCAGTGCCTAGGTAAATTAATGTATAGATTAAAGATGAAAACAAATATGTTTTGATTAGAAACCATTAATGTACTTCAGATCAGCATATCTTGTTTTATAATATTGTACAGTCCTGTGGTGTGTACCCAGGATTTTTGATATAGATTCCAAGCAATGCTTTTAGTGCAGTGGTTCCCAACCTGGGGGTCGAGACGTGTTTTCTGGGGGGTCGCTAACTTATTCAGTAAAAAAATTATTTTTTAATTGGTTTCTTCAAGTTATTGACCAAATTATAGACAAAGTATTGTAGGAATCTGTCTATAAGTTATTATTATTACATTTATTATTTGTTCTATTATTATGCAAAGTTATTCTCAGTCATGAGTCTATGAAACCTTCAAAACTCAAACGTCACTTAGAGACGAAGCATTCAGAACACACTAAAAAGGATTTGGAATTTTTCCGTCAGCTGCAAACGTCAAAGACTTGATTGAACAGGAAATTTTCAGTAAGCGAGCACAGCATTAGTTTAAGCATCACATGAAGTTGCATTGGAAATTGCCAAGCGAAAACACTTCACACAATTGGAGAAAAGCTCGTCAAACTCTGCATGATGAAGATGGTGAAATTAGTTCTTGGAGATTCCAGTGAAGTAAAAATGCAAGGAATATATCTGTCCATTAATACTATTCAATGGCGTATAGCAGACATGTCCGTAGACGTTAAAGAGCAGATCTTGAATGAAATCAAGGTTTTACCATTGTTTTCTTTTCAAGTTGATGAATCAACAGACATAAGCTCGTGTTCTCAGTTGCTTGTCTTCGTAAAATCTATTCATTCAGATGATATCAAAGAAGGGTTCCTATTTTGTAGTGGACTTGAAGCTACCACAAAAAGTGAAGATATTATGGAGAAGATAAATACGTTTTTTGAGATTGGAGGATTGAAGTGGAAAAACGTCTGTGAGGTTTGTACGGATGGTGCACCGTCTATGCTTAGTTCAAAATCAGGTTTTCAAAAAAAGTAAAAGAACTAGCTCCACATGCAAGGGGAATACACTGCATGATTCACCGGTAAAAACTATTTTGGTGTTTTTAATTACTTCTTAAAATTACTTTTTTTAATTAGGGGGTCGAGGGTCACTTGGCTTTTATTAGGGATGTCACGGGTAGTACTTTTTGGAGTTTTCGAGTTCGGGTTTGTGAAACTAGAGTTTTCGGGTTCGGGTTTGTGAAACTAGAGTTTTCGGGTTCGGGTTCCGGGTTGTAAAACTCGAGTTTTCGGGTTCGGGTTCGGGTTTGTGAAACTCAAGTTTTCGGGTTCGGGTTCGGGTTTGTAGTTTTCCAAAAACCGGGTTCGGGTTTGGGTTCGGGTACTGGCTTATGATTTCAAATTCCCGGATTGATTTTAAATTTACCTAGTGTATATACATATACAAACAAGAGCGATCAATTCATCCATTGGACATTACACGTATTGAATAAACTCTAACAAGTTATTTTTTTAGCTTTCCAAATAATGTGATTTCTTTGGCCGAAGGAGCCTTATTATTTTAGTTCATTCGCGGCTCAGTCCGGCCAGATAATCAGGCGGATTAGTGGTCTAGCTTACACACTCACCAATAAAATGACCTATTTGTGTTATTTGTTACGCAAAGGTGATAATACAAAACTTGTATGGCTTGCAATTAGTATAATACGTTACCGCTTAAATTATTGTCATTTATTAATTTGTTTCGATGCTCGGTCCGGTCGGGTAATCAGGCGGATTAGTGTTCTAGCTTACACATTTGCCAATAAAATGACTGTGACGCATAGATCATTTATAGACTTTGCCAGTTAAAGTTTAGGATTATGCAAGATTATCTTTATAACAAAGGGGCTTTGTTATATCAGAAGAACTTTGAATATATGAATGAATAAATATAAGGTTATATAACTGAAGTAAAAAGTTTAGAGTCATGCCTATCCGCGATTTCTTCGACCGAAGGAGGCTTAATTATTTTAGTTCGTTCGCGGCTCGGTCCGCCTGATAATCAAACGGATTAGTGGTCTAGCTTACACACTCACCAATAAAATGACGTATTTGTGTTATTTGTTACGCAAAGGTGATAATACAAAACTTCTACGGCTCGGGATTAGTATAATATGTTACTTCAACAAAACTTGTAATTTATCACTTTAGACGAAGACCCTCTTTTGTGGTGGAAAGATAACAGAACAAACTTTCCAAATTTAGCGGTGATCGCTAAACGCTACTTGGAACTCCGCCTTGCTTTTGCAAGCCAGTCCCAAGCCTGGAGAAAGGAGGAGGGAAAAGTTAAAAGAATCAAATTATGATCCACGACTGGAAGTACTTAGGTGCTTCTGACACAGTCGTTTCAGTCTTAAAACACTTGGTATAAAGGACTATAAACTATTATAAAAAAAAAAAACGCTACTTGGTGGCCCCAGTTACCAGCGTTCCATCGGAACAGTTGTTCAGTGGTGCTGCAATTATTTATGAACCGCTAAGGAACCGATTATCAGGCAAGACAGCAGAAAAACTGTTGTTTATGAAGTAAAACTTGCCTGAAATCGGTTCCTAATACTATTTCATTTTTATTAAACTAGAAAAGTTATGAAAACTCTGTTTGTGTTGCTATTTTTAAAACTGGAATAAATATTTATTTACTAAAAAAATTTATTTGTTCACAACTCCGAGTTCGGGTATTAGGCTTATAAATTTTCGGGTTCGAGTTCGGGTTCGGGTATCAAGTTTTCACATTTTCGAGTTCGGGTTCGGGTATCAAGTTTTCACATTTTCGGGTTCGGGTTCGGGTATCAAGTTTTCACATTTTCGGGTTCGGGTTCGGGTATCAAATTTTCACACTTTCGGGTTCGAGTTCGGGTATCAGAAAAAGACCGGGTAGTACCGAACTCGGGTTCGGGTACCCGTGACATCCCTAGCTTTTATAAAAAGGGGTCGCCACCCGAAAAAGGTTGGGAACCTCTGTTTTAGTGTATATTTATTAACTGGACTAGAGATAGCCCGTCAAAAATGAGGGATTTTTTATATATCATTATATATCACTAGCGTGATACCTGGCGTTGCCCGTGGTTTTAGAGGTTTTTCTTTTGCTCCCGTTTCCTTCCCCGCTTGCTCTCCCGCTTGCTCTCCCGGTCGCTTTCCCGCTCCGGCTTGCTCTCATTTTCCCGGTCGCTTTCCCTTTCCCACTCGCTCTTTCGCTTTCGGTCGCTTTTCCGTTCCGCTTGCTTTCTCGCATATGGTGAGAACTTTGTTAAAAAATAGTCACAGATTTTTATGTCAATGAAATCGAGAAATATCCATTTATAGCCAAATCACTCTATTCCTTCTCATTGCGGTTTAGACTTGCGATTTTACACTCTTCAAAGTGAACAAGTGAAAGTTAATTTAAAAAATGAAAAACCTGCTTTTAAGATAGCTGAAAAATTTCATAGCGACATCGTATCGTGAAAATATTACCCCGGTGAATAGTAAACAAAGAATGTTTGTAGTTACTATGACAATACAAATTTTGTCGTCATTATCATGTGCTTATTTAATTCATTTTTTAATTATTTTTTTTCATTAAATTTTTACATAGTAATTTTTGTTAAATTAAACTTTAATTTTTTTGAAGCTGGTTAATTTCATAATGATCCCCGAGCTTCTAAACGTCCGTGGACACCCCTGGACATCCGGACAAGTGAAAGTTAATAAAAGCGTCTAAAAAAGATCTTTCTACAGTTTCTTTTTAAAATGAATTGTCATTGTCAAGAAGTATGTCTGCCAGTGTTGCGCTCGATGAAATAATTGAAATTTGGTAATCCTCCATTCGAATTGGATATTTGTGAAAGACATTAGAATTCGACTTTCGAGTCAACATTCCATTTCTTGTGGGGACGAAGAACTTAAAGATGACTTTTTTTATCTTCTTAAATTATCATTATTTGTAACACACGTCGACGATTGGAACGAATCCCCCGTGCTGTTTGAACTCGTTTTCCAGACAAATTACACGACGCTGATACCTCACGTAAAATCTCATCGGTGGAATTAATCTTTGATCAAGTGAGTGGAGAGGACATGCCGTACTGCTCTCAGTGGACACTGCGATCGCGCGGTCACGTTCTACGATCTCTGTATAAGTATAAACCATAATAACCTTAAGAAACTTTTAACAAATGAAAGTTAATTAAAATAAATTAAAAACATGCTTTCAAGGCTGTGATCAAATTTCATAGCGACGTTTTATTGTAAAAATGTTAGCCCGGTGAATAGTAAACAAAAGATGTTTATAGTTACTATGACGATGAAATTTTTTGTCGTCGTCATCGTTTCGCTCTTTTAAATTGTTTATTTTATTAATTTTTGTTTCTTTAAATTTTTAATAGTTATTTTTGCTTAGTTGAACTTAAAATTTTTTGAAATGATTTTATTTTATAGGGAAAGCGACCGGGAACAAGAAAGCGATCGGGGACGGGAAAGCAACCGTGAGCACGAAAACGACCGGGAGCGCGAAAGCGACCGGGAAGCATATTTCTAAATGGTAGTCTGCAGTAATTCAGAAGTCGACTAGCAGCCTAAGAGGGGCGTGGCTTAAGGCTCTGCTTTAGATATCTATGATTGCTATTCTCAATGTGGCACTAAAAAAAGCTATAGAACAGAGAAACAAACTGGTTTTATATATGTTATATATATAACATATATAAAACCAGCTATATTAAATCAGCAAAATATATGTAGCAAATTTAATATGGTCGCTTTTTCCTTATGTGGTTTCAATTTAAAATTTAATGTGTTTCATCCGTCAATAGCCGTTTTAATCTGTTAAGTGAAAGTCGATTAAGCTTAGCTCCTATTCAATGTCCCTGTCTAAACAAAACTTATAATTATTTTGTGAAATTATGATCTTTGACAGGAAGTACTTAGGTGCTTCCAACATACAGCCATTACAGTCTTAACCCCTTTCATGTGCGGAACGTAACATTACGTTTCGGCTGGATTTCACCACAATGGATATTACGTTTTTAGTAGCTTTTTACTTCCACACACTGATGCCTATAATATTACGTGTAGTGTTGTTATTCGTGTTTATTCGGCAGATGGCAGTACTGAACCATACATTTCATAAAAATTTTATCAAATTCAATGAATAAGTCAATACTTGACCTGTTTACTTTTTTGTTTTTCTACCATGTGTTCTTTTGTATTTCGATGTAAAAATAATAATAAATATTTGTACGCCAAAATATGTCACATAATCATAATGTAAATAGAAAACAAAAACTCTCATCAGTTAAATTAGCAGCTGTTATTCAACATATTGCATCCAGTGCTTGCTTCCATATCTATCACACTGTTAGAAAATTCTGATGTAAATCACAAGTATAATTAGGTGTTGGCTAAATTTCGATACTCAAAAAACTTATTTCTTACTTTTACATGTCACTTATTTTGTTTGTTTATGTCAAAAAACTTGAAAAAGTAACGAAATTAATTGTTTTATTTTTTGTGTTTTTTTTTTAAATAACTCCACAACACGTGAAAATTTTGAAAAAAAAATCCCACAGTAAAGGGGTTAAAACACCTAGTGTAAAAAACTATTAAAACAAAAAGTGTCTTCCTTTTTCTCAAAAAATATAGTTGGCGATTGTGCGTATTCGTGTCTCTGTCGTATTAGGGTTGTCCTTCCTTACATACGAGTCCATAACAGTTTTTTTTAACCAATTAATTCTTCAATTACAATTCTCGTCATTTCAAATATATGAAAAGGGCTTTAAAAAAACATTTTTACTAGTGGGTAATAATATTAATAGTATTAATAACATGAATGTGAAGTCAAGGCATTTTACGAATTATAAGTAAGTTTTATTCCAATTTACTCAAACTAACTTTGAACTAACTAAATCAACAATTCATATTATTTGCGACACTTATATTATTTATATATTTTAATATATTTATTAATATCAACAACATAACATTGAAAATGTGAATTTAGAGTGCGATTTACCTCTAGCCTTAAACCACGCCCCTCTTAGGCCGCTAGTTGACATCTGAATTACTGCATACTACCATTTAGAAATATGCGACCGGGAACGGGATAGCGAGCGGGGAAGGAAACGGGGGCGAGAGAGAAAAACGATAGAAAAACCTCGGATACCCCGCTAGTAGTTTCATAAAGATTTTTATAAGTCTGATATAACTGCTGACGCTACTGTAATGTGGTATTCTCAATCATGATATAATCAGTGATAAAACATTAGGCCAAAATGAATATCTTTTATTAGGTTGTGTATTCAGTTGTTATATCAAGATATCCATTGTAAAACTGTATTCACATATATATTTATATATTTCTTGCTGCATGGATCTGCTTGCGTTCTGACATTTATACAATTAATTTCATGTATGATAAATTTCCTGATAGCCTTGATAATCATTACAGAAATATGAACGGATGAATGTGGCAGATGCACTAGTCAGTAAGACATTTGAAAGTGGGGAAGTTATCATACGCCAGGTGAGACATATGTTTACCTTTTAATTAGTTTTATAATAAATAACATTAATGTTTTACTGTTTCAGCGCCTTGTTGTTTATCACTTGTTTGTTGTATTTGTATTGTATTGTCTGAACGATCATTAATGTTCTTAAATTTAATTCTAGTTGAATAAATTTAAGTCATTTGTCAAAATATTTCAAAAGTACGTATGCAGTGAAATTGTATTTCTATGTATATAAATATTTCGAATTATCTTTCTTTTCCTTTTCGCACAATAAAAACAAAAAAACGAACAATCATTACAAGAACCAACAATCAATTTCTCCTTTAATTAAAATTTGTTTGGAGCTTTAATTTTGTATGCGATGTAATTTTAATTCGAATTTGCTTTTAGTGAATAATGATGTCGATAAATAACTTCCAAACAAAACACTCGTGGTGGTCAGTCCTCTTGTTTTTCTGCAATTCGTGTTGTTCAATGACCGCTGTTAATGACCATGCGATGTTGAGTTCTTATTTCTTTTCCTGACTTTGTGTGACAACTGATATTTCATACTGTAATTTCTGGATCTATATCTATAGAAATGAATGTATATATGTGTGTGTTATAACTCTTTGCGAGCTTTCGTCGCCGAAGGTCTTCAGAAGAAGAACCTCTCATTTTTAGCGTTTCGGCCCTTGAACTTCTTGACGCTTTTATGAGAGGTGGGCCCATGTCCGTTGATCAGGCGGACGCCCTTCGGCGAGAAAAATTTCCAAATTCCTAACTTGAAACACGAAAATTCAAAGTTCAGCAGAAAACTGTTCGAAACAAAACTTGAAATCGCCGGAACGATTATCGCTCAATGTAAACAAGGCTAAACCATTTCGTGTGCATCTTGTAGCGCTTTCTTTTTTCTATTAGCGAAAATTCAAAAAGATGCAGCTTCAGCTGTCTGGGAGATCTCCTTGATGGCTCGAGTTTTTTCTCGGTTTGAACCAAGAGCTTTCAGCAGTTTTAAGATTGAGCTGCTAACCAACCCTCGAACGCCAACCTCGACTGCAAAAATTTCAGTCCTAAACCCTTTGGTATTCAAATCACATGCTAAATCCCTATATCTCTTTTCTTTGAAAATATTGCTAGATTCCATGTTACTTTCCCATGGCACAGAGAGTTCAATCAGGAGCATTGTCTTGACCAAGTCAGAATATATAATTATATCCGGCTTTAAACCGCTAGATGTCACAGCTTCTGGAAATTTTCTTTCGCCATCCAAATCAGCCGAAACCGACCAATCGTCGGCAGCACCCATCACACATTCAAAGTCTCTTGTAGATCTGAACCTGTGGAACTTCAGATTGCCTTCTCTCTAAAAGTAGATTTTCCTTTTCTGCTGTATTCCTCTTGTTTTTGCTTTCTTACACGCTTCTTTGACGAAGTCAAGCAATTTTCGGAGTACTTGGTTATGGCGCCAAGTGTACCTCCCGTGTGAAAGTGAAAACGAACAGGAAAGAACGTGAATGAGAGTCTCCGATTGCCCACATAACATGCACGAATCATCGTCTTTCAACTTCCATCTTCGAAGATTGCTGGATGACGGCAGTTGATCATAAACAGATCTAATCAAAAAAGACAAACGTAGTGGTGTGTATTACCAAATGTCTTTCCAAGAAAGCGAAAGCTGAACAGCATTTTCCCATGTCGTCCAATCTCCTTGTTGAGATAACTGAACAAACTTAATCATTCTCTGGGACCTGATAGCTTTCTTTCTTTCCTGAATGACCAGACTTGTTCGTTCACTGGTGCTGGCTTTTGACCACCAAATTCGATGGGTTGACCCGAGACCCCGTTTGTCCTGTTGAACTGCCCCAACTCTTTCTGTCCAACGTAAAGAGGCTTCAGCTTCTGCGATCTCCTTTCTGGCTACCCATTTCTTTCCGGACTTTACAAGAGGTCCCATCTCCACAATTTTTTGATCCGAAGAGTTATCCAGCATTAGTTGCGTACGGATCTTGTTTATCTTAAACTCCTCAACCAAAGACTTCAGTGGCAACCTCAGTTTGGCAGTCTTGCTGTACAAAGCTACCGAAGTAAATCCCGGAGGCAGACCCAACCATTTCCTTGTAAATTTATTCATCCTCCTTTCTAGCTTTTCCACCAATGGTAAGCTAATCTCATACATTGATAGAGGCCACAGCAATCTCGGTAACAGAACAAACTGAAGCAACCACAATTTGAACCTGCTCTGGAGTGGGGCCGCATCAATTTTCTTCATATCTTCAAATGCCGATCGGAGAACTTCAGAACAACGTCCAGTGTCGTTAAGCGAATCGTCATACCACCTTCCCAGGCTCTTAACCGGTTCTTTACTCAATGTTGGGATCCTGTTGCCAGCAACTGAAAACGTCACTTTGTCGTCGATCTTGCCTCGTCGCAGAGATAAGCTTCTTGACTTGGTTGCCTTTAAACTCATGCCGCACCATGATAGCAGCCCGCTGAATGCATCAAGAGCTCGTCGCATTGAGATACATTTGTTTAGAACCAAAGTTGTATCATCCATGAAGGCCTTAACCGATGACATCAAGATACCTTTGCCAACGTAAGCTTCCTCCAAGCGAGAACCCACTGCATTCAGAAGCAGCTGCATCGCTAATACGAAGAGAATGGGTGAAATTGAGCAGCCCATTGCTATACCAACTTCTAACTGGAACCATTCTGTTGAACATGAGGACGTTGACAACCTCAATTTGAAATGTCCGAAATACTGTTGCAACATTTCTATCACAAAATTTGGAACATGATGCGATCTGAGAGTTTTCCACAACATTTGGTGACGAACAGCTCCATAAGCATTGGCAAAGTCTAACCAGACAATGTGCAAACTGAGACGATTCTCTTTAGCTCTTTTCAATGCTTCCCAGATCACTGACGAATGTTCGATGCATCCTGGTACTCCTGGCACTCCTCCCTTCTGAACAGACCTGTCGATGTAATTGTTTTGAATTACATAGCTTGTCAGTCTCCGAGCAAGGACAGCAAAAAATATCTTTCCCTCGACGTTTAACAATGAAATTGGGCGAAACTGATGTATTGCCTTCGAGTCTTTCTCTTTCGGAATAAAGATACCCTCTGCTTTTTGCCATTCGCTTTCAATTCTTTTTCTTTCCCAAGAGCCCACAAGTAGAGAATGCAATAATCTCAATACTTCTGGGCATTTTTTGTAGACGAGATACGGCACCCCATTTGGTCCATGAGCAGATCTGTTTCTTGTTCTGTAGAAAAATTGAGTAACCTCAAGTAACGAAATCATGCCTTCTCTGAAAGAAAAGTCTGGAAGTGGGATTTCTGGAAGATCGGTTCTTTCTTCTAACTGCTGATCTCCACGCGGGTCACGGAATGCGGACCGAAAATATTCATCGAAATCGAGCGTTGCTTTGTCTGCTTGAAGCGTTCCTGACTTGGGTGGGTCCAGTAAATTTCTTCCATATTTGAATGGGTCTTTGATGAACTGAAACCTGGCATTTCTCTGATATCTTTTCTTTATCCGAAAACGCTCGGCCTTCATTAGGGCAGACAAACGACGCCCCAAACTCTGCCGCAGCTCTGCGAGACCAGCTTTTTCATTTTCCTGGGCTCTTTTCCACCGCTTTCGTAACAATTTCTTTTCTCTCTTCAGCTCATTGATTTCTCTTTGTCGTCTAGAAATCATGCCTTCATTGTTTCGAACCTGACGTTTTTGTTTCACACCAAACAATTCAATGCTTTTTTCGTAAATAACATCAGTGAAATCTTTCATACTGAAAATTGATGAATTTCTTGAACGTGTTTTGAGAAGTTTTGAGAGTGTTTCGTCCAACTTTTTCCATGCAATTGTATCTCCTGCTGCAGGAAAATCAATTCTTGGCCTAGGTTGACTGATTTCTACTTCCGGATTCACATCTTGAACTGCGTCGGGGCTGTGGTTGGCCTCCAGCCCGGCAATGTTTGACGTTTTACCTGCATTAATAACTGATGCAGGACGTTGACGGAATTCGGTTAAGCAGCCCATTTTCGTTCTGTGGACTCTCATTCCACGGATCGTCTTGAAACTCCTACCGCAAACACACTCGTGAAGCCTACCCCCATTAGGGTCCGTTGAAGAAGCAGGGTCGTTGTCCAAAGGTCCGAATGTGAGTTCATACCTTTGGACAACGACCCTGTATGTATGTATGTATGTATGTATGTATGTGAAAACTCTTCTTCGAGCAAGTCATCCTCTTCGTCAGAGGTCTTCAGAGGAAGACCCTCCCAGCGTTTCGGCCTTTTTCCTGACGCTATCACGGGAGGGCAGCCCACAACCGTTGATCAGACGGCCGCCCCCTGACGAAATTTGTGTATCACATGCCGTTTTCGACCAGAACCAGATAACCGGCAAATCTTCAAAGTACCAGAACCAAGAAGTCATTTCGAAACCGTCAAGCAACTGTAACAAGATGAGAAACTGTCTTTCAAACACCGGAACTTGAGCATGTAGTAGCTGTAGTATCCACCAAACCGCCAGATTCCGAGACCAAAAGAAACATTCACCTCCGGAACTTCGAGCCATGCCACCACTTTCACCAAACGAGAAACACCACAAACCATAATGGCAGGGAACATTGTTTCGATTATTTTCTAAACGCTAGCAACTTTCCTTCTATTGCAAACAACCGAAACTTTCGCCGGCAGCCATAACGCGACTTCGTCCCTGAACTTGTAAACAAAGGAGGAGCTAACACTGTCGTACGGAAGCCAAAAGTAGCTGTTTAAATTTATTATCTCCTTTTTCATTCCTTTGCATCCATATCCAAAAAGAAGCTGTTTCTGCTCTTTCAGCTATTTTCATGATAGCTTGAGTTTTTTTCCGACCCGACATTCCGAGAGCCACAAGCTATTTGACGAGTGAGCGACCGGCTAAACCCCTGGAGCCTACTTCAACTGGAAAAATCTCGACTCTATATCCCGCACGCTTCAAATCTTGGGCAAGGATTCTGTAACGTTCTTCTTTCAAGATATTTGAAGCTTCCATGTTGCTTTCCCATGGCACTGTTAGTTCGATGAACAGCAACAACTTGGCCAAACTGGAAAAATGACAATGTCCGGTCTCAATCCGCTGCTGCGAACCAATTCCGGAAAGCAGTCTTCCTCTTTTAAGTCTGCTTTAAACTATTAGAACATGCAATGAAAGTTTTAGAGAGGGTGATTGAAAAAAGAGTAAGGAAGATTGTGAAAATTGATGGTATGCAGTTTGGTTTCATGATGGGGAAAGGTACTACCGATGCTATTTTCATAGTTCGTCAGCTGCAGGAAAAGTATCTTGCCAAGAACAAAGATCTGTGGATGGCCTTTGTTGATCTTGAAAAGGCATTTGATAGAGTACCTCGTGAGATAGTGTGGTGGGCTCTGAGATGTCTAGGTGTGGATGAATGGTTAGTTTCCGTGATAAGAACTATGTATGATGATGCAGCGACAGTGGTGAGAGTGAATGGGAAGGAGAGTGATGCTTTCAGCGTTAAGGTTGGAGTGCATCAGGGTTCAGTTCTCAGCCCATTGTTGTTTATCATTGTTTTAGAGGCCTTATCACGGGAGCTCAGGGTAGGCTTGCCAATGGAACTGCTCTATGCTGATGATCTTGTTTTATTAGCTGAGACAGAAGATTCTCTCCTGGAAAAGTTAAGGATATGGAAAATTGGCATGGAAGCGAAAGGCCTTAGAGTGAATGCGAGTAAGACAAAAATCATGAAGTGTCGGGCCGGAATGGGACAGGTGAAGAAGTCGGGTAAATGGCCATGCAGTGTATGCAGAAAAGGTGTTGGCTCCAATTCTATTTGTTGTGTGGATTGTAAGAGTTGGGTCCATAAAAGGTGCAGTGGCATTTTGGGTAGTTTGAAAGATCTTGTTGGCTTCCGTTGTAAGAGTTGTGTGGCTGGTGGTTCTGTTCAGGAAGAGTTGTTGGGCGAGGTTGAGGTTGAGCCAGGTGTAAAGGTGGAGTGTGTGACCAAGTTCTGTTACCTAGGTGACACATTAGGTTCAGGAGGAGGTGTAGATGAGGCGGTGAGAGCTAGAGTGCGTTCTGCCTGGGCTAAATTCAAAGAGTTATCTCCTATCTTGACCACCCGTGGTGCATCCTTTCATGTGAAAGGAAAGGTGTATAGGGCATGTGTTCAAAGTGTCCTTGTTTATGGCACTGAAACATGGTCTATGAAGGTGGAGAATCTAAGAAGTTTAGAAAGGGCAGAGCGTATGATGGTTAGATGGATGTGTGGTGTTTCGTTGAATGATCGTGCACGTAGTGTGGATTTGTATAGCCTTCTGAATGTTCCTTGTGTGGCTGATGTGGTGAGACGTGGAAGACTAAGGTGGTTTGGACATTTGGAGCGCAAAAGTGCAGATGATTGGGTTTCGGCAATTAGAGATGTGGATGTTGTAGGAGTGAAAAGTAAAGGTAGAAGTAGGAAGACTTGGTGGGAATGTGTGAAGAAAGACATGGATGAGCTCGGCCTGAAGCGGCAGTCTGCCCTGGATCGTGACTTGTGGAGGGGCCTGATATGGAAAAACGTCCAACCCTAGCATAGCGTGGAATAGGGACATTTCAAAAATAAATGATGATGATGATGATATCCTCCAGTCATTTGCTGCATCAAGCAACGATTCTCTTCTCGTACTTGCCTTTCTGCAGCCCAAGTGCTGCAAGCCTTCTCTCAAGAAATAAACTTTTTTTCTGGGGCACAACTGCATCGAATTGGCTAGTCTGCAGTTCTCCTTGATAATGCCCAGTATCTCAATTAGAACCTCATTGTGGCACCACGTGTATCTTCCCTTTGCCAAAGCATACAGACAACATGAGAGAATATGAATCAGAGTTTCTGTTTTCTCACACAGCTTGCAGGCTTCATTTTCAAGCTTTCCCCACTTAACTAAGTTCGAAGCTGTCTGCAGTTGATCATACATCGCTCTAATCACGAAAGATAGGTGAATGGGCGAGTAACGCTACAAATCATTCCATGTCATCGAATGTTGAACTGCCGCCTCCCATCTAGTCCAATCGCCCTGTTGCGACATCTGAGCACCTAACTGCACTCTTTCCAACTCCATTGCTCGCCTTCTGTCTTGAATAATCAGGTTTGTCCTTTCCTGCGACGAGGCCTTAGACCACCACACATGATGGAACCAACCCACACCGAGCCGTCCCGGTTGCACTGCTCCGAGCTTTTCAGACCATTGCAAAGATTCTTTGGCTTCACGGATGTCCCTCCCTGCAGTCCAGCCTTTCCCCGATCCAACTGCTTCGCCCACATTAACTTTAGCGCCGTGGTGTCATGGGGTTTCGGCTTGTGAGCGAAGTTAAATTTGATTTGTTTTATTGTTTCACGTGGAAACTGTGAGTTTTTTTCTTTTCTTCTATATTCCCTTTTCTAAACCTTTCTTTCTCTAATAATGTACTCTAGGGATTTCTTATTAAGCCTCTCTCAATCTTCTACTCTGCCCACTCGCACTGTTCGCCGTAAGATTTATTATCTTGATATTCTTAACCTAAATTATATTAGGAAATTTAAACGTATTGCTAAGTGCAACTCTTCCTTTACTGATCTCTCTATATCAAATCCTCTTCTTAAAATAAACAATCTTAAAACTAATAATAGTCATAATAATAATAATAATAATAATAATAATAATAATAATAATAATAATAATAATAATAATAATAATCCTAGTTCTAGCCTTAATATAGCCACTCTTAATATTCGTTCTCTAAATAATAAATCACTCTTTATCTCTGAGCTAGCCCTGTCTAACTATCTTGATCTCTTTCTCCTGACTGAGACCTGGCATGAATCTGCTTCTTCTCCTTCTCTCCTTGCTTCTGTTCCTACCGGCTTCTCTTTTGTTGAGCAGGCTAGGCCTCCTACTAATCCTTTTTCTGCTCAACATTCTTCCTATGGTGGCATATGCCTTCTCTTCAAGTCTTCCTACTCTGTCTCTCTCAATTCTTCTACTAAATTCTCATCTTTTGAATGCCTCTTTACTTCTGTTAAAATTAATTCTTTTAAGTTCAATTTAATAGGTATCTATAGGCCTCCTAAATGCTCTAAACCACAATTTCTGGAGGATTTCTACAACCTTTCTGAATCTCTCTTCTCTCTATCTACTCCTTCTTTTATCATTGGGGATTTTAATATTCCTATTAATAAAACTAAGGACTCTTTTGTTTCTCAATTTCTTGAAATCTTATCTACTTTTAACTTCTTTCAGCATTGTGACTTTCCGACTCATAATCGGGGTAACACATTGGATCTTATTATTTCACCTCTTTTCTCTAATATAAGCAATCTTTCACCTGTTAATCTTCACTTTACTGATCACTACTTTATTTCTTTCACCTTACCTCTATCTCAACCTTTAATTAATCTTACTTCAGTCACTAAAAGGTGTTGGTCTAGATTTGATAATATTCAATTTTCAAATCTATTTCTCACCTCTGGGTTTTCTTCTTCTTCTTTCACTGATGTTGATTCCTTTATGGACAATCTCAATCTGACGATTTCATCCATACTGGATACTTTGGTTCCTTTTGAGACGTTTAAGTTTCGACTCTTTTCTAAAAAAGCTCCTTGGTTTGATCGTGATTGTGTTCTCTTGAAGCAATCTGCACGTAAAGCCGAGCGAGCTTATCGTTCTAAATTGTCTAAGGGTTCTTGGTATGAGTGGCAATACCATCTCAAACAATACCATAACCTCATCTTTACTAAGCATTCTTCCTTTTTGAGAAAATCTATTGTTCTTGCTTCTAGCTCGAGGAATAGGTGGTCTTCTCTTTCTAAACTCCTTAATAAAAAATCTCCTCCTCCTTCTTTTTCTCCTGATGACTATCATAATTTTCTTACCACGAAATTTGAAAGCATCAGATCTTCTAACAATAGTCAAACCCCCATTTTTTCTAAATTCTCTACTGAAACTTTTACTTTTTTCTCTCCTATTACACTTGACTATCTTACTAAACTTAATAACTCTATTCCTTCTTCTACTTGCTCTTTGGATCTCATTCCTACTACTATCTTTAAAGAGCTTTCTTCTGTTCTTTATCCAATTTTACTTGATTTAATTAATCTCTCTTTATCTACATCTGTGTTTCCCTCTGTTCTTAAGTCCTCTTTTATTATCCCTACTATTAAAAATGCCTCTCTTGATCCTTCTTCTCTATCTAGCTATAGGCCTGTCTCTAACCTATCCTTTATCTCTAAAATTATGGAAAGAGTTGTGTATGAGCAAATAAGTGCTTATCTAACTGCTTTCTCACTTCTTCCCTCTTCTCAATCTGGATTCAGACCTGGCCACTCTACTGAAACTGCTCTACTTAAGCTTCATAATGACCTCATTGTTTCTTCTGACTCTACCCTTCTTCTTTGTCTTGATTTTTCATCTGCATTTGATACAGTTGATCACTCACTGTTGTTGGATGTACTTGATAAATCTTTTAATATAACTAGTGATGCTCTCCGGTGGATTAAATCTTATCTATCTGGTAGATATTCCTATGTTTCTATTGAATCTTCTAAATCTACTCCTGTATCTTTGAGCTACGGTGTCCCTCAAGGGTCTATTCTTGGTCCTTTACTGTTTATTCTCTATACTTCTGAACTTCCTCATATTATATCTTCTCACTCTCTCAATAGCCAAATGTATGCTGATGACTCTTATGTCTATTCTACTTTCTCTAACTCTTCTCTTGAGTCTGTTCTTAATAAAATAGCTGCCTGCCTTCAATCTATTATATCCTGGAGTTCTTCTATGTGTCTTAAACTTAATCCTGACAAGTTTGAACTAATCTATTTCAACAAGTCCTCTAAATCCCTAAATCCTCTTCCTTTGGTTTTGCCACCACCATCTCCTCTTTCCATTTCTCCTTCTCCCTTGATTCGTAGCTTAGGTTTTCTCTTTGACTCTAACTTGTCGCTAACCCCCCAAATTACTTCTGTTACTAAATCCTGCTACTTTCATCTTTGCCGTATTAAGCAGCTTTGTCCACTTCTGGATGATCCTTCGCTGCAACTTCTAGTCTCTTCTCTTGTCCTGTCTCGAATTGACTACTGCAATTCTCTATACTATGGTCTTCCTGACACTACCCTCTATCCTCTCTCTAAAGCCTTCAACTCGGCTGCTCGCTTAGTTTCTCGCACCTCCTACTCCTCTCACATCTCTCCATCTCTTGTTCTTCTCCATTGGCTTCCTCTCAGATATAGGGTGATTTTTAAAATCTGTTTAATAATGTACAAAATAAAAAATTGCCTTTCTCCTCTCTACTTAACTAATTTAATACATATCCCTCCTAAGTCTGGTCTTCGTTCTTCTTCTCGTAATCACTCTCGCATCTTCACTATTAAGCATTCTTTTGCTAAACGCTCTTTCTCCTACTCTGGTCCCTATCTCTGGAACTCTCTTCCTTCTTCTCTTACTAACTCTACTTCTCTCACAGTTTTCCGTCGTGGACTTAAAACATATCTGTTTAATAAGTTCACGACCGAGCGCTATTGAACACTGCGGAAATAGCGCTATATAAATAATTGATTGATTGATTGATTGATTCACGATACATCGGTCGGAAGAGTTGTCCAGCATCAACTGTGTCCGTATCTTGCTAATCTTGTACTCTTCTACTAGGGACTTGAATGGAAGCGCTAACTTAGCTGTCTTACTATATAGAGCTAAAGTTGTTAACGCTGGTGGAAGTCCTAGCCATTTACGAATACAGCAGTTCATTTTCTTTTCCATTCGCTCCACGTGAGATAAACAAATCTCATAGATGGTTAATGGCCATAGCAACCTCGGTATCAAAACAAACTGTACCAGCCATACCTTGAACTTTCCCTGCAGCTCGGTTGAATTGATTTTTTTCAGGTCCTCAATCAAGCCCTGCAGAACGATGTTGCTCTGATTCACATCATTCATGGAGACATTTTACCACCTTCCCAAGCTTTTCACAGGCTCTTGCTGGATTGTTGGGATCTCGCAACCAGCCACCGAGAATGAGACAAAACCATCAATCTCTCCATGTCGCAAAGAAAGGCTTCTCGATTTGGTTGGCTTGAACTTCATTCCACACCAGGACAACAAGTCGTTGAAATTTGGAAGAATACGACGCAATTTGCTGCAGTGATTCAAGATAAGAGTAGTGTCATCCATGAACGCTTTTATCGACGGCATGAAAATTCCTTTTCCCAAGTAAACATCCTGAACCCGAGATGCAATCGAACCAAGCAATAATTGCATAGCCAGAACAAATAGGATGGGAGAAATTGAACACCCCATAGCAATTCTGACCTGCAAGTTGAACCACTCTGTGGAGCACGTCGATGTTGACACACGTAGCCTAAAACGGCGAAAATACTGTTGCAGAACATCGATGAGGAATTCTGGAATGTTGTGCCTTTTGAGTGTCTTCCAGAGCAAGTGATGGCGAACAGCCCCGTACACGTTTGCTAAATCAAGCCAGACCACATGCAGGCTGAGTTGGTTTTGTTTTGCTCTTTTGATGGCCTCCCAAATCATGGATGAGTGCTCGATACATTCCGGTATTCCGGGGACTCCTCCTTTCTGCACGGATCTGTCGATGTACTCATTACGAATTGCAAAATCCGTGAGCCTCTTGGCCAGAACAGCGAAAAATATTTTTCCCTCCACGTTCAAAAGTGAGATTGGTCGGAATTGGTTGATATTGACCGAATCTTTTTCTTTGGGGATGAAAACTCCCTCTGCCTTCTGCCATTCCCTATCTACGCATCTAGATCGCCATGCAATCTTTAAACGGTTGTAGAGCAGCTTTTGCACGCCTGGACATCTCTTGTATAACAAATATGGAATGCCGTTGGGACCTGGGGCAGATTTGTTCCTCGTTTTTTTTAGAAACTGAGTTACTTCATTCATCTTTATCTCTCCACCCTCGAAAGCCACTTTCGGCAACTGTACCCCGGGAAAATCGGTTCTTTCTGGCAGCTCTGAATCGCCAAGAGGATCTTTGAACGCCAAACGGAAGTAATCATCTAATTCTTGTTTTGTCGCTCGAAGAGTGCCAGATTTTGGTGGATCCAGCAAACTTTTTCCTAAGCAAAATGGGATTTCCATGAATTTGCATCTGGCTTTCTTTTGCTCACTTTTCTTTTTTCGGAGTCTTTCTGCACCCCTGAGAGCCCGGAGCCGATTCTTTACATCCGGCCACAGTTCAGACAGACCAACTTTTTCGACCCCCTCTGCGATTCTCCATTGTCGCCTGAGTTTCTTTCGCTCCTTCTTTAATTTTTCAATTTCTCTCTGTACTGTGGTCACATAGCTCACTGCTAGTTGAAGCGATCTAAAATTTCAGAGAAGATATGGTGTCTATCGGTGTTTTAATACCGGTTGTGATCTGCAGAAGGTCTGCTGAGAGTGCGACTGCATTTCCTTAGGTTTATGTATTGTGGCAGTCTTCCCTCCCTCCCTACCTCACTTCCTCTCTACCATCAGCCAGGAAAACGTGTGCCGTTCATGCTGAAAGTAGTGATGGTGACATAAATGCAGTCTGCTGCAGCATTTAGTCTAGTTAGCCAGTCAGTTGTCATCTGCATTCTCGTAAATTCCATCAAATTGTTATCGAATCTTCTTTTTTTATTTATTTCATACAGCTTCCGTATATAGCTCTGCACCATCGACCACCATCGTAGCCTGCCACATTTTCATCAAAATGTTTTTTAAACCTATTTATTTATTTATTTGTTTCTTTTCTAAATCCTACCCGACGTTTAATTACTCAACATTAAAACGCAACCTCGCAATTAGTAGTCATTTCATTATAAGCGACATCTTTCTCTTCTTAAGAAATAATTTCAACTACCTGAATTGAGTCTTCGTTGAACGGTTTTCAATGGGTGGAGTCACGAAAGCATCCGTATTGAATGTGAATAAATAAGAAAAAAATACGTTGATGCTGTTTTTCAATCGTTGAAATTGTTGATGATCGTGTGTGTATTTGTATGTGCTGTATATTCATTTTCTTTAGTTGTGACATTTGTTGAACATTATTTTAGTTCTGATTTTTTGGCACGGCAGTAGTAGCATCATCAGGTAGCTTCTTTATTAAATGGCTTTCTATTAATAATAAAGGTTATGTTACGGTATGACTCGTAATGAACTTATAATCTTCGATGCTCTAATTAACATATCGTTTTAATTATCAAAACAGAGACCACCACGTGTCCGAGTATTTGCTTTCACACAAGTTCACTAAAAAATTGTCATGATTTGCTCATTAATTTACGCGTCTGTACCAGGGACGTCATTTCAGCAAAAACTTAGGGGGGCAAGATGTTTTAGGGGCCCACTCAGGGTTCTCTGCGCCTGGGCACAAAACACAAAATCTACGCCCCCTGCATAACATCTTTTGCTTCTTGCTCCCAAAAAAACCTGATGACCGGGGGGGGGGGTTGGAGCCACTTTTCAATTTTTTTTTCGAAAACCTCGTTTTATTTTTCTTCCCAAAAAACCTGATAACCATAGCATCTGAGTAAGCATAAGAGTATTTCCAGCTGTGTCTATGAACAAGATTATTGCTGCTATCAAAATCTGCTGTAAACGGTAATTAATATTGATGAACGGAGTAAGCTATAGTCATTTATTTCTGAAAAAGTTAGTCCAATATGAATACACTGAACCCTCTTTCTGTCACCCCATGATGTAGCCCGGGGCAGCTTGCCTACCTCCTTAGCTACGCCTCTGGGCCCAATAATGCAAGTATCTACTGAATTTTAATGAAACGGATCTAGGCTAATAGTTCATATCTTTTTTCTTTGTTAACCTAAACAAGCTGGCATTTTAAACATTCTAATATCGTTATTTGATAATAGTTTATTTTTATTTATACTAGGTGTTTTAAAACTCAAATATCAGTATATGTATATATATATATATATATATCGAAGTATCCTGTCGTGAATCATAATTTGATCTTTTTTTATCCGGGTTGGGACTGGCCGCAAGAGTGTGCTTATTTGGTCTGCAGAGGGGAAATCATCAGATTGCGGATTGAAGGAATTCCGGCATGCAAGAAGATCAATATTTTCTGTAAATCATGCGTTCAACTTAGACAAAATGCGATCGATGCATGCATACAAAATCTGTGACCTATCTTGTTCCACTTTGAACTGTTCATAACTTTTTCAACACCTCTCCATCTCGACGTGGACGATCTAGCTTCCTAGTTTCTTTAGCATCTCCTCTCTTTTATTCTCTATGGACAGCCTACTCGCCAGGCTATGAATAACGCTAACCATCTTTATAACCGGGACAGCATTTATTCTAAATACGGCCGCATCCTATAATTACAAAAGCTTCTGCTTTTCTCTTCTCAAATCTTACTAAAAACATCCAACAGGGGCCCATATATAATAACTATTGGCTTACATAAAAGTCCGGGAGCCCCATCCCAGTGTTGTTTCAGTTAAGCGTAACTTTAACTGAATTTGGTCTAATAACTGAAAAAAGAGATTTAAGTTAAGTACTAACTGAAACTTTAACTGAAAAATAATGTTAACTTTAATTGTAATACTAATAGTAAACAAGTAAATTAAAAACGAATTTTTAATATTTTTTATATGTAATTAAAACACAAATTTTGCAATCAATTTTTTCTTATAATTATAATTATTTAATTATAATTATTTATAATTTTATAATAATTTATAATTTATAATTTATATTATTTATAGTAATTTATAATAATTATAATTATTATAATTTTTTCTTCCCATATAAAAATGAAATTAATTAAAATTAACTAAATTAATTGACTTATTGTAAAACTAATAATTGAATATTGCATTGTCTTCTATTTTGAGCATGTATGCAAAATTTGAAAAAAATCTATCATCAGGAAGTGACTCAAAAATTGATTGCAAGATTTGAAACAGAAAGACGAACAGAGACGACGAGTAGATAAAAGCATTGTAGAAAAAAAGTAGTAACTGTAATACAAACTGAAAAAAAATGTTTTAGGAAAATCCAATGCTGAAATGCGCCAAAATTTTATTTATTTGTTTATATTTGGTAACCGGACCCACTCGTGTCTTTTATCTCTACTATGATTTTCTTTTTCATCGCTTTATTTGCATTTAACGACGTATAAACAATGTTAAAAATAAATTTTGGCCGAAAACAAGAAAATGGAGTTTGGTGTTATTTCAGTTACGAACCCTCTACTGATAAAAGCCGGTGCAACGTGGTTTGTAATGTGGGACAAAAAGATGCGGAAGCTCACATGGTCGAAACTTGCGGAGCTCTGTTGAAAGGTAAATCATCTAAGTCATAGACATAACAGAACTCGACAATGGATGATAAGCCTGTGCTCCTCTCATTCTGGTCGTCAACATCTACGTTCGTCCTCCCATGGTGACGCTGTCATCCCAAGAACTCGTCGAAGTTTCGTTAAACGAGCATTCGCCGTTTCCGGGCCCGGTGCATGGAACCAACTACCTAAATCTATCCGAAGTGCTGTTCTAAATGAAGACTTCAGAGCATTGTTGAAAAAACACTTTTTTAATTTGACATATTGTTAATGGCATTCTTAGTGCAAGACTCTTGTTTTGTTTTAGATAAAATAAAATAAATAAATAAGGAAGTGGCAAAAGAACTTGAGGTTTTGGAGACTACTTTCCCTGCTTTTATAATTTTATTAGCAATAAACAAGAATGGAATTCAGATGTACAAGAAGTGAAACTGAAACAGCGTTTGCTTAGTAATATGTTTATCAGTACTGGTTCATATTAATAACTGTTATAGTAACTGAAAAAATATTAACTCTAGTATTAACTGGAAAAGATGAATAAAATTAACTTTAACTGTAATACTAACTAAAAAATATTAAATTGGCTAACTTTAACTGATACTCTAACTGAAAAACCCTAACTGAAACAACACTGCCCAGTCCCCCTAATTGATGTTCCATGGCCCACTTAAAAGTCAGGAGCCTACATACAAGTCAGGGAGGGCTACTTAACAGTCAGGGAAGGGCCAGTCAAAAGGCAGGGAACGGCCAGTTAAAAGTTAAGAGGGACCCACTTGAGTGCCGGGGCCCACTTAAGTGCGGGGAACCAATTTAGTGTGGTGGCTCCCGTGAAAGCGGGGATGGGAGCCACTTAAGTGCGGTGGACCACTCAAGGGCGCGAGCCCACTTAAGTGCGGGGAACCACTTTAATGCCGGGAAACCCACTGAAAAGTCCGGGAAGGACCACTTAAGTCAGGAGGGGCCCACTTAGGTGCCAGAAGCCCACTTAAGTGCAGAGGCTCACGTAAGACCGGGGCCCACTTAAGTGCGTAGAGCCCACTTCAGTGCTGGGGGCCCCTTGAGTGCGTGGGACTCACTTCAATGCCGGGCCCTTTTAAGTGCGTGGGACCCACTTCAGTGCTCCCTTAAGTATGTGGGGCTCACTTTAGAGCCGAGGGCCCACTGAAAAGTCCGGGAAGGGCTACTTAAAAATCAGGAGGGGCCCACTAACTTAGTTGCCGGGGGCCCATTTAAGCGTGGTGGACCACTTAAGGGTGGGGGTCTACTTAAGTGCGTTGGGCCCACTTTAGTGATTGAGCCCACTTTACTGCGTGAGGCCCACTTTTAGTGCCGGGACCTTCTTAAGTACGTGGGGCCCACTTTAGTGCCGGGGACCCACTGAAAAATCCGGGAAGTGCCACTTAAAAATCAGGAGGGGCCCGCTAACTTAAATGCGTGGGGTCCACTTTTAGTGCCGGGGCCCCCTTAAGTACGTGGGGCCCATTTTAGTGCCGGGGCCCACTGAAAAATCCGGAAGGGGCCACTTAAAAATCAGGAGGGGCCCACTAACTTAAGTGCGTGGGACCCACTTTAGTGATGGGGCCCACTGAAAACTCAGGGGGGAAATCGCCCCCCTGCCCCCCTAATTGACGTCCCTGGTCTGTACTCGGAAGTATGTATAGATTTCGTTCTGTTGTGAGCGTGGGAATGCTGCTCATGTGAATGAATGAATGCATGAATGAATGAATGAATGAATGAATTAGAATGAATAAATGGTCTTTAAAAAAGGCGTAGTGTGTATAGAAGGTTGAGTGGTTTTATTGCGTGGTCTCCTAGTTGCAAATTGTTATAATCCCTGCTCATTCCAAATTGTAAAGTAATCAAATTGTAGTAATGGTTGGTAATTAGCACATACAGAATTACATAAGTAAAATGTTCTTCATTTAATTCAAAATATCTTTGAATTCTGGATCGAGGTTTCTATGGCTTTCGTAAGACTATGTAACTTGAATTTTACCTATGGGGACATCCATTTATTATGTCAACGAAATAGGGGAGGGAGGGGGTTTGAAGAAGTTTGACAATTGTTGACATGGGGGAGGGGGGAGTTCAAGGTAAATTGATGTCAACAATTTATTTTTTACAAGAGTTAATAAATCAAAAATAGGAAAGTAATAAATGCATTGTATGCCAGTCAGTCAATTAGATTCTACCTACCCCCAAAAACATTCAAAATACAGCACAGTTTACGATAATTGTAAACTGTGTCGTATTTTGATTTCTAATTAAAAATTAACTGTAAATTAAATAAATAAAACTGATTGACCTAAAATTGTAAGGTAAAACCATAAGATCCCACACGTTTAAACTATTGTATTCAGTCTTTGAAGTTTGACAACATGCTACCTCGATCGGCAAAGGCATTCAAAATTCCTCTATATGATCTGTACTGTCCTTCCATTCAGTTGTCGTTATTTGAACGGACCGGCAAAATTTGTTACCTCTATGTTGCTTCACAAGTCATGTTGAAGAAGCATGTTCAACAGCACCGACAATGCGAATGCGATCTTGGGGCTAGGCAATTACCACATGCTCCTTAACCGCAAAGAATTCGACCAAAGCAAGTGGCTGTTAAAAGACAGAGAACTGATGGCAATTATTGCGCATGGAGAGATGTTAAGCACAGAATGTTTAGATGAAGATGATGTTGGCTTGTCGTGTGTATCGATTCCACAAGAAATTGATCAATCAATCACTCTGCCCATTATAACAATTGCGGAACATTTGAATTCCCCATGAAAAGATGTTAGAAGCTAGAATATAAATTCTCAATTTGTTCATGAAGTTCAAGTGTTGATAGATAGTCAATTTGAAATCAGTTACGCAAGACTAAAAACTGTATTAAAAACTTATTTGTAGAACTTCTAATATCTACATAAGTACAATTCTATTTTTAGCATAAAAGCCAGCCGTATAAGATATTGATAGTTATTTTGGTGTTTTTTTTTGGGGGTGTCAGTGCTGGACCCCCCCCTTTTCTTTTGTACCGAACATTGATTAAATTTATTTTATTTCTAGCGATATTGTTTAGTATTGAGTGAAACCCGATTTAGTATCTTCTGTTTATCAAGTATTGCATTGTTCTCAGCGAGCCAATCAGAGTGCATGTAAATTCCCGCAATTATTAATTGGTGTACATTTCTTGGGGTAGCGAGATTTCTACCGAATATTTAGTTATAAAAATCTCATGGATTGTAGATTATATATATATATTTATAGTCTATTAAAATTTGGTACCTTCGCGATCAAGATCTAGTGAGATAATTACATGTTTATTATTTGTTTACGTCAGCTTACTGAATATTAATTGTTATTGACGAATCAGAGAGGCGGATTCTGATCACATGACAAGATTTCTTTATGTAAGGCGGCAGGCGATTGCAGTTCGAGAGGTTCGGCTTAGTTTTTTTTGTGAGAGGGAAAGTCCTGTGCGACTGTTCCATGTTGTCTTCTCTAATCTGTATCTAATAAACGTTTCTAGCTTGCTTTTAATATAATAAAGTGTTGCTTATTCTCTTCTCGAGAAGTCTTTTTGTGTCAGAAAGTTTTTTTGAGGCTCGGCACTGACAGGGGGGGGTAAAATTTGTTTGACAATTTTGTTAGGGGGGTGACTGAAAGTTTGACAGTTGTTGACAAGGGGGAAGGGGGTGTAACAATTTGTCTAAAAATTGTTTACATAATTACGACACCTATGTCGAGTTTTATACATTTATTAACATAATTTTGGTAAAAAAAAATTGCGCGATTATTATTATAGATAAACGTATTGATTGATATTTATTATTATTATAAATATACGTATCAATATGTTTAGTTCTTTCATAAAAGAATTAACTCGTTTTTTAGTTCCGATTCCATTATAACTGTAAATAAATAGCGAACGCTAGCGACAATAAACAAGCAGAAAAGTACATCGCTTGGAAGGTGAAGGTCATGCGACTGCTGTCACGTGACCGATGTCAATGAAATTACATCAACTGGAATTGCATTTCTCAAGCATCTACATATATATAATTTTTGTATAGCTTCCCTAAAATACTGGTTCTTTTGAGTGATGTTTGTTGAAGAATCTCACCAGCTCACATATCTATATATATAAAAATGAATGTTTGTATATATGTATTTATGTATGTTAATGTCCTTTATGCATTGCTACACCATTCATCCGATCGTAATGAAATTTTCACACAACCTTGAGAGTCAAGGGGAGTCAAATAAAAAATAAAAAAATTTGAAATCCGTCACAAAATGAGCGGAGCGGAGCGGGTGAGCGAGCGGGAACTATATATATATGTATGTGCGTATGTATGTGTGTATGTATGTATGTGTATGTGCATGTATGTGTGTCTGTGTGTGTGTTTATGTATGTACTAGCGGAGATACCCGGCGTTGCCCGGGTTTTTTAGAGGTTTTTCTAATGTTTGTCTCTTTCTCTCCCGTTTCCTTTCCCACCTGCTTTCCCACTCCCGTTCGCTTTCCCGTTTTCGGTCGTTTTCCCGCTCCCGGTCGCTTTACCACTCCCGGTCGCTTTCCCGCTCACGTTTGCTCTCCCATTCCCGCTCACGCTTGCTTTTCCGTTCCCGCTCGCTGTCCGTTCCGGGTCGCTTTCCCGTTTCTATAATAGACAAACTAACCCACAAACATTCATATATATATATATATAGTCTTAGCAAATCTATTTTACGTTTTATAGGCTAACAGAAGTTATGAAAGAATGGAAAAGAAATAATGAGCGTGAACGGGAGAGCAACCGTGACCGGGAATGGGAGAGCAAGCATGACCGGGAACGAGAGAGCAAGCGTGAGCGGGAACGGGAAAGCGACCGGGAACGGGAAAGCGACCGGGAACGGGAAAGCGACCGGGAACGGGAAAGCGACCGGGAACGGAAAAGCCACCGGGAACGGGAAAGCGACCGGGAACGGGAAAGCGACCGGGAACGGGAAAGCGACCGGGAACGGAAAAGCCACCGGGAACGGGAAAGCGACCGGGAACGGGAAAGCGACCGGGAACGGGAAAGCGACCGGGAACGCGGAAAGCGACTGGAATCGGGAGAGCAAGCTTGGAAGGAAACGCGAGCAAAAGAGAAAATCGATAACAAAACTTCTGAGCGGGAAAGCGAACGGGAGCTGGAAAACGACCGAGAGCGGAAAAGCGACCGGGAACTCGACGAAAACGGGAAAGTGGAGAAGGAAACGGGAGCGAGAGAGACAAACATTAGAAAAACCCCGGGCAACGCCGGGTAACCCCGCTAGTACTTAATAAGACACAATATAATAGATGGGTTTCCATTACCATTTATTCGTCTTTTAATTATTTTTTTATATAAAATTTTAATTTTGAAATATTTCTTTATAATTCTTAATTTCACTCATTTTCAAACAATAAGAAATGTTTAACTTTCATTGATGAAATTGGTTGTGGTATTATATTCATAGTGTGAGGGTTTCTTCCTATTTGATGTGTTCGTGTTCATGTTCTTAACACATATTTATTGTTTCTTGTTTTCATCAGCTCTCTCTCTCTCTCTCTCTCTCTCTCTCTGCGTTTTTAATATCAGCATTAATATTCATAGCTCTTTAACACGAACACCATTATGTTAATAATTTAATTTCAACTGTGGTAGAACATGGACAGAAACCATCATAATCAAAACCTTTAAAAATACAACAAATTATTACACTGGCTAACATCGACTACGACTTGAACCCTCTTGCGGTGCTTCCTTCTCGTTTGTTTCTGATGTGTTCTGTGATGTTTTGAAAAGAATTTAACGATTCTTAACTGGCGCTCAGCTCTTTTCTAAGTCGGCTCCATTAAACATTCTGCACTGACGACGCAATTAATTCGTTGCCTGTTTTTCAACGTTTTTGTGTACGGATGTACGTACGTACCATGGTAGGTACGCGGTGGCCGCCATATTCTATAAACGGGATGTGAATTTTAAGTGCTTGCCCTCCTCTTCTTCTTGTCGGAGTTGTGCTTTAGAAATGTGTTTTTATATTTATATTATATTTATTTTTGTTTTTACAACGCTTATATTAACTTGCAACGTTGTTTGTTTCATCTCCGAGTGCGAATAAGCGCAACAACGTTGTTTTTTTGCAATTTGTTTGTTTCAGCAAAACGTCGAGTGCGAATAAGCACAGCGAGTTCGAATAAGACCATCGAGTGCAAATATTAAAAAAATTTAAACAGTAAAAAATAAAAAATAATAAAATAATATTTAGTTTGATAAAAAAAAAATTCACACTAAAAAAATAGAAAATAATATAAAGTATAAAATTAAAAAAAAAAACAACGCTTGCATACTAATGTACTAAAACGTTAAAAATAATATTAAAGTGTATATATTACAATTTTTTAAATATACTTTTGGTTTTGAAAATAAGAGCGTTGGGCATTATCTATATAATATCTATAATTTATGTATAACCTACTATCGCCCAACGCTTTAATCTTCAAAACAAAAAGTATATTTAAAAAAATTGTAATATATACACTTTAATATTATTTTTAACATTTTAGTACATTAGTATACGCGCGTTGTTTTGGTAAAGTTCTAGTATAGCGTCGTCGGCCGATTTCTATGAAAAATGACCAGGTTTTAACGTAAATGATGTTTAAAACATAAATAAAGTCTAATTACAACATAAATAACTAAAAAAAACAAAAATTATAGCACTTTAGAACATTTAAGAGTTGCTCCCGATGAAGATCTATTTGTCAACAGCGATAGAAGTGAATAGTAGGATTAAATAAAATAAAAATTAAACAAATTTTGAATAGAAATAGACAATTTAGGAGAATAAATTAAAAATTTAAATTATGGAAATTAAAACTTGAAAAATAATAGTTTGTTTTAGAAGTACGAGTTGCGTAACCCACTCATGTCTAAAACAGTTTCTTTAAATGCGACGGTTTTGTCAATATACCTTAAGACAAATAAAAAAACATTAAGAACAATAAATTAGCAGCCGAACACCAAAAAAAAAAAAAAATATAATATCAAAGTAAAAGTACTCGGTTGTCTTTATTACGGGTTCGACCATATTTCTTTGAGCAGAAATTTTGAGTTTTAGAGGTCATGATGGCTACCAGAATCGTATGGAGAGCGAGAGAGCGAACGAGAAAGCGACCAGAAAGAGGAGAGCAAGCGGGAGCAAGAAAGCGATCGGGAGCGGAAAAGTGACCAGGAGCGGGAAGGCGACCAGGAGCGGGAAGGCGACCAGGAGCGTAAGAGTAAGCGGGAAAGGAAACGGGAGCAAGAGAAAAATGATAGAAAAACCCCGTGCAAGGCCGCTACCCCGCTAGTCACGGATAAATTTCCGCTCAACTCTTTGATTTTTTAAAATTTAAGATGTATATTAAATAATTGAACAATTATTTTGAACACTTTAACACTTATTTGTTATTTTATTTATTTTTTTATTTTATTTTAATATTACCATGGGGACCCATGGTGTGGACAAAAAATGGACTACTGGCCGAACGACTAAATTTATTAAACCAAAGAATGAAATACGAATTGTTGCGTGGAACGTACGAACGGGTCATCACGTCGGCCAAAAGGAGATTATCGCCACCGAAATAACCAACTACAAAATATCGATCGCCGCCATATCGGAACTACGACTCACGGGATCCGGGACGATGATGATTAGCCCACCGACGACCGACGAGACTATTACGCTCTTATATACTCCAGTGGTAAAATTATCTTATTATACTCCAGTGGTGAAAAGCGAGAGGCGGGTGTTGGATTTATGGTCGGCCAGTGGGCTGCCCACAGTGTCGTCGCCTTCCAACCAATTTCTGAACGTCTGGCAGTCCTTTCCATCGATGGCACAATCAAGACACACATCCTATCCGTCTACGCGCCGACCGAAACAAGCTCAGATGCTTTAAAAGACGCTTTCTACGCCGATCTACAAGCTGCGACTGATTCTATACCGCAAACCGAAGTTACCATATTGGCAGGTGACTTTAACGCTCACGTCGGCGACAACCGTAGTGGCTGGGAAGAAACGCTTGGACGATTCGGCCACGGAAAAATCAACGACAATGGGCAGCGACTGTTGTCGTTTGCGTCAGTAAACAACCTCGTCATTGGCAACAGCCTCTTCCAACACCCGAAGAAGCATCGGCTCACGTGGAGAAACCCGTCGGGGAAAGATTCGGCCATGCTCGACTACGTTCTGATCAACAAGCGTTTTCGATCGACGCTCAACGACGTTCGAGCAATGCGTGGCCCTGATTGCGGATCTGATCACTACCTCGTGCGGGCCAAAATACAACTTCGACTCCAAAAAGCAAAGAAGAAGACGCCGGCGGCTGTAAAGAGAAACTGGACGTGCCTACGCGATCCGGCAGTTCGACACAAATTCCAGCTTGCTTTATCGAACAAGTTTGCGATCCTCAATACATTGGACGATGTCAACGATGAAGAAAAACAAATAACCAAATCCGTCATCGAATGTGCGGCGCCGTTATGTCCGCCGATCCGTCGACGAACGCAGCCATGGATTTCGGATGAGTGTCTGGATTTGGTAGCTGAGCGGAAAAGAATCAAGCACGTCGATTTCGAACAATACCGGCGACTTAATCAAGAGGTAAGGCGGAAAATGAAGATCGATCGAGAGGCGTATTGGAACGATGTTGCAGCCGAAATGGAAGAAGCCGCATCACGACATGAATATCGAACATTGTATCAGACACTACAACGTTTAGGCGGAAAAACGAAATCGATCAACGATAACATCAGGAAAACGGATGGAAAGTTTATTAGTTCGTCCTCCGATCGATTACAGAGGTGGCGGGAATTCTTCCACGAACTATACAACCACGATCCGCCTGCAGGACCAGCCGCGGACCCGCCACAAATCGATCAACCGCAGATCCCATGTCCGACAGGGAGACGTCGCCTCTCCGCTTTTATTTAACGTCGTTATCGATGCGATCATGAGGAAATCGTTCGAAGGAAGGCGTGGTGTTCAATACGACAAAAACAACTTTGTCACTGATCTGATGTTCGCGGACGATAGCGCCGTATTCGCCGACAACGACGTGGAAGCTACAGATTGCCTAAACGACATCGGCGATATTGCCAAGTCATACGGCCTAAAGATCAACGCCGAGAAGACCAAGGTATTAACAACGGACGGGTCGCCAGCTCATGTCCACCTAAATGATGTCCAGATCGAGCAAGTGACGAAATTTAAATACCTTGGATCGACGTCGTTGTCGGCCGACGTCCACAGTCGCATTGGCCAGGCAACTACGGCATTTGCAGCGCTCAGATGGTGCGTTTGGAAGGAACGAACATTGCAATCAAGACAAAAATTCGTCTTACTGAACATTGATTCTTCCGATCCTCCTATATGGCTCGGAGACATGGACATTGTTTAAATCCGATGTGAATAGACTTGAAGTATTCCAAATGCAATGCCTGCGGCGAATACTGGGAGTCTCCATCCGCGACCGCATTCGAAACGAGACGATCCGTGAACGGTGTGATCGACAACCACTGATCGACGAACACATCCAAAAACGGCGACTACGGTGGTTCGGGCACGTCTGCCGAATGGATGATAAACTGCTTCCCAATAGTTTACTTTGGCGGGAGCGACCGCCTGGCTGGCGCATCCAACGTTCGGCGCCAAAGAAAACATGGCTGAAAATTATTGATGGGGACCTCAAGAGGAAGCGACTGACCGCCGATGGGGCGAGAAGGGTTGCAGTAGATCGAGGAAAATGGAAGATTGTCGTGGAAGACGTTCGTGGTCCCGTGGCACCGACAGGAGCGTATTGGCTTCGAGGACATCCTCCTCCCCAAGCGCCGGCTACAGACTAAATAATAATAATAATAATAATAACTCTTCCTTACTTTTCTTTCCTTGAATTTTATTATTCCGCGTATCAACACTGCCTTTGGATATGTTTGCTTAAAGTCGGTTTTTAGTGAGTTTTTCTGTAAGAAACTTTTTCGTAATATGTTCTGATAATGATCTGAGCTTATTCTATTAAACAGTTTTTAAACCGAGTTTTTATAGAAATTGGCCGATGACGCTATACTAGAACTTTACCGTTGTTTTAAAAAAAATATTTTTTATACTTTATATTTTATTTTGAGGTTTTGTTATAATCGTGAAATGAGTAAAATGGTGTTGTTATTTTCGTGGGAAACCTAATTACTTGTTGCGCCTCAATTACAATATATTAAATTGTATTATGATGCTGGACTGTTTAAAACAAAAAAATTTTTTAATTTTTTCTTTAAATGCATTTTTAGTTACTTTATTTCAAGAATTATTTTTGTATTCCCAATAATATTTTTGTGAATTTTATTTATTAATGTGTACATGAGTTCAAAGGCTAGAATTGAAGTCCTAGTTAAAAAAAAAGAGCCAAAACCGTTGGCGGAGGCTACTAAGATTCCATATCCAAAGTTTTCTAAAGGTGACGACAACAACGCATTTTGCTGAGATTTGAGTCATTGGCAAAAGCCAATGGTCACCCTCAGAAGGATTGGGGAATGCTTCTGGGGTCGCTGCTAAGTGCGAAGACATTTATGCATTCTACATGTCTTAATAATGAATGTTATAATTTTATTTTTCTGAAGTTATAATAGATATTGATTTCATTCCAGGGTGACGCCGCATCGTGCATGTATTTTGTTGAAGAAGGAGAAGTTAAGATCACCATGAAGCAGAAGGTCAGTAGTATATTAGTACATTTCCATGTGAACTTTTTTTTTTTACGACGTTTTATATAGCGGCTTATGCCGCTGAAGCCGCTTTAAGGGCGCTTTACAATGTTGGCAACTTGCAGATAAGACTAACGGCGCCGCTGGCAGCCCCGCATACTACTTGCTAGCTCCACAAGTGCACGAAGGACTTTAACCCCCAACTGAAGCTGGTACTCATTTATCGACCACTTAAGAATTAAACGCTGAGTTGACGTGAGCACATGTCAGTTAGTGAGTTAGTTTCTTGCTCAAGGAAATTACATGCCCGGACCGGGAATCGAACCCAGGTCCTCCACTAGACCAACACGTCACACAACTTCAATGTAGAATGTATTCAATTCGTCTCTAATTAAATGATATTTGACGACATGACCATAGGTGTTATGTGCAACTCACCTATATTAAATGTAACTATGCACCTAGATTAGACGTAACACTGCACCTAGATTAGATGTAGTCATGCACCTTAATTAGATGCAACAATACACCTAAATTAGGTGGTGTCATATATATAGAATAAATATATCGGAGATGAGCAGGTTTTGAGTGAGATGCCAAGATGGCCTCCGAAAAAATGATTTAGAGTCTTTTGGTTCCATGAATATTCATTATTTGTATTAATCTATTTTTGGTACGACAGCGGAGACTAAACTCCGGTTTGTAAGAAACAGAAACGTTGATTTCTTATAGCTAAAAGTAGTTGATATGAGCTTTATTTTGATTTAACGCGATATCCGACATAAAAAATATACAATTCTAATTTACCGATAACACAGGCGACGTTAAATAGAAATAAAATTCAATGTCAACTGAAATTTTTATAAAAAAAAAAATTTGTTAATTTTTATAAAGTTAAAAATTTATTTTGTACATAAAAAATTATTTTTATTCAATTAAAAAATATTTGATTAAGTTACTATACGGTTGTAACTCTCAGATCTTCATTTCGGATCTCCGGTCTACTAGGCTGCCTTGCTAAAAGCCTTCCTAAACAACAGGCGGGCCGATATATTTATTCTATATATATATGGGTGGTGTAAAGCACCTAGCTCAGATGTAACAATGCACTTCGATTAGACGTAACAATGCACCTAAGTTTAAATGTTACAATGCACATAAGGTTAAATGTTACGATGCACCTGGATTAAGTCAGATGTATCTATGCACATGAAATGTGAACCAGCCTAGCATCTATTAGACTATTATACAATTAATTTTCTGCTAATGTTTTTGTTGTAGTTTTGTGATATTAAAAATCAATGCAGCCATACGCATATATATATATATATATATATATATATATATATATATATATTCTCGACCTTTTGGTACAAAACTCTCTGTTCGAGACTACAATTAGCCAAAAACTTTTCCATTAAACGTTTTTTGTCAGACCGACGGACCGTTTCAGCTATGTCAGCCATCCTCAGGGTCAAAAGTAAAACGAGAAAAGTAAACAAACAGAAAGAACCGAAATTATCAAAGAATTAGCACACTAACAAAAGAAAAAACGAAAAAACACTCTACCTATCAAATCAAAAAAATATAAAATTTATACTATTGGAAATCAATTTTTGCGCTTTCGCTGTGTTATATTAGAAGAGACAAGAATTTCCTCAGATACATTACAATGAGATTCGTCAGGAGCAGCCTCAACAGCCAAAGTATTTGTGTCTGACACAAATACTTTGGCTGTTGAGGCTGCTCCTGACGAATCTCATTGTAATGTATCTGAGGAAATACTTTTGACCCTGAGGATGGCTGACATAGCTGAAACGGTCCGTCGGTCTGACAAAAAAAGTTTAATGGAAAAGTTTTTGGCTAATTGTAGTCTCGAACAGAGAGTTTTGTACCGAAAGGTCGAGAATTTGGCTCGAAAAGTTGTTTCTGCCAAATGGCGAGTTGTGTTTCTTGGAGCGTGTCTCAAAGATAAATTGATTCCACAGTTTATTCGCAATATATATATATATATATATATATATATATACTTAATCTTCAGTAAATTTACAAATTTCTATCATCATCACCATTTGTGTGTCGGTTGTGGTTGCGATGTCTCAACCACTCAAATTGTTAAGCAGTTTTTGTTTTAATCAGTCCCCATTATACAGTTGTTCAAAGTGTCGTGGAAATGACAAATTTAGTAATTATTTTGAAGTAGATAAATGTGTTAATATGTGTATATGTTCTCTCATGATTGTTTGTTTTTTGCTTATATATATATATATATATATATATATATATATATATATATATATTATTAAGAAAATTATTTTTAAGAAACAAGGAAATTTACTACTGAGGTTTTCTATGAACATATTTTATCAAAACGAAACTCTTATTTAATTCTTTCTAAGAATTGACACAATTCGTGTCTAGAATTAATTTTTTTTAAAGAAATTGTCGCTATCCAGACAGCTTGTGCTTCTTTTCAGTGTGAAGATTTTAAGCTTCTGCGTCCCGTTATTTTTTTGGAACGATACGATACGATTTCTGAAATTTGCCTCGAATTAAACGATACGATACTAGACGCCTCGAACAATTACGATACGATATCGGGATCTCGACTGAAGTGGAAATTTTGTCTCGAATGAAACGAGATAACATAGAATGATGAACTATACGCGACAGACAATATTAATAACTACATTGAAGGAATTCATTGAAAAAAATATATAAATATTAAAAAATTTCAAAATTTATAAAAATTTACCAAATTTAATTTTTTTTTACAACTTGAAATAAGTTTCATTTGTTTAGTTTCGGTACATCTATTTTTCTAAATTTAGATTCTAAATAAAACGCTACCGCCGATAGTAAGTATTTATTTACTTTATTTAGTACGCATTATGCGGTAGTTTATCAATTTAATTAAATGATTTTACTTGCTGATGAAAAAAAAAATTAAAATTATTTTTTCAAGTAATTGAAAAGTACAAAATTTTCTAGCACACCAAAAGAACGACATTTTTAGGCAATTCAATAGAGAAATGAAAGTGGAAAAACCAATAGAGATAGAAATAGATTGCAGATTACTGAGATTGAGATTACTAGATTACTAAGATTAAATTAAAATGATACTGTTTCCCGCAGTCTTTGCATCTGGCAAAATTTACTTCTACATCCTTGTCATTGACTTTCTGCGTGACCGTCTCTTCCTCAAAGTACTCCCAGATTTGACCTCGGTGACGCGGCATGATAATGATGACAAACACGAGAAAGTGCCTCTATTGAAGAATTAAGAAAGTGAAAAAAACCCAGCGTGTTTATTTATAAGCGATGGCGAATGCGGTTAGCAATAGCAAGAAAGAAGCTGAGAAAGTTTTGAATTCCAGCTGCAGACGATACGGGCTACGGCACTGTCGTGCACACTACAGGTGGCACACACATACTCACACACAACCAAGAATATCATCGAGATTATAAAGATATATCTTAGATGAGCTACTATTACAGTCAATTACGGATATCGAAACACTAAAATAATCATTCCAATTCTATGTAACAAATTTGAAAAAATAAGTTTATGAAACAGACTAAACCAAAACATAAACATAGAATGATCATTACTATTACATTACTCATTATTCTCATTAATAATAATAGTCATCGATGTCAGCGAGTACGATTGCCTTGTAGGGCTTGTAGTATCAGTAGTATGCAGAGCTCGACTAGCAGCCTAAGAGGAGCGTGGCTTTTTTGCTGCCGGTTCCCAGACTAAAAATAGTAAATAATGGGGCTACAGGCTGTCTGGAAAACCGAATTTAAAGTGGGGATGATAATAGTTATAAACTTCTGTCAATAGGTAGATTAATTAATCAATGTTGATGAATCAATTGCAAATATTCACAGTTGTGACAATCGTTAATTAAATATATATGACTTTCGTTATTTATTGGAAAATATTTTTAAAAAATCTCGATATTTTTTCGGGATTTTATTCGGGAACGAAATTTTAAGTATCGCTAATTATATCAATACGAGACTTCTTCCGCAGGCTGTATCGTTTCAATGGCGATACGGGATCTCCCGTATCGTTTTGAATTCGAGATAACGATATCGGGACGCAGATGCTTAGAAGATTTGATGATGATGGTGGTGATGATGGTGATGATGAAGGTGGTGATGATGGAGTAAATGATGGTGATGATGATGATAGTGATAAGGATGATGGTGGTGGTAGTAGTTTTGATGATGAGGATGATGGTGGTGGTAGTAGTGATGATGATGAGGATGATGGTGGTGGTAGTAGTGATGATGATGAGGATGATGGTGGTGGTAGTAGTGATGATGATCGATGTAGTAATGGTAGGCGGGAACATTTTGGACATTTTCTTTTGAAAAGATAAAGTAGAAATATTTTCATTTTGCAGACGATAGACCCAGAGAAAGAAATTACAAAATGCATAAAAGGATGCTACTTCGGAGGTGATGATGATGATGGTGATGGGGGTGACGGTGATGATGATGATAATGCTCACTTTTTTAAATACAATTACTATAATTAAAGATTACTTTCATTTATTTATTTGCAGTCGGCATAATTACTTATTTTTAAATGATATATAAACGTTTGTTTGGAAGAAATTTTAAATTTAACATCCAGATCAGTCCAATAAAGTCTAAATTGCTCTCCTTATTTGAACCATCCGGTGACAATTAAGTAAGAAGCGTATAATAAGAACTAAGATAAAATATGCGCATTGCGTCACTGTTGACATATAAAACTAGGTTGGCACGTTCAGTTTTTATAACTAAGCAGTTATATAGCCTATATTTACTGAGGCCGAGTTAACTCGAGCAACATATCGTCCATAAAGCGTGGACGGGTCGGATAAATGGTCTCGTTCATCCTTTACTTTAGTGTAAATAGTAAAACCGAATTGGTGACAATTCGTGCATTTTATAATATGATGACTACCATGACTGCCTTCTTCTTCTCCTCCATCAGAACTGGCTCTCGTCACACACATGCCCAGAGCTGCCTCTGCTGTTGCCGTCACTGATGTCCGCTGTGCAGGTTGGTACGCGTTGTTGTTGTTTCTGCTAGTCAACTGTGTTGCTGGTAGCTGGGTGTTTGTTGTTGTTGTTGTCGAAAATTAAATGTTGTTTTTATTTAATATGCATTGTTATGATGTTTATTTGCCCAGAAATCAGGTATCGATTTCCAGAATGTAACTGGTTTTAGAAATAAATATATAGGTTGAAAAATAACTATAAGATATGTCTTAATCTAACCGTGAGGTCACTTTGCATTGATAAAACATTGATATTAATATATATATATATATATATATATATATATATATATATATATATATATATATTACGATATCACCAAATCGTATGCCGGGCTCAATAGAATGGTTTTGCAGTTTATTGGACGATAATTAAATGAAGCTTTGTTAAGGCTATTTATACCTTTTAATCTATTAATAATGTCTATAATGATTGTTCTAAATCCTTTAACATTTATCAATGGGAAACTGATCGTAAAATCAGCGATTTTATATGATTACCCCCTTCTTAATTCTGTCATAGTCGCTTTTGTGAAATGCGACTCGGCCACGAACACCAAAATACCTTGATCTTTACTCGTGGCTTTGACCGCAATTCGCAAACAACATGGTCAAGTCTCTCGACCGTTTGACGCAGTTTCTTCCAGTCCTTCTTTGGCTCATCAACAGAGTATTTCTTTGGCTCATCGTCGTCATTTCTGCACGGTTCATCACAGCTTTTTTTGCATGCCTCGTCCTGAACATCTGGAATCAATTTATCTTTGAGACACGCTCCAAGAAACACAACTCGCCATTTGGCAGAAACAACTTTTCGAGCCAAATTCTCGACCTTTCGGCACAAAACTCTCTGTTAGAACCGAAATTATCAAAGAATTAGCACACTAACAAAAGAAAAAACGAAAAAACACTCTACCTATCAAATATTTAATTTCCAAATCATTTGATACGTTGACAGCAGTTGCAATTTCATCAGAAATTTTACACAACATAGAATCCACTTCAAGCTTTGTATTTCCTTTAACCACATTAGAGCGATATTTGTTGCCAATAAACTGTGGAATCAATTTATCTTTGATATATATATATATATTCTTGGATAAAAGATAAATTGATTCCACAGTTTATTCGCAACAAATATATATATATATATATATATATATATATATATGTATATATATATATATGTATATATATATATATATATATGTATATATATGTATATGTATATATATATATATATATATATATATATATATATATATATAGTCTCCGCTCATTTTGTAACGGATTTCAAATTTTTTTATCTATATTTGATTCCCTTTGACTCTCAAGGTTGTGTGAAAATTTCATTACGGTCGGATGAATGGTGTAGCAATGCATAAATAACATACATGCATATATACATACAAACATTCATTTTTATATATATAGATTTAGTCCGTAGCCGGCGCTTGGGGAGGAGGATGTCCTCGAAGCCAATACGCTGCTGTCGGTGCCACGGGACCACGAACGTCTTCCATGACAATCTTCCATTTTCCTCGGTCGGCTGCAACCCTTCTCGCCCCATTGGCGGTCAGTCGCTTCCTCTTGAGGTCCCCATCTATAATTTTCAACCATGTTTTCTTTGGCGCCGAACGTTGGATGCGCCAGCCAGGCGGTCGCTCCCGCCAAAGTAAACTATTGGGAAGCCGTTTACCAACCGTAGTCGCCGTTTTTGGATGTGTTCGTCGATCATTGGTTGTCGATCACACCGTTCACGGATCGTCTCGTTTCGAATGCGGTCGCGGATGGAGACTCCCATTATTCGCCGCAGGCATTGCATTTGGAATACTTCAAGTCTATTCACATCGGATTTAAACAATGTCCATGTCTCCGAGCCATATAGGAGGATCGGAAGAATCAATGTTCGGTAAAGACGAATTTTTGTCTTGATTGCAATGTTCGTTCTCTTCCAGACTGAGCGCTGCAAATATCGCAGTCGCCTGGCCAACGCGGCTGTGGACGTCGGCCGACGACGACGTCTTCTTTTCCTGCACGATCGATCCAAGGTATTTAAATTTCGTCACTTGCTCGATCTGGACATCATTTAGGTGGACATGAGCTGGCGACCCGTCCGTTGTTAATACCTTGGTCTTCTCGGCGTTGATCTTTAGGCCGTATGACTTGGCAATATCGCCGATGTCGTTTAGGCAATCTGTAGCTTCCACGTCGGTGTCGGCGAATACGGCGCTATCGTCCGCGAACATCAGATCAGTGATAAAGTTGTTTTTGTCGTATTGAACACCACGCCTTCCTTCGAACGATTTCCTCATGATCGCATCGATCACGACGTTAAATAAAAGCGGAGAGGCGACGTCTCCTTGCCGGACACCGGTTTGAATGGTAAACTCGTCGGATAGGTCGTTTCGAATTCGGATGCAGCTGGTTGAACCACTATACGACGCTTGTAACAAACGGATGACTTTCGGTGGTATGTTTTCTCTTTCCAATGCCGTTCACAATGTTGGCCAATGGATGCAGTCGAAAGCCGATTTGAAGTCGATAAAGACAACAACAGTCCGCCGGCCACATCGAACCCTCTCTTCTACGAGTTGGCGTAGTGCGAAGATTTGATCAATGTGTAAACGTAGAGGAATATGCTTTCTAGCGATTCGTAACGTTAAAGTCGAAGTTATTTATAACACAATATTTCTCGAATTTATTTTAACTTTATTATTCTTCCTTGAATATAATTTTTTTACTTGACTAAACTGAATTATCTCACTTTGTAGAAGTTCGCCCGGTTCTGATAAATCTTTTGATAATTCCAATTTCTCTGCCCAGATCACCTTACTTTTTTATTGAAGACCCCAAAAAGGAAAAAGACCAATAACAATTATATATATATATACATATACATATACCCATTCATGTATATATACACTCAAACACACATATATATTAATGATACAAAAAATTATATGTCACAAGAGCACAAATATACATATATACACACATATACATATACATACATATATATACACACATATACACACATATACATACATACATAAATGACTATTGTTTCAACACATCCAATCAAAAATGCACACATAATAAAATAAAATAAACAAATATTATGAAAATACGTAAGATGAACCATCTTCATCTTACATATCCCCCCTCCTCGAAAAAAGGAACGCGTCAGCGTTTCTGATTACATCATCACTCTCTTTACGACTAAGAAAGTCAGCACCGATGTTTTCCTTGCCTTTGAAGTGGTTTACTTTAAACCTATTCTCAATCTCTATCTCTTTGCGTGTTGTGTCAACAGGGCGGGCGTCTCCGAAGATTACCGAATTCAAATTTTCATCTTTCCCCACGCCTCCATGTTGGCCTCTAGGCAGAAGATTGAGCCTTGGTCTTTCTTTTGGCGGATTCAAAGCTTGAACTTTTGCCTCAACTTGATTTCCCAACTTTGAAGTGACAGACGTGTTTCTTTCATTGCTTTGATACAGATCCGAGTTAGCCGACGTTTTTCTATAATTTACCCGATCATTCTCCATGATTACCCTGATGCGTTCCTTCGTCTAGCATTTCAGTATGAGCCGGATATTGAATATTACTCTCATTCGAAAGTGACGATTGGTGCTATGGACAAGGAATGTCCCCACTGCCTGAAGCATTGAACGGCTTACTTATCGGTACACATCCAGATTCAAACCTGTTCCTGAAGTCCATTCGCACATTCAATTGATGTTTCCAAATGACATCAGAAATAGTTCACAATAATGCAGCAAATTGTCAAAAATACTATTCAACATTCAAGATCAAAGGCCAAGTGTATCACCAAGTGGGCTCATTGCTACCAATGCCTAACGAACCACATAAATTTTTACAAATCTTCTTCATGGGCGGTGATGACCATGAACGCGCAGTCGCCAATCGCGTGGATGCACGTTGCGGCTACAATAACCTTACTTCACCTTATGCCAGGCACATCGTCAGCGAGTTGGACATTTTATTGAACAAGCACAATGAATTATTGAAATTCCTCAAATCACACATGCACAAATTAGAAAGTGACAATCACGCTATTGTCATCAATCCTGATAAAACACCAGCTGGAGAGCACATACGTAGATTCAATGCGCCTGCTGTTGACGACGTTGCTGGAATCATAGTTGGCGATTATACATCTACACGAGGAATCGTGATTCGAAGAAGAAATAATAATCTTGAGTTCATTGCTGACACACACCGTTCATACGATGCTCTCCAATATCCGCTAATTTTCTGGAAGGGACAAGACGGATATTGCATAAACATTAAACAACGAGATCCCGTCACAGGAGCCGAAACAAACAAGAAAGTTAGCTCAATGGATTTTTATGCGTATCATCTGATGATTCGACAAGGTCAGGACAACCTCATTCTGCGATGTCCTGAGCTTTGCCAACAATTCATGGTCGGCATGTACGTGAAGATAGAGAGCGAAATACTGCGATACCTACGATATAATCAACAAAAGCTGCGTGCGGAAGAATACATTCACTTGCGAGACGCTATTATTAACAACACCGACACCGCTGAAATTAGTAACTCTATTATTCTACCATCATCGTACGTAGGCAGTCCACGTCACATGCAAGAATACATATAGGATACTATGACTTTCGTGCGAGAATATGGACGACCGTGTTTATTTATCACGTTTACATTTAATCCAAAATGGCAGGAGATTACATCTTTGTTATTGCCAGGCCAAAATGCAATACATCGTCATGACATTACAGCACGTGTGTTCAAACAAAAGTTGAAGTCTTTAATAAGCTTCATTACAAAATTACATGTTTTCGGTCCCACACATTGCTGGATGTATTCGGTTGAATGGCAGAAGCGAGGATTACCTCATGCACACATTTTGATTTGGTTTATCAACAAAATACGTCCTGAGGAAATCGATAGTATAATTTCTGCAGAAATTCCAGATCCGTCTACTGATCAACTACTGTTCGATATTGTTACAATAAACATGATTCATGGCCCATGCGGTAATCTCAATCATTTATCGCCTTGCATGGCAAATGGAAATTGTACAAAACATTTTCCTAAAGATTTCAATAACGATACGATCACAAATGTTGACGGATATCCCATATATCGTCGAAGAAATATCGATAATGGCGGACAATTATTTACAAAAAATTTCAACAACGCAGACATCGACATTGACAATCGTTGGGTGGTACCCTATTCGCCTCTGCTTAGCAAAACATTTAATGCTCATATTAATGTTGAGTTCTGTAGTTTGGTGAAAAGCACCAAATACATTTGCAAGTATGTGAATAAAGGCAGCGATATATATGGCTGTGATTCGAATTGAAAATACCGATGTGAATGCTCGGTTGAATAACAACGACGAAATAACTCTCTACCAAATGGGCCGGTCCATTAGCTCCAATGAAGCTGTCTGGCGTATCTTTGGTTTCCCAATTCATGAACGGGATCCAGCAGTTGTACATTTAGCTATCCATCTTGAAAATGGCCAGCGCGTATTTTTTACGAAGGAAACAGCAATTGATCGGGCTATAAATCCACCAAAAACTACACTCACCGAATTTTTCAAATTGTGTAATCGTGTGGATACTTTCGGTGCCTTTGCACGAACACTATTTTATTCGGAAGTACCACGCTATTTCACATGGGATCAAACGAAAAAAATGGATGCCCCGCAAGCAAGGAACACCAGTTTATTCAAATCAAACACTTTGGGTCGAGTATATACAGTCAATCAAGGCAGACTGAGTGCTTCTATCTGCGACTGTTGTTGGTTAATGTCACTGGCCCATTGTCATTTCAAGATATACGCAAAGTGAATGGACAACAGTATCCAACGTATAAAGATGCATGCCTTGCACTCGGTTTGCTAGAAGACGACAACCAGTGGAACGATATGTTTGCTGAAGCAGCATTAAACTGTACAGCAACACAAATTCGTCTACTATTCGCTATAGTGTTGACAACATGTTTCCCGGCCCAAGCAGACACGTTGTGGGATAAGCACAAAGATTCAATGACTGATGATATTTTGCATCGACTTCGTACTCGGTGCAATGATCTATCGATAACATTCAGCGATGCTATGTACAATGAAGCATTGATTGCTATCGAGGATCTTTGCATTGTCTTTGCCAATCAGTCATTTCGGTATGCGTTCACCAAATTGAAGAGCATCTGATTTAATGAACACGGAGATGGATCGTGAACTGCGGTACAATCAGTGTTGGGTAATATTTCAAATACATAAATATTTGAAATTCGTATTTAAAATATTTTAAAGTATTTTTGTATTTTGATTTGAAATACTTTTAGAAAATTTATTTAGTATTTTTATTTTAAATAATTTTGAAAAGTAATTTGAATATTTTGAACAAAAAATAAAATACAAAATAGATTATTGACATTTCCAAAAATATAAAGATCGGGAAACTTTAAAATTAATAAATAAGTGTTATGTTTATGTTATGTTATGTTTTTATCATGGTTTTATACCATAATCGATGTTTACTTAATGTACTTCCTTTTGTTTCGATAGCTTAGCGCGAGGTTGGTTTTTAGAGTTTGTAGTAAAAATAGGTCGTTGTCGTTAGAATTAAAGTTTAAAGTTTTTTAATACTAAGATGGCAGAAAATTCAGGCAGTGGTGGTCGAATCCCGGCCATATTAGATGGCGAATTCTTCTAAATTGTTAGCCGAGACGGGGATAAAGTTGTGGCCAAGTGCATGAAATGTGCTTCTAATAAAACATATTCAGGTTTAATATCTGCAACAACAAATTTTTTGGCTCACTTGAAACGTGTTCATCCTTGTTTGCTAAAAAAGTTTGATAGTCACAAGATTGAAGTTGGAAAAAACCGAAAAAGACGTCGAACATCAAACAGTGCTTCTCCTGAACGTAAAAAGCAACGGACAGTTACAGAGGTATTTTCAGTTTCTCAGTCAATTGCAAATGTGTTGATAAAAAACTACATCATTCACGAAATGAGACCTCTTTCTACGGTTGAAAAACCAAAATTTAAAGAATCCATCAATCAGTTTGATGAGTCGCCAAACTCTCGCAAAAAATATAAATAATGATTTAATGCAATTAAAAAATCTTATAAAGAAGAAGTGCTCGTCAATTGAATATCTGTGTACAACAGCTGATATTTGGTCATGTCAGAAAAAGAGCATGCACAACCACTTGCGAAATCGATTTTGAAAGGCTTACGAGTGCGATATGCTAAACATTTGCAGTTTGACTCTGAAGTTAACCATTTCATTTTAGCATCAGTTACACACCCATTCTTCAAAATGAGATGGGTTCCAGAAAACCACAGAAGTCGTGTTCACAAACTGTTTATGGACACATTTCGAACTTTTATTCCTAAAACAGATGTGGTGATAGATTCCCATTCAAAGAAACATGATGAAGAAGACGATTTTTTCTCCTTTGAATCAGCTACATCCGTGACAGTCAATAATTCAGAGGCCACAGCATTTTTGGAAAACATGTGTAAAAACTTGAACACATTAAAATTATAACCTGTGGTTTTAAACATGTTTAAGCGGTACAACACTGTCATCCCATCTTCGGCTCCAGTGGAACACCTTTTCAGCACCGGAGAGGCAAATAATGACCCCTCACCGCAATCGTTTAACTGATGAAACTTTTGAACAATTAATAATTTTAAAAGCAAATTCTCATTTTAAAAGTTGACTCTGTTTATCTGTTTATTTTATTACAATAAAAGATTTACCCTGTTGACTTGTTTTTGTTAAAAATGTTTGAGATGCGTGTTGATGATGGTGAGGTATCGGCATCAAGTGTTATACAACGTATTTTAGTATTTTGCAGTAAAATACTCTAATGCATTTTGTATTTCCTATTTGAAATATTTTCAAAAAAACTATTTGTATTTTGTACTGAAAATACTTCTAAACAAAGTATTTGTATTTTGTATTCAAATTACATTTGGACAGTATTTTACCCAACACTGGGTACAATACTGTAGAAATGGCAGCGATTGTTACCCGCTATGTTCCACTAATGACTGATGAACAAAGAATCATTTACGACCGCATTATACTTGCAGTTTTGGAAGGACAAGGTGGATTCTTTTTTTTTGGATGCACCAGGTGGAACTGGGAAAACATTTCTCATTTCTCTAATTCTCGCCAAGATACGATCAAATAATGGCATAGCTTTGGCCGTTGCATCGTCTGGAATTGCAGCAACTTTATTGGATGGAGGCAGAATATATATATTTTCTTTCATGCATGCTCTATTAAAAATAACTGCCCATTTTTTGTTTATTATTTTTTTTAACATAAGATTCCAATCTGCGGACAACGACTTTGTTTTTTGAATAAAATTCGCGAACGAACACCAGGTCACCATTATGGAACTGTCGAGATCGTGCCCCATGATGACGGTTGAACTGTTTCTTCATGTCATTTGATCGAGGTGTTGAGTGTTTGATGTTTTTCGGATGTAATTGTCTGCCTAGGAAATGTTCGGCTGGAGAGTGACCGCTCGGTGATGAAGCGCAGGGAGTGGTTCTGTAACTGAATAAAAATGTTTGAAGAGATTCTTTGTAAGCTCCGTCATTTCTTAATTTAATCAAAGCTCTTTTGAAAGTGTCTACAAATCGTTCGGCCTGGCCATTTGATTGTGGGTGAAAAGGAGGTGATCTCACGTGTTTGATCGCGTTTTCTGCACAATATTCCTGAAAAACAGTTGAGGTGAATTGTATGCCGTTGTCACTGACAATTGTTTCAGGCAATCCAAATTGTGCAAAGATCCGCTGGAGTGCATTTATCGTGTTGGATGTCATCCCTATTTCTGGCCATTTTGAGAATGCATCTACTACTATGAGATACATTTTTCCATGGAGCGGTCCAGCATAATCGATGTGGATTCAACTCCAGGGTTTGGTTTGGTGATTTAGCTGCTTGTTGGCACGAAGAACAGCTGCGTGTCCATTTTTCTATGTCTTTATCAATGCCGCTCCAATAAACGTGTTCTCGGGCAATTATGTTCATTCTAGTAATGCCCGGGTGGCCTTTGTGAAGCATTTGAAGTACTCGTTTTTGCAAAACCTGAGGGATGATTATTCGCGAACCAAAGAATAAACAGTCTTCATGTATTATTTCTTTTTTTAAGAGTTTGAGTTTGTTTGTTTTCAGTGCTTTGTTTTCGTTCCACTTTCCTGTTTTGACATATTGGAGAAGGGGATGTATATGATGGTATGCCTTTTTTATTGCCAAAAATGGCAAGTGGAGGTTGATGGTCTGTTGATAGAGTAAAGTGGCGTCCATAAATATAACGGTGTAACTTTCTGACCGCGAAAACTAGTGCTAGACCCTCTTTTTCTATTTGCCCATATTTCTTTTCTGCTGGAGTGAGAGCTCTACTAGCCTTTTCTGTTCCATCACTATATCTGTGCGATATCACTGCTCCAATGCCATATTCTGATGCGTCGGCTGCAACTACAATTGGTTGGTTGGGGTTGTAATAGGTTAACAGAAGGTCGGATAATAAAATTTTTTTAGTTTTGTCAAATGCCCATTGACAGCTTTCAGACCACTGGAACAGTGTCTTTTTTTAAAAGGGCGTCTAGTGGTGCTCTTAGATTTCTCATGCGTGGTACAAATGAGCTGTAATAGCTGATCAGTCCAAGTAAACTACGGACCTGTCCAACATCTTTGGGCGGGGGCATATGAATTATTGCATCGATTTTCTTGGGGTCGGGACGACGGCCTGCAGCTGAGATTACATTTCCCATGTACGTGATTTCTGTCATTAACAAGTGGCATTTTTCAATTCTAATTCGGAAGCCATAATTTAAAATTCGGTCAAATAAAGCCTCTAAGTTCGTGTTGTGTTCCTCTAATGTCCGTCCCGTGACGATGACATCATCTAAATAGGCGGCAACGCCATCTAGACCGGTAATCATAGTGTCTATGATTTGTTGAAAAATACCTGGTGCTGATTTCACACCAAATGGTAGACGGTTATAACGAAACAAACCTTTATGAGTGTTGATTGTTAAGAGCTCTTTACATTCTTCCGTCACTTCTACTTGATAATAATAATAATAATAATACAATTTGTAACGCGCCATATGTCAATTGTTTGTATAGATATAGATATAATTGATTCGCATGCGCGATGAGGTTGCTATTGTTGGTAAGCCTGGTTGAAGAGGAAAGTTTTCAATTGACTCTTGAAAGACTCGACAGTTGACGACAGGTCGGTCAAATCAGCCGGCAGATCGTTCCAGACAGAAGCAGCAGTATGGCAGAAAGCGCGACAAGCGAAATTAGTCCGCACCGTATACCTCTGCAACTGACAGGCGGAGCTTGACCTGAGAGTTCTATGTGTGACATGGAAATTCAGCAAGATATGCAGGCTTATTAGTCGTGATTGCCTTGAACGTCAGGAGTGCAATCTTGAACCTGATTCGAGCCTCGATCGGAAGCCAATGTAGTCCAGCCAAGACCGGGGTAATATGATCCAGAGCATTGAGGACCCGTTGTAATTTGCCAAGATTACCAACAAAGTACCATATAAGATGGAGTTACAGTAATTGAGCTTCGCACCGACTCCAGAGCCGGCGACGATATCAATGTAACGGCGTATGTGACGCAAGGCTCTGATGTTGAAGTGGGATGCTCTGCAAACATTGTCCACATGATTATTGAAAGAAAGGGTTTCGTCAAGAATAACTCCAAGGCTTTTAATCGTTTTAGAGAGACCAATCAAGGAGCCACCGAGCATCACAGCTGGAGGTGTGGTTTTATGCCAAATCCTAGCGCCGGTACCAATAATGATGACCTCTGATTTGCTTGGGTTTAGGGCAAGACCATTCATTGAGAACCAGTCGTGAAACAGTCGTTCAAGACAGCCAGCTTGTTTTCATCTTTTAACACTATATATAACTGAGTGTCGTCGGCGTACTGAGCATGACGCACCCCAAACGATGAAATGACTTGCGAAATCGGTGCCACATAAGCGGAAAAGAACATTGGTCCAAGCACGGAACCCTGGGGAACACCGAACTTGCAAAAGACAATGTTGGAGATATAATCACCAAAGCGGACGTACTGCGATCGACATTCGGATATGACGCAATCCAGAGGAGAGCGGAATCGGAAACACCAAAAGAGAACTCCAACCGACGTAGAAGAGTGTTGATATCAATTGTGTCAAAAGCAGCGGACAAATCCAACAGCACAAGGATTGACCTCCACCAAGAGTGAGCTGCGCATCGTATATCATTGACCATACGAAGAATGGCTGTTTCCGTCGAAAATCCACGCACATAGGCCGATTGAAAGCGGCTATGGTTTGGAGATATCTCTAGATGTGGTATAATTCTAGATAAGAAGAGTCTTTCCAGTATTTTTGAAATCGTGTGGAGATTTGAAATTTGTCGAAAACTTGCAAGATCGTCAGGATCGAAATCCTTTTTTCCAAAAGAGGTGTTACCGACGCAATTTTGTAGCAACTTGGAAATGATCCTTCCTTGAAAGAGAGAGAGTTGCACGACGAACTATGAGAACCGAGAACACGTCGGGACAGAATTTAATGACGATAGCTGTAATGTGATCAACAGGAGATGACTTTGCCGGCATTGAGTTTATGAGTCGTTTAACCTCGTCCAGAGTCGGAGGATCTAGGCAGCATAGCTGCGGTCCGGTAAAACTACCTTCGGCGTAGAAAGCATCGAATTTGCCTTCAGGCAGCCTGGATGAAATAGCAGTTTTAACGGACTGAATCTTGTTGGTGAAGAAGGAAGACAGTGTGTCGCACATTGTCCGTCCCCCTCTGTCGACATTGGCCACGGGTGTTGTATGAAGTAAGTAACGTATCACGGACCATCTAGCTTTTGGGCACGACAGCGAGGCTTTAATCTTGTCAGTGTAGTGCTGGCCCAGGCAATGACAGCTCCGTTAGCAACGCGACATGCCTTGCGATAGGCAAGGCGGTCCTGTTCGCGACCATGAGTGTGCTGATGCTATCGAATTAAATCAAAGTCCACGTTTATTCACTTTATTCACATCACTCGGAAAAACAACAATAACAATCATAACATACTCGAGGTGGTATGTCACACCATAGACAATACATAGATAATATATATCCATAGACACTACAATCCCTTCTTTCTCAAACTGTTTGTCAAACATACAATAATCAGCATTGTCCACAGCATCCAAATAGCAAAACATTCAAGACATCAAATCAATTAAATTTTCAATTCAACACAAAGTCATTGAATCTTGCAGGGGTACGAGTCATTCAACCAGATCTCGCAGTCATCGGCTTCCGGGTTGTAGACAGAGCTGGTTGTTCTATTGTCAGTCTTGGTTGACAATCATCTTCTGTCTCGTTCTGTGGTTCCTCTTCAGACGTTTGGGGGTCTGTCGTCTGTTCATCTGCTGTCGTATGCTGCGGCCATCTCACTGCCGGGTATATGCTTTACTGTGAAATCATATGGCTGTAGTCGCAACACCCAACGTTCAATGCATGCACTCGGCCTAGACTTCGGTGAGTAAATGTATAGCAATGGTTTATGATCAGTGACTATTTCAAATCGAGTTCCATATAAATACTGATGAAAACGTTCACAAGCCCATACAATACCTAAAGCTTCACGTTCTGTCTGAGAGTATCTTCTCTCAACAGATGTCAAACTTCTGCTAGCATAACAAATAACATGTTTTTTATCAGTTTGTTGTTGTGCTAACATTGCTCCCAGAACAACAGGACTGGCATCCACGACGATTTCTGTCGAAGCATTATTCTGAAAATGAGCCAACTTTCCAGCTTTGTTCAGTGAAATTTTCAACATCTGAAAAGCTTGATCTTCTTTTGAACCCCAACTGAAATTGCAGGAACTTCTTGTAAGCTTCCTCAAAGGTTCGGCAATCATTGCTAGGTTATGAATAAACTTTGCACTGAAATTCACAAGTCCTGAGAAACTTCTGACTTCTGAACTGTTCTTTGGTGGTTTTGCTTCCATAACAGCTCCAACACGATCTTGTGTTGGACATATTCCACTTCCACTGATATGATGTCCAAAATATTTTAACTCTGACATTCTGATCAGACATTTTTCTTTGTTTATAGTCAAACCATGTTTTGCAAGTGTTTCTATGCATTTGAGTAGTCGAGAATCATGCTCGCAATCATCTTTCCCATAAATTATTAGGTCATCTGAAATTTTTTCAACACCTTTGCATCTTGACATAACTGTTGGATTGGAAAAGTTCAGGAGCAGAACTGATTCCATATAATAATCTTTTGTATCGGAAAATTCCAACATGACATGCAAATGTAGTTATTTTTCTTAATTTTTTACTTAATTCCACTTGATAGAATCCATTTTGGAGATCAATCTTGGAGAACATTTTGCTGCCATTCATACGATGCATAATTTCATCAACTGTAGGAATAGGATGCCGTTCTGTTATCACAGCAGTGTTTGCCATTCTCATATCAACAAAAATTCGAATATCACCAGATGGCTTCGGAATTATCACCATGGTGTTGGTCTACTCATGGCTCAATAATGTCACTTTTCAGTAACTCTTGAATCCTTGCTTCTAGCTTTTCTTGCATTGCAAATGGAACACGACGTGAGCGCTGTGCTATTGGTCTCACGTTTGGGTCGATGTGAATTGTTGCTTAGTAGTCTTTCAGCTTCCCAATTCCTTTAATTACTTCTGGATAGCGGTTCTGTATGTCAACAAGTGTGAGTTTATCTACTGTCATTGCACAGACATTTTCTCCAACTCTTAACACACCTAATTTTTCAGCAGTTTCCTTTCCCAGAATTGAACGACCATTTCCATCAATGACAATGAACTCCACTTCAGTTTTTCTGTTGCCAATTTCTGCGATTGCAAGAAACTTTCCAATGCACACCAGTGGTTCCTTTGTTCCATATGGATATAAACGTTTGTTCGTTTGTTCTGTCTTTGCACGAATTTTGCATTGTTTCAGACGTTTTTATCAACAATGTTCGCAGTCGAACCGGAATCAATCAATACAGTCGCTACGTTGAATAATTCTTTATAGTTTCATAGTTTGTTCTATTTGTCCATAAAATTTTGTTTCTTAATAAAATAATAGATTATAAAAAGTATTTTTGAAAAGTTTTGTTCGCACGGCTCGTAAACAAACGTAAAAGTTGGTTTTGGTAAAAATGCCTGGGGCAAAAGGTAGAAAAGAGGTTGGACAGGAACGGACGGCACTTGCTGAATTGCTGGGGCTCCATTTATGTGAAGGTTGTTTAAAGACGAACGAGGAGTGCATGAAGAGTTTGATAGATGCAAAAAAGTAGATGAGCCGAAAGAATACCAGTTAATGGGTATAGCAGATGATCTTCGAGCAGTTAAAGAAATTCTGACCAATAACAACAAATTAGCTGAGGCTTTAGAGGACCAGAAAGGATACCTCCAGGGGTTAGGAAAAAAATTGGATAATCTCAGCAAGGACTCAATGGAAGGACTCAAGGAAAATCAACGGGCAACCAAGAAGTGGTCTAGTTTTTTCAAAGAAAATCAGTTGATGAAAAAAGAGTGGTCAAGTCTGATTAAAGAAAATGTGGAGGTTCTGAAAACAGATGTTGAGGCGGTACAGAGGACTGTGGTGAGTAAAATTGATGTAAACAATGAAAGATTGAAAAGACAAAATAATATTGTGGTTTACAATATGCCTGAGGATGATGATGGTTCAAAAGTCAAGGACAGGGAAACAGTTCTAAAATTATTAAGAGAAGTTACAGACAAAGAGATGGATAATGACATTTTGGAAGTTTTCAGATTGGGAAGGAAAATGGAATCTGCCAGAAAAAACAGACCATTACTAGTCAAGTTTGTGAACCAAAGCACACAGAATATTGTGCTAGAAAATAGTTTTAGACTGAGGAAAAGTGAAGATTTCAAAATGATAATTTTAAATCAGGATCTTGTAAAAGAGGACAGAGCAGAGTGTAAAAAGTTATTAGAGAATAAAAAGAATGAAGTTGGCCTTAGAGATGATGTAAAAAATTGGGTATTCAGAATAAGAGGGAGACCTGGAAGTTTTAGTGTTCTAACTTTCAGGAAGAAAAATTTATAAAAATGATCAGTTCAAGCCATAAAGTTAGAAGAAGCTGCATTTATGTTTGTTACACCAATGCAAATTGTCTTTGTAATAAGTTTATGGAGCTACAGGTATTCTTGGAGTCTGTTAGTCCTAGTCCAGATATAATAATTATAACAGAAATTAATCCAAAAAATTTTAAAGTCTCTCAACAGTTGTCTGAATTTGGTTTGGATGGTTATCAGGTGCTAACTTCAGGTTTTTTTAAAGTTGGCCACAGAGGTATAATGATGTTCTTCAGAGATAATCTTGCAGTTGTGGAGGTGTGCATGACTTCACCTTTTGAAGAGAAGTTGTGTGCAAAATTGATTATTGAAAGTAAAGCTTTTAACATTCTGTCGGTTTATACAAACGGCTCTGATGATAATAAGCTTGTTTGTTTATTGAAAGAGTTTCCTGCACTAAAAGGTGATCATCTAGTTATGGGAGATTTCAATTTTCCTAATATCAATTGCGAGTTAAGAATGTGCTTGGGATCAAAAGAAAAAATTGAAAACAGATTTCTAAAGTTTATTGATGATAGATTTTGGATTCAACATATATCAGAACCTACGAGAACAAGAGAAGGACAAACACCTCATATCTTGGATTTGATTTTAACTTCTAAAGAGAACATAGCAAATATCGAATATTTTTCACCTCTGGGTGGCAGTGATCATTCAGTTATCGGGTTCAGTGTTGATTTAGAAATGTTAACTTGTGGAGCAAGGCGCAGGTTATGTTACGATCTTGGTGATTTTCAAGGATTAAACGAATCTCTGGCCGGTGTTATGTCTGCAAGGGTGAAGGGTAACTTTTCTTTGGAATCAGAGTGGACGTTTTTTCGCAACACATTGAATGATCTTACTGCGATGTTTGTTCCTAAGAAAGATGCTGGGAATAAACGAAGTTTTCGTATGTCATCTGAATTGTTGAAGCATATTCGACTGAAACATCACCTATGGAAGCGGATATATAAATATGGAGAAATTGAAAAACTTTTGTTGTTTAGGAAAATTAGAGATAAAGTAAAGAATGACACAAAACAGTTGAACATTGAGTCTCAAGACAGAATTGCAGAAAGTTACAGTGATAACCCAAAATACTTCTGGAACTATGTGAGGAAAAAAACTAGAACTCGAGATAAAGTTGGAGTTTTGGACACCGACAGTGGAGATTTGCACGAAAACATTGATAAAGCAAATGCTTTTGCAAAATATTTTTCTTCAGTATATGTTACAGATGGGGATTTTTGTGGAGAAGGGTTTTGTTGTCCAGGTGTACCTGTAGGTGGCATGCAGGAACTGAAAATAGATGCCTGTGTTGTGTACAAAAAGCTGAAAGAATTAAACAAAAGCAAATCTGCCGGTCCGGATGGGATTCATCCGAGAGTTTTGTGGGAAACCAGAGAATCAATTTTCGAATATCTAAGCTACATGTTCGAAAAGTCCATAGAGTTTGGAGAAGTGGTCAACGATTGGAGAACAGGCGACGTGGTCCCCATATATAAAAAGGGTAGCAAAAGTACAGTAGAGAATTATAGACCAATTACCTTGACTTCTATCTGTTGCAAAATCCTGGAGTCGATTGTTAAAGACCACATCATGAGTTACTTCTTGCAGAACAATTTACTCGTCAGTATGGTTTTCTCCCTGCAAGATCTACGACTTTGCAGCTCTTGAAGTTTCTGGATAAACTGACAGAGGCTATTGATTTAAATAAGGTTGTTGACGTCTTATACACAGATCTGGAAAAGGCTTTCGATAAAATCTCACACAGCAGGCTTTTATATAAATTGGAGCAATATTGGTTTTCATAAAAAACTGCTTAGATGGATCGAAAATTATCTAAAAGGAAGAACCTTTAAAGTCAAACTAAACGATGATACTTCAATGCTACTGCCGGTTTCCAGCGGGGTTCCTCAGGGAAGTGTTTTGGGGCCTTTACTGTTTATTGTCTATATTAATGATATACAGATGGCATGTGAGTACTTTTTTCTATTCGCTGATGACGCAAAGCTTTACCGGGTTATTGAAGGCACTGACGATGTTTCCAAACTGCAAGCAAACATTAACAAAGCAATGGAATGGTTTTGTAGATGGAGAATGAGTGTTAACTTGAATAAATGTTGTCTATTGAGAGTGGGGAGAAAAAAAACAAGAGGTAGCCTACAAACTGTTGGATATAGCAGGAGTGAGCCATGAAATACCTATAACAAATAGTGTCTCAGATCTTGGCGTTGTGATTGATGCGGGACTGCAGTTCAAGGAGCACATTGAAAAAAGAGTAAATAAAGCCAACAGCTTGCTGGGAGTAATTGCAAGAAATTTCAAATATCCGAGGGCATTTGTGTGCCTTTATAAATCTCTGGTTAGATCTCAGTTGGAATATGCGACCCCGGTCTGGAATCCATATAGGCAAGGCTTAATAAAAGCAATAGAGAAAGTCCAAAGAAGGGCAACAAGACTGGTCCTGGCATGTAAAGGTCTGAGCTACATAGAAAGACTAAAGAAACTGAAACTGCATTCGTTGGTGTATAGAAGGAGACGGGCAGACCTAATCTTACTCTATCATATGATGTCTGGTCGATTGCGGGAGGAGCATTGCCCTGCTGTGAAACTCTGTAGAGAAGTAAGAACGAGGGGACACGACTTCAAGTTGACCCCTACGTTATCACATAAAGACTGCAGAAAGTTCTTCTTCAGTAATAGAGTCGTGGCTGACTGGAACAGTCTGCCAGGAGAAGTTGTGGAAGCGACAAACATTTCTATGTTTAAATCTATGATAGATAATTATTATGGCGATTTGGTTTTTAACTGCTGATGTTTTCAGTTTTGCTCAGAACTTAAAATAGGTAGAATTTGGACTTTTTTTGTTTGTATTGTCTTTATTTAATGTATTTCATTTTTCGGCAAAGGGCTTGCTCGTGCTGTCTTAAATAAAAAAATATAAAAAATACCTTGATGAATACTCCAACTTTTAAATCATTGATACCACAGTTACCACCACTACCGTTTCTAACAGAGAATGTGTATTCATCTTCATAGCCATCATCAACATTGTGAACTTTACCACGCCTTCTGTCAGGTTTAGTGACATGTCTTGTATCCTGCTTTTGGACAGATGACAATTTTGTTCTACAAACGACTGCCCAATGTCCGACCTTATTACATTTTCTGCAAACAGAACTCTTTGCTGGACATTTTTCATCTTGTTGCAGATGTCCATAACGACCACACGTGTGTGAAGTTAGCCTCGAGGCTGGCAATGCTAATTTTAAAAAAATTGCTTGCCCTGGGGCTGTGCTATACATTGTTGAATGGGGTCTAAAAAATGAAATCGAATGGTATCTTTGGATTGTCTTCGGTTCAACAAATAAAAAAGTTATAAGCGAAAAACGACGATTTTCCGCCGAAAATTGCATAAAATCAACCTTGGCTCTTCTTTGAGAAAATCAAATTTGTTTTAAACTGCTGCCCTGTGTATATTCGAGATGCTTGTTTTTAGATAATTCAATATCAAATCCAACAATATAACTTTCGCTTCTCAAAGTTAATAAATAAAAAAGTTATCGAATAAAACGTCGGACCGTATACCAATTTCTCCGAGCAAACCGATACATAAACAGACGCTGCGATTGGACAATCGAGTCTAGCTCACTGTGGCTAATTATGCAAAATATTTCATGCTGCTTTTTTCCTTCTTTGAAAGATTTTTTCTGGTCAGTGCTAATTATTATTAGGATTCTCTAAAAGTTCAATCTACTCCCTAGAAAGAACGAACCTACAAATAATTTGGCAACAACATGATGAATATTCATGCAACTAATAATGCAAAAAATCAATCGCACACACATACATACATAAATAAATAAATACATACATACATACTAGGGTTGCACCGAAAACCGGCCCCGGCCGAAAACCGGCCATTTTTCCGAATCCGGTCAAATCCGGCTCCGGCCGGATTTGATGGCCGGATTTAACGTATTTATTTATTTATTTCAGTGAAAACTTTTTACTCAAAAGTATTTCAAAACTGCCAGCTTTAGCGCTTATTGTTCTATGTTTATATTTGCTAATCGAACGGTTTGAGCGCTCCTGCTATAGCTTATTTGATCTAGTGGAAATTCATGGGCAGGACAGATATACTTATTCTATATATATATATAATGTAGGAATTTATTATATTATAATCTCATTCCTTATGTTTTTTTGGAATAACTAATCATAGTCTGTTTAATAATTGTTCTATTATCAATGTTTTTAAAGTATATTGAACGTCCTTCATAATTTCAGTTTGCTTTCTATCTTACAACTCAGCAATCTTCCCGTTAAAGCATATGTCGCTTTGTACACAACCTTCCATGGAGAGTTCTTTTGTTTAAATCGCGTGTGATCTTCCGATTGGTTATAGGTTGTGCTGGTTTATTCTTGCCTCGTTACTTGGCACTCGTTAAATAAATTTTATCAACGTTGATTACTAGTCTTGAATACTAATCTATTGCTTGTGACTCATTGGATGCACGTGACTGTCAATCATGTGCTGTTTATCTCATGTATAACCAATAAGGCGGGATAACCTTTAATTCCTGTAAGTTATTTGACTATAGAAAATTATCAATGGTGTCAAAAGTGGGATTTTGAATCCACGCCCACATTCGTGGACCAGAAGTCTCCCTAGAGTGTTTGAAGCCACTATTGATCTAGTAGACGTGGACACACCTGATTCACATTGTTCTCGAAGGGCATGGAAATCTAGATATAGCATGTTATATCTAGACTTCCATGTCGAAGGGTTACATTTAATGTTCCTAATGGAGACTGTTGAACCTTTCTTGTTGTAAATAATTATAAAATATGAGGCTTCCAGCTTTTCCCGAGGGGCTACTATGCGCTTTTTACAGCTCCCTAGGATGGAGAGTTTTTTTTAAATTAAAGCGCGTGTGATCTTCCGATTACTGCAACAGAATAGCACGCTCGGAAGCTATATAAGGAAAATGCTGAAAAATTAATATTTCTTAAATGCAACGCTTCTCTAATTTAATTTGAACACTGCTGTTTTATTAATTTATCATTTGAAATAAAATTGATACTGTTTACTATTTTTTGTTTAGTGTTTATTTGAAATAAAGCTGATATTGTCTGTTGGTTACTACGTTGGTTTTTAAAGATAACATGCAATTGAACAAAAAGATGAATAATGAATAATAAAAAATGACAAGACCGGCTCCGGCCCCGGCCGGATTTTGAATTATGAATCCGGCCAGAACCGGCCCCGGCCGGATTTGAAAAACCCAAGTCCGGTGCAACCCTAATACATACACAGCTGGTCATATTGGGCATTTTGGCAGGATCAGATTCGTGTGTCGGTCATAAAATTCTTTACACCTCACTGGACATGCTTCTTAATGGTTCCATCTAGATTGGTTCAATACTTTTGTTATGAATCATAACTATTCGTACACGTAGCTTTGCCCATTGTACATTTAATACATTTCAGACAGTCTTACGTTGTATACTTCAAATAGTTTTACATTGTACATTCCAGGCAGTTTTATGCTGTAAATTTCTCCAATTACAGATAATTTTATCATTTCTTACTTTATTGATTAGAAATTCTCATTCCGTTACAAGTATACATTTCTCCACGAATTGTTTCTGTTTTTCTCACCCTGTATCTGATTTGTATGACACATATTTATATTTTTAAACAGCATGTTATATGATCTGTAACATCGGATGAATGTACTGTTTGAGAGATAATACTGGGTTTTTTGTATGCTTTTCAGTTCTGGATGTTGCTGCATTTGAGAGAGTCATGGGTCCCTGTATGGATATTATGAAAAGGAATATCACACACTATGAAGAACAGGTTCCTATCATTTATTTATTTTCAATAAACCCTTTAATATTTTATTTGTCAAAAAACTTTGTTTTACTAAATTACGATGATATCGGTATAGTTGTTCCATTATTAATATATTATTAAATATTCTGAACTAACTGCCAATGCTGTTCTTTAACACGCCTGCCCGCAACTCACATAAGCCAATGACGTCGGAAGGATTCGAACCACCGACCTTACAGTCTATGGGTGAATACATTAGCATTGTCACCGCCTTGCTTTTGCAAGCCAGTCCCAAGCCTGGAGAAAGGAGGAGGAAGAATTTTAACAGATCAAATTATGATCCATGACAGGAAGTACTTAGGTGCTTCCAACAGACAACCATTTCAGTCTTAAAACACCTGGTGTAAAGTAGACCTGGGCTCCGAATTTTTTTTAGGATGTCAGCTGGCTGGAGCAAAATTACGGCTCAAATTGCGGCTGGCCGAACTTCTTACGGCTGAAAACTTTACAACTCAAATACGGCTCAGCCGAATTTTTCACAACCAAAAAGTCTTGTATCTTGCAATGTTTTCGTCTTTTTGTTCGATCGGTTTTGTTAGTTTAATAGAGTTCAAAAGACAAACATATAAGATAAAACGTTTTATTATCAAACTAATACAACACGCTATCCATAGAGACACACCGCTAAGAAAGAAAGAGGATTTTTTTTTTATTTAACGTCCTTATATACCGACGCTCAGTCAAAAATGATATAGCGCTGGATTACTACATTCCCCTCTTCTTACAGTTAGTCAACTGGTTATAATAACAAACAAAGTCATTCAGTCTTTTAGGTGCGGATCGGTTCCGAATAGGATTACAACGACGTCCATCATTGACATCAGCATCCTTTCCATACGCATCTTGTGGCTCATTGTACAAACCCTCCTGTCGCTTGCTTGACGGCAGCACAAGTGTACATTCATCATCACTATCCTCGTCTTCCTTCTCGTGAGGTGCAAATTGTGTCCATTTCAGATCTTTGAAGAATGATGCATTTCTTGTGATCTCTTTGTTGCTGCGTATTGCTGTGATCATGGATCCTTTAATCTGTTTATAATCCGGAATTCTCGTTTTTGGTTTGTTGTTGAATAGTAGTTCGTGTGGAGAACTTCCCGTTATTGAATGTGGTGTTGTTCTATATGCTCTTAGAAATGACTGCAATTCCTGTTTCCAATTCTTTCCTTCTTGATGTGCAATGCGTATTGCTTTACCTAATGATCTCATAAAGCGTTCACATTCAGCATTTGATTGCGGCCATAGCGGTGTTATTTTCCTGTGAGTAAAACTCTGCGTATTTCCTGAATTGATCACTAGTAAAGGGAGGTCCGTTATCAAAATAAAACCAACAAAAATTACTCAACTTTAGCACTCGTATCGAAAATAGCAAAAATTAGGAACTTTGAAAATTATGTATAGCCTTATATATAGGTATCTGTCGGCGTTCTCTGTGCAGCACAGGCTAGGATGCACACCATGGACAGCACAGCTTCAGGCCAGGCTAAAGCTAAAACTTCCATCTCTAGAGTATGGATAGAAAATGTATTTCCAGGCCAAATAGTTCCCAATCAATGTGAGTTCTGCATTCAGCTTCTTGTGAGAGAAAGGTATGACGAATGAATGTTGTGATGTCGAAAGCTAACTGAACGCACTATGGGTCCAGATAGTGGCAGATAGTTCACTTGTCCGAGTTATGCATTCATCAGCGGTCAGCCTCAAACGAAAACAATACAAAATAATGAAATCTAATAAATTAAAGATGAAAAATGATCAGCGCCGTATTCGCGCTGAAAAAATTTCGGCTTGCGCAAGAAATTAATTTTTACAGCTGACATTCGACTCAGCCGTAAAAAATTTGGCAGCCACCGGCGCAAGTCAAAAAAATTCGGCGCGGCGGCGCCCAGGTCTGGTGTAAAGGACTATAAACTATTATAAAAAAAGCATTGTCACCAGTATACTTTCTGTCCCACACTGTCTTCAGTAAGCTTAGCTTTATCAGGTATTGATACCTGGTATGGTAAAAGAAACATAAACAGTCATAGCCAATTTCATGTGACGTTACAAAATTAACATTTTCTATTTGAAGGTAAAACAAATCTTTGGATCTGATGGTTTGAAGGAAAAACGATGAAGGAAGAAGAAGAGTTTCCAGTCGCCACTTATTAATTCTGCAAAAAAAAATACAATAATATTTTTTATGATAAATAGCTTCATCGATGGTCTTAGATGTTTAGAAATGAAAAATAATATAATGATGCGTTTTATGTTATTAGAAAAATATAGAACGGTTGTTTTTTTTTTTTCATACGGTGTAATTTTCTTAACTACATTATTTCAACTTGCAAGTTTTAAACTATTCAATTTTAGCAGCAAAGCTTGTTTAAACACAACAATTACACTTATTAAATTTTTGCTCTTATTTATTATACTATCCGTTGTGTGTCATTTTAAAATAATTATATATATATATATATATATACATACATACATACATACATACATACATATATATATATATATATATATATATATATATTTATAACATATTTGGGTAGCAAGTGATTTCTTATGCATTCTTTATTAAACAGCACAGCATATTTCGCAGAAACCAACTTGTTAAAACTTTTTTCAAGCTCCCTGAAAAAACTCCGAATTCGAGGATTAGCAAACAACTGACCGCTATTCATGTTATATAACAACCAAATTATATAACAAAATCAAGGTTATAATCCAATATATAATATCACCGACGCGTTTCGGAGTTACTCTCCATTATCAAGGTTCAAATGTCAACAAAAGAAAAGAATGAAGACTGCCACCGAAAGGCGGTCATTCTACTGGGCATCTGGCCAAAAGAAATAAACTGAAAACACTAAATTCAATCAACCTAAAATTAAGTCCATTAATCAGTAATTTATATTAAGTTTTGTTAACCAAAATATATTAATGCTATTAACATATCAATAATATATAAGTAATAATCATTAACATAGTAACTTATAATATATAAACTATTATTTTTTCTTCTTTCGCTTTGTTATGTTGATGTTGCCCACAAGATGTGGGAACATCTCTCGGACAGACCGCTCAATGTCACTTGTGACTACGACATTCTCTGGAACTCTCACCAGCACTGACACCTCGGGAACAGACTCCATCACCTCCTCCAAAACTTCCTTCAGAACTCCACTTGAATCACTCCGCGTGGACATGCCAGGAACAATCTGTGTTATTTCAACCGAGATTTCTTCTGGAACTTTCTCCAGAACCTTATCCAAACCACATCTCTCGCTCACTTGTCTTGTTTCATCTCCCGAAATATGCTGTGTTGTTTAATAAAGAATATATATATATATATATATATATATATATATTTGTATGTACTACCAACTCTTTAAATTTCATCCTGGTGAATTTGGCGTCTTCTCATTAACAAAGGCTTATATGAGTTGCGTCGGTTGCGTGTATGAATATTTTTCTACCAGTCGCTTGCCACATTGTTTTTTTTCCTTTTTATGTTCATGCGAGACCATCGAATATAGAATTTTGTTGTTGTCGTTCTGTGTGTGTGTAGATTTTGTTGTTGTCGTGTGGGTTGTCTGTTCTGTGCATGTACACTTACTTAGTAGAAAGTTAAGAAACTTTCCGAACGATCGATAATTTCGTTCTAGCTTGTTCGAGTCACTTGATGTCTGGACGAGACCAGTCGATTCCAATTCACTTACATCCTGCTCATTGAGTTAGGAAATGTACCGACGTACGTACGTATTCTTACTATGTACACTCGTTCAAGCTGAGATTTGTGCTATTTTTATAATGGTTACAAGAATGTTTTTTTTATTTAGTAACTAGCTGACCCAGCCAACTTTGTTTTGCCTTATAAATTATTTTGGTTTTTTTATCAAAAGTTTAATGTCGCTTTCCCGCTCTCGATCGTTTCCCCGCTCCCGGTCGCCTTCCCACTCCCGCTTGCCCTCCCGTTCCCGGTCGCTTTTCCTTTCCTAGTCGTTCTTTCGCTTTCGTTTTTGTGACCGATTTAGAAATTTTTACAAAAACCTCCGATTGCCTCGCAAGCTTGTGTGAAAATTACATTACGATCAGATGAATGGTGAAGCAATGCATAAAGGACTTACATAAATAAATACTTACACACATAATCTCATATATCTTATATATAAAAATCTCGTGTCATAGTGTTTGAAATTGAACTCCTCCGAATCGGTTGAACCGATTCTTTTTTATCCATTCAAGTTGCATATGTTATATACATTATAAAGGAAAACGAACTAATATAGCAAAGATATATATAAGGGTTGCACCGAAAACCGGCCATTTTTCCGAATCCAGCCCGATTTGATGGTCGGATTTGGAGCCGGATTTAACGTATTTATTTATTTCAGTGTCTGTAAACACTGCTACACGGAGTTGTCACGCGGCAAGACTACCCAGTAAACATTGTAACCACTTTGTAACGTTTCTTAACCGTTCATTTTCGGTTACAAGAAACGCGTTTCTTTTCGGTTGTTTTGCTCATCGGCTGTGCGTTAAAGAAACGTTTCCTGAGTAACGTTTTAGAAACGTTTCCCGTGTAACGTTTTAGAAACGTTTCCCGTGTAACGTTTTAGAAACTTTTACAATGTAACGCTTTAGAAACCTCCTCTATTATTTGCTCATGCAAAATTATTATCACTTCAAATACGTTCATTAATAGACAAAAATGAAACAATATTTGCAAATTTATAAAAAAAATTATTTTAAAGAAAGTCTTTTGAGCTCTATATAAATGTCATTTCTTCTCCTTGCGGTTCAGCCTCTCATGTGCAAACTTTAACCACTTCTTCGTCACAACCTCAATTTCCTTGGCTGACGAATCGTGGAAGCGTCTATTGGTTTGGAGAGTTTCTGAGAAATAGTTTTAAAAAAATTGTTGTTAGATATCTAATATTTTTAAAATGACTTTGCTAATAGTTTAGTTAAGCTAACTAATGATAAGTTCTTTGAAAAAGGTGCTTTCCATTTTTCTTTTACCACCACTCCCTTTCCAATTGAACTTTTCAGCCAGCCCATCATCCATGGTGTACCGGAGCAGCCTACGACACGCCTCTGCCGTTGTGTCTCCCCCAAGCTTTTGTAAGTCAATCACCTATACAAATGTTTGAATTTATGATAGTGATAACCTAATACAAAAATTTTAGATATCTAAGTACATGCTGTAATTGACTTACCAGAGCATCAAATAATTCTTTAGATTCTAATTTTGAATCCAACTGGTCAAATTGTACCATGGAGTGCATGGGGAAATGAACGTTTTCCGGAACTGCCGTATTAACTGCTGTCGTTGTCGTTGACAAGGAGAGCCAGATTGCTTTTCATTTCTTTTAAAACTTCCCATATATTAGTAAACTGTCCAACCACATATCTTTGAAATCTTAAAGATAAATGAATAAATACCATTACTAAATTTATTTAGAATACATTAATAAAAATTTCATTTCAATAGTTGTATAAATAGCCTGCAGGCAGAAGAATGTCACTTTGATTGAATGAAGTATGTCGGTTTGGTGTGGTAGCTTCATCTAAGTTATAAAAGTTAGGCTGTTTTGGTGTTGATGGTTCATCGAAAATTATAATAGATCTCATATAAATTAATAATTAAAGTACATATATAAGATGGCACATATTACTACTTACTTAAGTTAGATGTATTTAATAGATATTGTGATGTAGCATTCGACTGATTATAAGCCTTTGGAGTGGAAGTTGAGTCTTCAGGCACCAAAGGCAATAAAGTTGATTCATTATCTAAAATTACAATAGATTGCACATAAATTAATAATTAAAGTACATATATAAAATATCAGATATAAAAACCAACTCAAGTTAGTTGGACTGAATAAATGTTCTGACTGAAAGTTAAAATGTTGGCGTGATGTGGTTGCTTCATCTAAAATTAGAATAGATAACATATACATTAATAATCAAAGTACATATATAAGATGGCACATATTTTTACTTACTTAAGTTAGTTAAATGGACTTAACAGATGTTGAGATGTAGATAATGACTGATGATTATTCGGAGTTGAAATTGAGTCTTCAGGCACTAAAGTCAAGAAAGTTGATTCATTATCTACACCATAATTAGTAGAAATCAAAGTTATTACTATGTTAATAAATTTTCTGAAAAGTTATACATAAATACTACCTGTTTGCTAACATACGCTCTTCCAGAATAGTCTGTGCTGTAGGAGCTATATTAAAAACAGGGAGTGATCTTTCTTTTTTTTGAAGCAGCGACAAATTTAGGGAGTCGCACGGCTGAGACGCGCAGGCGAATCTCGCCAACCTATCTCTAGCCAATAAATTGGCAACATAGAAAAACGGGCGGTTAAAAGTGGGTGTACAAGAAAATGTATATCTCCGGATTTACTGGGTCAATTTTAAAAATGGTTACATCGATGAACTTGTAATAAAATCTTCCCTTTGATGAAGCTTATAAATATCCTAAATTTCAAATCATAATCCTTGAACATTCGTTCAAAGTAAGTGGTTTTTCGAGAGCATTTATCTTTGTTATGAAGACTCCAATGGTTTTCATTTTTTCGCTATATTAAAGTTTACATATTGAACTATCATGTCTGAAAATTTCAACTCTCTAGGCCGATGAATAATTTAGATAATCGCTTTTGAATTGATGCGGTCGTAGCGAAGTTCTAGATTCTAGACCTAGGGCGTCCTAGGCGTTCACTATGAATTGTACAACTTTTGTAATCATATAACTTTTTTATTCAAAGGTATTTCTAAATAATTTTTTTTTCAACTAAAAGTTAAGTTATATAACTATAATGACTGTAAAAATCTATAAGATATGTTTACCCTGACTAATAAAGATTTGCATTTAATTTGAAGCGGTGTTATTTTGCTCTACCGCTTGTGATAATTTGATCTAGTGTGTTCATATCTTCATAAAATTATAACTAATACTCCAATGGTTTTCATTTTTTCGCTATATTAAAGTTTACATATTGAACTATCATGTCTGAAAATTTCAACACTCTAGGCCGATGAATAATTTAGATAATCGCTTTTGAATTGATGCGGTCGTAGCGAAGTTCTAGATTCTAGACCTAGGGCGTCCTAGGCGTTCACTATGAATTGTACAACTTTTGTAATCATATAACTTTTTTATTCAAAGGTATTTCTAAATAATTTTTTTTTTCAACTAAAAGTTAAGTTATATAACTATAATGACTGTAAAAATCTATAAGATATGTTTACCCTGACTAATAAAGATTTGCATTTAATTTGAAGCGGTGTTATTTTGCGCTACCGCTTGTGATAATTTGATCTAGTGTGTTCATATCTTCATAAAATTATAACTAATACTCCAATGGTTTTCATTTTTTTGCTATATTAAAGTTTACATATTGAACTATCATGTCTGAAAATTTCAACTCTCTAGGCCGATGAATAATTTAGATAAAACGTTTTTGCACAAACGCACTTTTTATATTTTGCTCTACCGCTTGTGATAATTTGATCTAGTGTGTTAATATTTTCATAAAATTATTGCTAATACTCCAGTCATGTTTATTTTTTCGCTATATTAAAGTTTACATATTGAACTATCATGTTTGAAAATTTCAACTCTCTAGGCCGATGAATAATATAGATAAAACGTTTTTGCACAAACGCACTGTCATCCAAGCGTTCTCCATGACAGACAGCCGCCTGAGCCGCCGTTACTCCGCCTTGCATTGGCAAGCCAGTCCCAAGCCTGGAAAAGGAGGAGGGGGCAATTTAAGATCAAGTTATGATAAGTTACAGAAAGTAATTGACTGCGACCTACATCATGAACAAATGAGTCTTAAAAAAACAAACAGACGCCGTTACTCCGCCTTGCATTGGCAAGCCAGTCCCAAGCCTGGAAAAGGAGGAGGGGGCAATTTAAGATCAAGTTATGATAAGTTATAGAAATTAATTGACTGCGACCTACATCATGAACAAATGAGTCTTAAAAAAACAAACAGACGACGAACTGTCGCTACATTTTGTTTGTTTTATTAATACATGTTTTAAATTATGTGGTGTTTTAAGTTATTCTTTTATCTATTAGCTGGATTAATAATTACTTCAAAATATAAATTTATATTGGCTTTCTAAGGCTGTATAGAATTGAAAGATACAAAGAGTAATATAATTTAAGCTATACGCGAGCTCAGCCTGTAATGTGCTATCGCGCATGAGAAGCTACATACATGCGTTTGGTCTTCGCTTTCATCGCTAACACATCTTTTGTTTGAACCCCTATTATTGTGAAAATTTCATAGCTATCACAATTTTACAGAATGTTGTTATTAATAAAAATATCAAAGTTAAATAACCTCTTTCACTAACCTATTAACATTATCAACAAGTAAGGTAAAGTTCTAGTATAGCGTCATCGGCCGATTTCTAGAAAAACACGGTTTAATAAACTGTTTAATAGAATAAACTCAGAACATTATCAGAACATACTACAAACAAGTTTTTTACAGAAAAACTTACTAAAAACCGACTTTAAGCAAAAATATCCAAAGGCAATGTTGATACGCGGAACAATACAATTCAAGGAATAAAAAGTAAGAAAGAGTTAATATAAAAATAAAATATTAAAATAAAAAAATAAATGTTAAAGGGTTCAAAATAATTGTTTAATTATTTAATATACATCTTAAATTTTAAAAAATCAAAGCGCTGAGCGGAAATTTAGCCGTGACTAGCGGGGTACCCGGCCTTGCCCGGGGCTTTTCTATCGTTTTTTTTTCTCTCGCTCCCGTTTCCCTTCCCGCTTACTCTTACGCTTCTGGTCGCTTTCCCGCTTCCGGTCGCTTTCCCGCTCCTGGTCACTTTTCCGCTCTCGATCGCTTTCTCGCTCACGCTTGCTTTTCTTTTCCTGGTCACTTTCTCGTTCTCCACACGATTCTGGTACCAATCATGACCTCTAAAACTCAGAATTTCTACTCCAAGAAATATGGTGGAAACCGTAATAAAGACAACCAGGTACTTCTACTTTGATATTATTTTATTTTTTCTTGGTTTTCGGCTGGTTATTTATCGTTCTTAATGTTTTTTATTTGTCTTAAGGCATATTGACAAAACCGTCGCATTTAAAGAAACTGTTTTAGATATGGAGCGGGTTACGCAACCCGTACTTCTAAAAAAACTGTTATTTTTTAAGTTTTAATTTTCATAATTTAAATGTTTAATTTCTTTTCCTAAACTGTCTATTTTTATTTTAAATGTGTTTAATTTTTATTTTCTTTATTCCCACTGTTCACTTCTTTCACTATTGACAAATAGATCTTCACCGGGAACTACATAAGCTTCGGCAGCAATTTTTAAATGTTCTAAAGTGATATCATTTCTGGTTTTTTTAAATTATTTATGTTTTAATTGGCCTTTAGTTTTCTTTTAAATATCATTTACGTTAAAAACCGGCCATTTTTCACCGAAATCGGCCGATGACGCTATACTAGAACTTTACCAACAAAAGTAAATTAAAAACGAATTTTTAAAACCCAATGCTTTTATATGTAATTAAAACACAAATTTTGGGTAATCATGCAGTATAACGTCCTGAACCGATTTCGATGAAAAATGGCCGGTTTTTTAACGTAAATGATATTTAAAACATAAATAAGGGAAATAAAGACTAATTACAACATAAATAACTGAAAAAAAAACAAAAATTATAGCACTTTAGAACATTTATAAATTACTCCCGAAGTTAACGTAGTTCCCGATGAAGATCTATTTGTCAATAGCGATAGAAGTGAACAATCGGAATAAAAAAAATAAAAATTAAAGACATTTAAAATAAAAATTAGAAAATTTAGGAAAAGAAATAAAAAAAATTATGGAAGTAAAAAAATTGAAAAATAATAGTTTGCTTTAGAAGTACGAGTTGCGTAAGCCGCTGCATGTCTAAAACCGTTTCTTTAAATGCTGCGGTTTTTGCCTTAAGAAAAATAAAAAAACATTGAAAACAATAAATTAGCAACAGAACACCAAGAAAAAATAAAATAATATAATATAAAAGTAAATGCACTTGGCTGTCTTTGCGTTTTTGGTACGATTTCGATCATATTTCTTGGAGCCGAAATTCTGAGTTTTAGAGGTCATGTGGCAAGCAGAACCGTTTGGAGAGCGAAAGAGCGAGCGAGAAAGCGACCAGGAAGAGAAGAGCAAGCGGGAGCGGGAATGCGATCGGGAGCGGGAATGCGATCGGGAGGGGGAAGGCGATCGGGAGCGGGAAAGCGATCTGGAGCGGGAAAGCAAGCGGGAAGGAAACGGGGTAAAAAAAATGATGGGAAAACCCCGGCAACGCTGGATCCCCCGTATATAAATGAACAAAAATCAATTTTATTAAGTATAAAAAGTTCGCTTGTGCAAGCATTTGAACTCACGACCTGACGAGGAATACAATCCTCGAGCAATACCGCTCGTCCACCAACACACAACTATGACTTATCATTTATTTGCGAAATGTCATATTTAAATCATTATGAAACCGTATTGAAACTGAAACAATATTAAATTATCGATTAAAATTTAACGACAAATATTTTTTAAACCAAAATTATCTTGAAAGTTAAAAATGTGAAAGAAAAAATATTCGTCGATCAGTGCGCTTGAACTCATGACCTCGAGCTTCTTAGGCAGAGACTTATCCACCAAGCCACTGTAGCTTGATTTAATTTTCATGACGTTCTGCTAGTCACGAATATAAATTATTATATTTCTTCCCATATAAAAATGAAATTAATTAAAATTAACTAAATTAATTGACTTATTGTAAAACTAATAATTGAATATTGCATTGTCTTCTATTTCGAGCATGTATGCAAAATTTGGAAAAAATCTATCATCAGGAAGTGACTCAAAAATTGATTGCAAGATTTGAAACAGACAGAGAAACAGAAAGACAAACAGAGACGACGAGTAGATAAAAGCATTGTAGAAAAATGATCATTACATTCTACGTTACATTGCTCAAACATCTTTTTATATTCTAATTTAGCAGAATTTATTAATCCTAATATCAACATGTAAATAAACTCTTATGCTAACTTGTTGAGACTTTCAACATCTTTATCTAAATCCGAATGCATTTCCGCCAAAGCTAATTTCCTTCGAGCCTTACTATAGTCATCTGAAGAAATAAAAATGCATATAACAACTGTAAGGAAATATAAGTCAATATGTTTATACCAGTTTCGTAGAGTATTCGGCATTTATATGTTTCCCAAGTTAGTTTTTGAGGTACTGTCAGCATTTTTACCATCCCAGATAACTTCGAAAGGTTCTTTGTCGGTGGCCAATAAGTCAGCAAGTGACCAAGGGAATCTGCATCAACCCAACAAGATGGAACCACCTCTACCTCTTTTGACTCAAAAAATTCAATAACTGAGAACATGATGGTATCTAAAAATCATTTATTTTTTTAAGAACAAACTGAAGACTACATGCTATATAATTGAGCATTCATGCAACAGAAATGCCAAGCAAAGGTATCACAAGAAAAGAATCATTAATATACGGAATAATGAACATTTTTTTTAAATATTGAGAAAATAATTTACAGCATTTATAATCATGGTTAATATGAGATACTAAAAAAATTGAAACATTTGATGAATTTGTAGGGTGACAATAGAAATCTTTACGTCTCTCAAATGTGCTGTACATTAAATATGGTTCACTATCATACACAAAAATGTTTTCAATTAAAATAATTTTATCCTTGAAACTGAAACAGTTGTCTTTTTTTTGCAATGAAATTGTTAAGTTGCCAACAATTGCCTTTCGATATTGACGACATCTAGAGAAATTTGAAGGAACAATCCCATTGAAGTATTCATTTTTTAGGCAATAATCCTTTTTATGAGTCACATTTAAAATTTTAGCATTAAAAGCGTGCTCTTCAAGAAGTCTACTACGTATTTGTTGCAATGGATAACTTCCTTTCCTGATATGATTTTTAATTTTTCCTAAATAGCTTTCATATGCAAAGCATGACACATTATCTAATGACCCAAATTTTAGAGCATCATCTGAATATGGATCAGGTTATGAACATTGTATACACAATTTTCTTCACCATATAGCTCTATAAATTCTTCTACAAAAGCCTTTAACCATGCCTTAATATACTCATTATGTTGTACAGCTTTCTCATTATCTAGTAGTAAGTAAATGCTGAAATGTAACTTCAAAACATTTTGGTATAAGTTCAATGGCAAAACCCCAGACAACAAATATGGTCCTGTATATAACAGCAGCTGTCGAAATTCTGTTGCTTTCCACCTCTGCCATTCAAGCATTGATCGGGGTTTTCTGTTGAATTCTGAAGGTATTGAATCAACTAACTGAAGTATTTTTTGGTCCATCATCTTGACATGATTTTGACTGATCCTTGTTTTCAAAGGGCCTTTCAACCAAAGCCATATTAATTTTCTGACGACACCAAGGCATACTAGGTGCATGTAATCTAAAACAAAGCAGGAAACAAGACCTATATTGCACTCAGAAAGAGGTGACATACCATGATGATGACCATCGTCGAGGTTGTTAAAAGAGTTGTCTGTACGTAAATCAGCTTCTAGATTTGTCATTATCATACGATCTTTCCAAATTCCTTTATCTACACACCTTTCACAAGCCCAATATGCATTATGTAACTTAATATTTTTCAGGAAAGCCCGAGCTGGGGCATCACATAAAAATGAATGGACAGAATATTTATAAACTTTGTCTTTAAAAGTTAAACCATCCAATACCAGTTCTTTATGTTCTCTCACAAAATCTTGAAGAAATTCATAATCTTTTAGTTTACTAAAACCATGAAAAATACCCACCACAAACACGGGACTACGAAAAGGTAAAATGGATCTTGCTAACAAGGGCCAAAATTGACTATTGCTAGATTTGAATAAAGGGATACCGTCAAATCCAAATTGCAGAGATAGTTGAGTGTCCTGGGAAATATCAGTAGAATGACTTAATATATTTAGACAAACCAATGTGGCAATAACTTCCTCCAGAAACTGTTTTGATTTCTGCTTCATCAGGACTAGGTGTTTTTAATAAAGTTCTTGCATCAGCTGGCAAAGAAGGAAAATAGGGTTGCAATATTTGTAGTAAGGCATTTAATGACACTTGTGTAACTTTAAATTTTGTTGCCCATTCAGCCAAAACAGAATTGAAATCCAATTGTTGAGCTGCTTCTTCTTCATCTGAACTACTAGAATTGCAGTTATACTCTAAATCTTCGTAATTAGTGAAGGAATTATTTTCTTCATTTATCCAACACGAAAATGAAGATGTTGTGAAGTAGTGCAAGTTATATCAACTGGAATTTTGTTCTTTGTGTTTATCTGGTCAGCTACGCTTGCGTTTATCTCAGTTTCCAAAAACTTTTTTTTTTATCCACGTTAGATAAATCTGCTAAATTATCGGCTCTAATTTTATCTAACTGCTCTTCTATCTTACGCTTCAACTTTCTACGCTGGGACCAATACGATGACATATTGTAACAAAGTTTCGATCAAAAAATCTAACTGATTATTATAACATAACGAATTTAACTGATTATTATAACACAATGAGAATGAACTAAACTCGTTAGATGTTAGCAAATGCAGACAAAACACGATAGATTTACTCAAACGGCGTGACCTCACAACAAACAGATTTTTCGCGCACTTTCAGACTATATATAAGTTGTCTGCATGTGCAAATGTGATCACACTGCTGCTGCTGTTGATGCAGTTAGCTCCTCCCAATAAGGCTTATGAGTGGGAGGAGTTCCCCTGGAAAATAACTTTTACGACTAAGTTCACACTACTAATAAAGAACTAAAGTAAAACTGGCAGAACTTCTAACCTTCACTTTACTAGGTGTCTATCGGAGTTGCCGACCGATGTTTTTTAAGATCGTAGGAAGTTGCCGACCTCGTCAAAAAATTTTCTGAAGTAATTAATTCAGCTATTATAGAGTTGAGCGAGTTCGAACGAATTGTTCAAAAATAACGAATCGTTTAAATAATCCAACTGAGTCGTTTCACTAAATCTAAAAAGAATCGTTCATTCTTATTTGGTTTATTTACGTAATTGGCATGGAGGCGGAGCTTACCAACTTGCCAGCCAATGTCAAAGAGCCTCAACTTTGGCCTATTTACATTACCTCATTCTTTTAACAAAAAGATTATGTTTCTTGTCAGGATTTAGCAAGAATGAACATTAGGAACAAGAAACAAACCATATTAGTTCTGTGAAAGGCATTAAACAAGAGCCAGATTTAGCTCCTGCTTTCTTTCCAAAGTGTTATACCGGCAGAAATTACACCTCCTGGTAAAGGGTTCGAAGTTAAAACTCAAACGGTTTATGAAAAAACTGCTGATGGGGAAGAGTGAAAGGTGTCTATGACTACCCACGGGTTGGTAGACACTTGTGACATCAAGCAATTCGCTGGTCAAGCAAGAAGAATGTCTCACCTGAGAATATGGCCATTTAGACTATGTCAGTGTGAATGAAAGTGAAATGTTTACAAATGAGTATGACCACGTAATGATAAATCATGGTCATATTCTTCGCAAGAGGAAACATGATTTTGTACTCCCTTCAATGCAACATCACTCTGCTAGTTTTGCTTGTAACTTTATTATTAGAATGCTCTTCTATAACTCTTACTAACCTAACTTCTGTCTACTCTATTAGCTGATTCAATAACGTTATTCTAATATTATTGTCTAAAATTAACTATTGCCAGTCATTATAATTAGCGGAATATTGAATGTTCGTTATAGACTAGACAGACTTTCTTTTAATTTCTTGTTTTTTTGCTTATTTTTTTATGATTTCCTGCGTTCTGTCAGGTCTTTTCTTAAAACACGAATAAATAAATAAAATAAAAATTCACAAACAGCGCAGGGGTAGTAGTGCTGCAGGAAGCAGAGGTTTCAAATGGTTTAAAAATCTAATGTTTCGAATTGATTGGTAATTTTTAACCAGTATAGTTTGTTTTGTACTTTCAAATTATTTCTAACACAAGAACTGTAGAAGCGGGTCGTTAATTAACTTTTGATTAGCATCTTATCTCATCCCAGGCGACTCGTTCGACGCTCTCAGTGAACCGATGCATGGACTCCTAAATAAAAGCTAACTGGACACAAATCTGCCACGGCGTTATCTACCACATGGGGCGATTGTATCGCGTTACGCTTGGCTGTTTGAGAGAGCTACATGTTATAAAAACTTTGACAACTTTTGTTATTTTATACTTGAACACATAAATAAAACATTTATTATTTGACAATTAACACTCATATAGTTTATTTTAAAACACAAAATAATCTAAGCTAAAATGTTGTCAAGTGCAATTTATTAGTTTATCTATTTTTCTTCTTTAGCTCTATTATTCTTGTTTGCTTCTCTTGTTATTTCCTCCACTTATATTTTGATTAAAATGTGGAAAGGCTTGCAAGCGAGGTGACTTTGTTGGTAAATCAATGCTCCCATACCATGTTTTTTGCCAATGATATAATATTAAACGAGCTTCACCGGCTAACAAATGTCCATCCATGAAAAGTTTTTAAACTAAAAAATTTGTTGTGTTATATTGCTCTTTGGAAACTAAAATTGACATTGTATCTTCTTTGAAGGTAATGTTGTCATAAAACAAAAATTTAGAAAACTTAAGGACACAGCTCGAATCTTTCTATCGCTCTCCAGCACCTGGTGCATTGAAGTATAATAGTTGCTTTTGAAATTTGATAAAACTATCCAAAACGAGACTATAAATTATCAGACTGAAGCTGACCAAGCCAATAATTAATTAGTCTTATAAACTTCATTTAAGATGATCTTGATGGAACAGAAAACGAAAGGTCATTCTAAGTTCTTGGCCGATGATGCTAAAATTTCTGTCGTCAAGTGCTGAGCGTTACAAAACCAGCACAAACAGTTGTTGTCGATGATGATCTGAGTCTCTGGCAGTCATGAAGAAAACTGATAGGTAAATGATAAAAAAACATGTGTGTCGAATAGCTAGAAAAATCGAGTCTGAGATTTTTTTGCATCTTGCTTTACAATTTTTGGCCTGATGATCTCGATGGAACAGAAAACGAAAAGTCATTCTAAGCTCTGGGCCAGATGATGCTAAAATTTTTGTCGTCAAGTACTGAGCGTCACAAAACCAGCACAAACAGTTGTTCTTGTCGATGATGATCTGAGTCTCTGGCGGTCATGAAGAGAACTGATAGGTAAAGGATAAATAAACATGTGTTGAATAGCAAAAAAATCGATGCTAGAATTTCTGTCGCCAAGTGCTTCATGATTGAACTGCACTAAAGTCTGCTCTGGAACCATGATGCAGGCTTCTTTAAAATTCTGGATACAATTTTTGACTGAAAATTGTTGTAAATATTTTTTAAGTCATACCCCTGGTAGAAAATGAGGAAGATGGTTTTTGTTCACAGGATCAATTATATTAATCTTTAGTTTGTCCCCATGAGTTGATTGACAGAACATTGCCAGGTGAATGTTGTGTTTTCAACTGAAATGGATAAATATATCTCTTCTTTAGCTGAGTTGAAATATACTTTCTTAGCCGATAAAAACTCATGTTGGAATGTCTTCATGAATTCATATCTTCAATGATATAGTGTATAACGAAATGAAGAAAACAACTTCTGAAATGAGCTAACACTCTATATTATTCTTGGATTGGCACGGTTCCATTTCTCATAATGAACTTCATCACGCAGAAAAGAGTGAAATGATGAAAAGTAATACGAGCGTTGACTTGTTAGTTTTTACCGTGGCTAGTTTTGTATCCAAATGCTGAATATAATGTTAACAATGACAAAGTTTGTAGTAGTAAATAAACTGAATAAATCCAAAAAATCTCAACTCTGGAATCAGAATATAATCTTTGTCAAAATAAAACCATTCGACGACCCGACGCGCTCGAGACAATGAAATAATAAACAACGAGCTGAAGCGGCTCACAGCTTATAAGCTATTATACGTCGATGCATGCTAGTATGCTACATTCGCATGCTTGTACACAATCGCCTCATGTAGTCGACTCATTAGGTTCTCACCCATTCAGGTTGGTGTCCAGATAGCTTTTATTCCAATAATTTTTATTTCTCCTAGTCCATGGCCGATGAGATAGAACAAAATCTAGGAAAATATAATACGACACAATGCAAATACCATTTATTAAGCGTCTTTATTAAATGCTTTTTAGCAATTGAGTTTTATAAATAAACAAACACTTTACGCTTACTATAAAATTATATATGCTATAAAAGATTTTTATATTATCCGTAATAATAAAACCATAGATATATATGAATAAAACAAATCGTTACATTTTGGCTGCATTAGAAACGTTGTAGTAACTTCTTTTTAGTCGCAAATTACATGTTACTTTTACGTTACATTGGAAACGTTGCAGAAACGTTTCTTTTTAGTCGCAAATTACATGTTACTTTTACGTTACATTGGAAACGTTGCAGAAACGTTTCTTTTTAGTCGCAAATTACATGTTACTTTTCCGTTACATTGGAAACGTTGCAGAAACGTTTCTTTTTAGTCGCAAATTACATGTTACTTTTACGTTACATTGGAAACGTTGCAGAAACGTTTCTTTTTAGTCGCAAATTACATGTTACTTTTTCGTTACATTGGAAACGTTGCAGAAACGTTTCTTTTTAGTCGCAAATTACATGTTACTTTTACGTGACATTGGAAACGTTGCAGAAACGTTTCTTTTTAGTCGCAAATTACATGTTACTTTTACGTTACATTGGAAACGTTGCAGAAACGTTTCTTTTTAGTCGCAAATTACATGTTACTTTTACGTTACATTGGAAACGTTGCAGAAACGTTTCTTTTTAGTCGCAAATTACATGTTACTTTTTCGTTACATTGGAAACGTTGCAGAAACGTTTCTTTTTAGTTGCTTTGGACCAGGTAACCTTTTCATAACCAGGTAACTGAAAAGTAACGGACAAGAAACTTTACAAAATGGTTACCATGTTTACTGGGTAATACTCCCAAAAGTTTTTCTACGTCTTCTCTGCTTACTCGTCTAAGATCTAAGCATACAATCCTGTACAGTGACTACAGTGAGATGAACAGTCTAAAGACTTCGATGCCGGCTGCTGTTGAAGTTGCCACTGCCACCTCCTCGAATACTGTTTACTATTTTTTGTTTATTGTTTATTTGAAATAAAGCTGATATTGTCTGTTGGTTACTACATTGGTTTTTAATGATAACATGCAATTGAACAAAAAGATAAATAATGCATAATAAATGACATGACCGGCTCCGGCCCTGGCCGGATTTTAAATTATGTATCCGGCCCCGGCCGGATTTGAAAAACCCAAGTCCGGTGCAACCCTAATAAATAAATATATATATATATATATATATATATATCTCGTAAACACACTCCGTTAAAAACAAACGACCACTTTGCATTAATGACTTTTTTAATAAACTGTTCAAAATATTTAATTTTACGACGTAAACTAGAGTCCATTTTAAAAATTTATATAATACAAATAATAATAATTAGGACTGACTGGCCAGTTTCGACTACAGTCATCTTCAGAGTCCGTAACCTAAAATGTCGTATTACGTAAACAGCTAAAGAATATATAGTAAACATCAACATAGAAATAGTGTTGTGCCTATATTAAATAAATATTTAAATTAAAGTATTTAAAACCAGAGTATGACGATATAAGTAAATTACGAGAGCTTATAAAATTGATAAATGAAAAGAAGTATAAAGATAAATTAAATAATAATTATTATTAATAAAATAAAATAAATAAATATAAATAGATAGGACGAATTGAATGAAGTCTATAATACTAATAATAGAAATTAAAACACTTAAAATTATTAGAAGATTAATGAAATTAAACTATAGGTATCTAGTGACAGTATATTGAAATAAAAAAGTATGAAATAAAATAATAAAAGGTGAAAAATTTATTATTTGTATTATATAAATTTTTAAAATGGACTCTAGTTTACGTCGTAAAATTAAATATTTTGAACAGTTTATTAAAAAAGTCATTAATGCAAAGTGGTCGTTTGTTTTTAACGGAGTGTGTTTACGAGAGGGGATTTTGCCAAAGTATATTACTCATATATATATATATATATATATATATATATATATATATATATATATATATATATATATATATATATATATATATATATATATATATATATATATATATATATATATATATATATATATATATATATATATATATATATATATATATATATATATATATATATATATATATATATATATATATATATTTGTTCCGAACAGTATTAGTGGCCCTTTGGGTCCCTCTGTTCGTGTACCAATAAATAAATAAAATAAATAAACTGTGGAATCAATTTATCTTTGAGACACGCTCTAAGAAACACAACTCGCCATTTGGCAGAAACAACTTTTCGAGCCAAATTCTCGACCTTTCGACACAAAACTCTCTGTTCGAGACTACAATTAGCCAAAAACTTTTCCATTAAACTTTTATTGTCAGACAGACGGACCGTTTCAGCTATGTCAGCCATTCTCAGGGTCAAAAGTAAAACGAGAAAAGTAAACAAACAGAAAGAACCGAAATTGTCAAAGAATTAGCACACTAACAAAAGAAAAAAACGAAAAAACACTCTACCTATCAAATCAAAAGAATATAAAATTTATGCTATTGGAAATCAATTTTTGCGTTTTCGCTGTGTTATATTAGAAGAGACAAGAATTTCCTCAGATACATTACAATGAGATTCGTCAGGAGCAGCCTCAACAGCCAAAGTATTTGTGTCAGAGGACGAGTCAGAAGTATCATCATTTATGTTATCCTCGTCGTTAGAAGGAATACAGGGTAACCGATGCATATTGCTTTCTTTGACACCGAATAAGTGGAGAATCTGTGGAAATTTATCGAATTGTTTATTAATTGCGGGTCTCATTAATAAGATATAGAGAGCCTCTTTAATTTTCAGCCGGAAAGAGTCGGATTCACTTGTTAAAATCGAAACACCTTCTTCAAGTTCTTTTCGTGTTAGCTTTTTCAAATGAATACATTCATAATGATTAAGAATACTCCCAAACTGGAGATGCATCGTGAGTCTCCTTGACAACGTAGTGGTAGTGTGACCAATGTATGTATCCACCTTACAATGTGGAATAGAACATTTGAAATGGTACACCACGTGACTATGTTGCAACGGGTCAGTGATACTTGTTCTATCATTCTTGATGACCAAATTGAAAAGTTTCACGTTTTTGTAATAAATATATAAACCCAGTTTATTCCTGACGGGGCCTATAACAGAAACTTCCTTTTTTATTACCTTCTTTATAATACTTTCATCAATTCTGTAATTGAGATTCATTTGATTTTTGTAGAACACGGGGAACTCCTGGCGTACATCACGACCCTTGTCAGCATCAGACCCAGCCGAACTCACAGATGTTTTCATTTTGGTTACAAAATTGTTAATAAAACCGTCGACAAAGCTATTAGAATAATTGTTGTTAACCAATAACTGCTTGATTCTAACTATTTCTTTATGGAAATCTGACCAGGTTTCGGAAAAACGATAAGCTCTGAGGAGATAACTATTAATAACACTTCTTTTATATCTGTCCGGACACTCGCTGTCACCATTTAGGCATGTTCCATTATTAGTTGGTTTGATGAAGACTTTGGTAGTAGGACCAGAATCAGTTATTGTGATGATGGTGTCGAGAAAATTTACTTGTTTTTTACTGTCATTTAGGTCGAAGGTAAATTTTTGTGCCGAAAGGTCGAGAATTTGGCTCGAAAAGTTGTTTCTGCCAAATGGCGAGTTGTGTTTCTTAGAGCGTGTCTCAAAGATAAATTGATTCCACAGTTTATTCGCAACAAATATCGCTCTAGTGTGGTTAAAGGAAATACAAAGCTTGAAGTGGATTCTATGTTGTGTACAATTTCTGATGAAATTGCAACTGCTGTTAACGTATCAAATGATTTGGAAGTTAAATATTCTACTTTGTTGAATGAAGTTTCTATTCAGGATGTTTTGGGTAGTGAACAAGAGGTTCAATCGTTTTTGAATGTTGTGGCTGAAATGTTCTGCAGTTTCGATCATTCTAAAAAATTGGTTTTCACGAAAAAACTTTCTTGGCTGTATTCTGGACCATATACTGTTAAAGAAAATTCTAACTTCTACATTAATCTGTCTTCTTACGAACTCAGCAGTGACGAGAGTGAGTTCTTGAATTTAGGTTTGAATTTTCACATTTCAAGAAAATATGAACCTATTGTTAAAAAAACTGAACTGGAGGTAATGTATCATAAATTGTGCTCGTACAAAAGTAGTGGAATTATCGACTTTGGCCAGTCTCTACAAGTTGAGCTGTTACGCGAGGGATTGATTAACAGAAGCATAAATGTAAAACCTTCTGTTTCGTATCGTTTAAAACTCGCAGCTAAATCTCTCCGCAATAATAAAGATATAGTTGTACTCAGAGCCGATAAAATTCAGTGTTATGTTGTAATGAATATATAGACTATATACAAAAGCTGAATATCATAATTTCTGATTCTACAAAATTTAGACTTATTACAAAAGATCCCACCAATAGTCTAATTGTAGTCTCGAACAGAGAGTTTTGTGCCGAAAGGTCGAGAATTTGGCTCGAAAAGGTGTTTCTGCCATGACTTATTTTTAATCGAGCTTGTCTTAAAGAAAATCTTATGCCATCTTACATTATTAATAAAAACCGCTCGAAAATGGCAAAACAATTAACTCCGTTTAATGCTAGAAACATGCGCATACAGTTAACGGAGGAGTGTACTTCTGCCGAATGTACATTCCGAGAACTTAATTTGAGTTATGAAGAGTTATTGAATGACGTTTCTTCTGTATGTTGTGACCAAGAAGCTTCACAATCTTTTCTTCAATTTACACAAGAACAATTTATCAAATTGGAGCGAGTTAAACGAAGTATTGTTACCAAAAAACTCAGTAAATTATACTCCGGTTCGTTTCTACTGAAGGATTTTACTGATTGTTTTATAAACCTCTCTTCATATACTCCTTCTCCCGTCGAACGTGATTTTTTAAATCTTGGATTTAACTTTCATATCTGCAAAAAGTACGATCAAACAAACAAAAAAACGTAGCTGGAAATTCTCTTTGAAAAACTCCATTCATTGAGAGAAGTTGGACTGATTATGTTTGATGATTCTTTAAGAATCGAGTTGCTACGCGAGGGACAAATTAACAGGTATCGTCCATTTATATATATATATATATATATATATATATATATATATATATATATATATATATATATATATATATATATATATATATATATATATATATATTGCGAATAAACTGTGGAATCAATTTATCTTTGAGACAGTTTATTCGCAACATATATATATATATATAAATATATATATATACATACATACATACATATATATATATATATATATATATATATACATACATACACACACGTATATATATATATATAATTAAAAACGTTTAATTAAAGGATAAAATAATAGTAGCAGTAATAATAATAATAATAATAATAATAATAATAATAATAATAATAATAATAATAATAATAATAATAATAATAATAATAATAATAATAATAATAATAATAATAATAATAATAATAATAATAATAATAATAATAATAATAATAATAATAATAATAATAATAATAATAATAACTTAGATTGGGTATTAGACGCCAAAAAATGGCATTAAGCGCCGCCTCCGATGCCGCTGTGGCATTAGAGAAAAGAAAAATGGCATCAAGCGCCGAACGAATGGTATTAAACGCCAACAAGTGGCTTGCCAGGCCAAGTCGTGTTATTGCGCGCAAAATTCAAAGAGTTCTTTTGATTTTAACTTTTAAAATAAAGTTCATATAAAATTGATAGCAAAAAATCTGTTAACTATTGACTTAGGAAGGAATTTTAATATAACATTCTAGATGAAAAATTTTAGATATTTGCCGCTATAACGTTACAGCACAAGCGGGGAATTTTCCAGTGGTCACAATAGTAATAGTAACAATAATTAAAAGTTTAGTTAATCGGTTTGATAAAGCACTCATGTTGTTAGTATTAAAAGTTATAATTATTCAAATATTCTGCTTTTTGGTTAATTTACACCAGTTTTTCAATCCGAGTCTTGGCAGATGGATTGATAGGCGACTTTTTGTTAGTATATATTATATTATTATATTTTACTTATAGCAATTTATAAATTTATATCTATTACTGTCTGCCATTTTTTATACTAATAATTATAGAATAGAGTAATTCTCTAATAGTGTTACTAGTGTAGCATGCTGGATTTGATTAACTAACTCAGATTGATATATTTTCAAAGTAGCAATAAAAATAAAAAACCTATCTTTGTTAGAATTCTTTTTTAAACCATTTATTTGTCACTTAAAAAATGATTCTATCTATTCAAGTGAAAATATTAGCATTATTTCCTGGTAATTGCTGTTAGTTCTACAGACTCCATAACATGTTTTTCAGTTACAGTTACACATTGTTTCATAGTATATTTGAAACAAGTAATTTAGAAAACCAGATATAATAAACAAAGGAAAACATTCATACTAGGTAGATATTAATAATTATAATAAGGAATTTTATTTTATTTCATTTAACAAATTTATTCCCAGGTACTTTATACAGTATGGAAATAATAACAGAAGAGCTAAGAAGTGTTGTCAAACTCTTAATTAAATATATCTTTGAAGTTTTGCCATCAGAAGTATGAACTGTTCAACTTGAAATCAAGTGCCTCTCATTTAACTGGAACAACACAAAATTGCAACTTCAATAAATTTCTAAACATTTTTTATTTGGGTTGTACTACTGTTTAAATAACATTACATGCTCTGAAGTGTTTGCATTTCAATTGATTCTATGTTTTGGTCTTGTATTCGATGTCAAAATTTGTCAACAGGTTTCTATGGATACTATATTAATATTTTGACACTTTTGCATATTGTTCTTGCTATTTATGTCATTTCTTCCAAAAGAATAAATAGTAGTAGCTCATGATATAGCTCATTTTTTTAAATAATTTAGCTGCAATAGATAAGAAATTTATACATTCTTAGTATTTAAAAAGATTGATCTTTTGTTTATTTTTTCATTTCTTTTAAGATGATTTTTTTTTGCTTTTAGCAGTTGAAATAAATACAAATTTGATTCATTTTGATTTGTCTGTTTTGTTTGGAGGTTGTCTTTTTCCTATTGTTTTACTAGTCTTCTCCAGCTGTAAGAGTATATTTAACTATGCAGGCTCATAAAATCTTTATTTTTATTTTTACTGTTTTTCAATAAATCTTACTACTTTAGCTTTGATTGCGTATTCTAATTTATTTATATCTGCAATATTTTTTCTATCAATATGCTTTTTGTTACATAAATCTGTAAAACTTTTTTTATTTGTATCTAATACATCACGAAGTTGATTTAGAGTAGGAATTTTATGGAAATTAATGTATTCCGAATATATTTCTCTGATGGTGTATGCTTGATTTAAATCCCAGTGAACTCTTGGGGGCCTTTAGAGTTGTTTTTCAGGTGACGGTGGTTCGTTGTTTGAAGTAAAAGCGTGTATGTGTGTATGAAATGAACTAGTTGATTGTATGTGTGTATTAATTAAACTAGTTGACATCTATGTCTGTATCAAATGGCATGTGTACATGAAATAAACTATTTGACTCTATGTCTGTATGAGATGTGTCTATGTGTTTATAAACATTATTGACGCTCTTTTCCATGAGAGCTGAACTTGTACTTTTAGAATGAACTGCATAATGCACTTCAGCGGTTTGTGTCGAAAGCCCCCAGGCGTGGTCCCAGGATTTTCTGGAGGAGAGAATGATTAAGTCATTGTTGATTGGGAGTCTTATATTATATATATTTCTTTTTTATAGATTTTAACGTTATCATCAAGTAATGAGTGTGTTGTAAAAAAATGGCGTTTTTGAACATAAGAAATGTGTATGTTCCTATTCAATCTCCGTAAAAATACAATACAAAATAACATTTATATCGTGCCCTTATGAAAAAAACAATTATTTCGCAAAGGCGCGCAGTTCATCAGCATCTCCTAATCAAAAAACTTATTAAAAAGATGTCTGTAATCTAATTTTAACTTGTTTAATGTCTATAGAATGACGAACATGCACTTTCCTTCAACCTCAGTAAACGCAAATGCAATATTCAAATAGTGTTAGGTTTGAATGGTTTGAAACGAAAATTTGAGAGTTTTGTTGGTCAAGTTTGACTCAAATGTATTTTTGTTTGTCGAGAATTTGAAAGAACGAGTAGATAAATGACAATCTTGTTGTTCAGAGTTAGAGGTTTGGCTAGAACTTTCGCATTCTCAATGCTCAGTGGGTGCCGATTTAAAGAATGACGTAATCTTAATGAAGTTGCTGATTTTTGTTTGACATCTTTTACACAATAATTAGAGTTTGTGCAATTGAATTAGTAAAACAAAAACTGATTTAAGAATTATAAAATTAAGTACTATACCACCTCTAGACTTCACAGAAAACAGTGGGTATTTTCCTTTTTTGATTAATATAGGTAATGGAAAAACTAGTGTTTTAAACTCGCACACACTCAATTTTGTATTAAAAATTTTTAACGATTAGCGCCAGCAAACAACAAAGAATAGAAAACCGAATTTATAAGCTGTTGGTTGGCAGGACATAATCGCTTTCGGTTGGTCATGCATATCTTACTTAGGTATAGTAATGAGATATTAATTGCGCTATTCTGATGCCCACAGATTTCTTCGCATTTTATAACTATCTAGGTTGGATAGATAGTCGGTGTTTGACGGGGGGTTGTTTAGTAATACGTTTAACTTTATTTATTCATTGAAAAAATTGAGCTCTTAGGCTGGTGGGGGAGACGCATCCCCAATGGTGGGACCGCGCCTGAATACCCCATATGACGGGCTACCACATATCTTCGCTTCGTCTGAATTTCGGATATAGTCGTCAACATGCGACATACAGTATTGCATGAGACGTTGTATTTAAAGCCCATAGCACGATATATTGGCCCGATTATGTTTGTAATATTTGTGGCATTCATTTAAAAGTTTTGGCGCGTTTCACCCTGTATGCGTGCATCGTTTAGCTCTGGAATTTCCCGCTACCATCCATCCTTCAGAACTTTTTATGTGATGTGCGCTGGTGTTCGCTTCGTTTCATAGTGTTTCAGCACATTTTTATGTGAGCGCGTGCAAGTGCGCGCTCACTTGGTAACTTTATCAGCACTGGGCGTGCTGGGATGCACGCTAGTTCTACGATGTAACAGAAATCGCCACAATAATCATGTCAATTTTGGAATTTGCTAAACGCTGATCGACAGAACTACCTATAATCTCAAATATTTAAAAAAAAATACTTTTATTTTCACCATTTAAAGTTTAGCCAGTGTAATACTGTAGTTTAAATTTAACATTGACGCTTAACTAAAACATTAAAACTAGGATAACTTTTTTAAATTGTTTAAATTTTTAAAATATCACGTTTAGTTAAAATAGTCTAATTGATTAAAGAGTTATTAAAAATAAATAAAATGTTTTTATATTACATAAACAAGTATACGATTAGCTAAAAAAATTTAATTTCTGATATCTACTAAGCAATATGTTGGTTTTAATTTCCCCAAGTTTGGTTAAAAAATATCATTTGATTTAAAAATTAAATGCAAAAAACGAATAGATTTAGCAAAAAAAAATACAAAATACTGTTGCTCAAATTTGACATTAAACCTTTAACTACAAAATTTGAATTTTTGATAATTATTTAGAAACGTAAATATTTTGCAAATAATGAGTTTGGTTTTAAAACATCAATTGGTTAAAAAGCTATTAACGAATTTTGAATTAAACGTTTTAATGAATGAAACAGCTAAACGTTGAGTTAGAAAACTAAAAATGCAGATTATCATTAGAATTTATCTTCTTCAAAATTTGAAAAAATTTGGTTAAAAAATTTCGCTTGGTTGAAAAATTATTTCCAAAAAACCGAGCCACGAAATTGCTTAAATTTCAAGCATTAACTAAATACTTCTAATTTAATTGTAAACGTACAGCTACAAACTTCAATTTTAACACAATTTTTAAATCTTAGTTAGACATTTGACATGTAAAATTTTGGTTAATTTTTTTCAAGGGGTTGAAAAGTTATTTGAGAAAAACCAATAAAATGAAGCTATTGTGGACCTAACATCTATGAAGTATTGTTATTTGGACATTGAACGTTGAGCTACAAAATTGAAAATTTGGAATTATGTAGAAACATAGCAATATTTATTGCCTACAAAATTTCGTTAAAAAATCTTAATCGGTTAAAAAATTATTAACAAAATACGAAGCAACAAAACTTAAGGCATGTTACGTCTGAAGTGAAATTGACTTCGAGCTTCAGGTCGAGTGCATTACTTAGACGATCTAAGTGATTTTTTTTTCGAAGCTCAAAAATTAATAGAGTAATAAGAAACGAATTATGAATAATAGTTAATAATAAGTATTTTTAAGGAGTTACTAGAAGTTCCAGCTTTTAAAAGTATTTATTTCTTCTTATTATTCGAAAAATGTGAAATCGCGCCAAAATCGTAAAAGTCTTTAAATTCAAATTTTATTGGCGTTTAAACTTTTTTTTTTTTGTAAATCTCTTTCAATATTAATTTTTAACAGTTTTCGATCAAAAACCGCTTTTCATATTACTTTACGCGTTCAGAACTACGTCGTCGCCGAATGCCATTTTGTAACTTTACCTAAGTTATAATAATAATAATAATAATAATAATAATAATAATAATAAAAGCAAGTATTATGATAATAAATGATTAAATTAAGTCGATATTACATAAGATATTTAAATAAATAAAAGCAAGAATATCTCCGCTTTCGTCAAACAGTGATGTTCTCGTTTGAAAGTTAATGAAGGAAGGAACTGGATGAGTACGAACAATTGTCATCAATCGGACATTCTTCTTCGACACAGGTGCGCGCGGTATCATCAGGACTAACAGGTTGATCCAAGTCATCAACAACGGTCGTGAAAGAACATGGACTTTCTGTGAGGATATTTTCTAAAGTATCTTTAGATAACGGATCTTGCATGGTATCGAAATATTGCGAAAAAGAGCATGCGTCCAAAACGTCAGGACTGTTTGTTTTATATATATCACACTTATGATTAAGCTGAAACTCATCAGGTGAATCAGTCTCAAGAAAATTATCAAGTGATTGAACCAGATCAACAGAGTTACCGATGTCGTGGAATTCATTAACATTGGAAACATCAAGATGCCATCGGTGAATGCCTTCATGGATGATACAACTTTGGTTCTAAACAAATGTATCTCAATGCGACGAGCTCTTGATGCATTCAGCGGGCTGCTATCATGGTGCGGCATGAGTTTCAAGGCAACCAAGTCAAGAAGCTTATCTCTGCGACGAGGCAAGATCGACGACAACGTGATGTTTTCAGTTGCTGGCAACAGGATCCCAACATTGAGAGAAAAACCGGTTAAGAGCCTGGGAAGGTGGTATGACGATTCGCTTATCGACACTGGACGGTGTTCTGAGGTTCTTCGATCGGCATTTGAAGATATGAAGAAAATTGATGCGGCCCCACTCCAGAGCAGGTTCAAATTGTGGTTGCTTCAGTTTGTTCTATTACCGAGATTGCTTTGGCCTCTATCAATGTATGAGATGAGCTTACCATTGGTAGAAAAGCTAGAAAGGAGGATGAATAAATTTACAAGGAAATGGTTGGGTCTGCCTCCGGGATTTTCTTCGGTGGCTTTGTACAGCAAGACTGCCAAGCTGAGGTTGCCACTGAAGTCTTTGGTTGAGGAGTTTAAGATAAACAAGATCCGTACGCAACTAATGCTGGATAACTCTTCGGATCAAAGAATTGTGGAGATGGGACCTCTTGTAAAGTCCGGAAAGGAATGGGTAGCCAGAAAGGAGATCGCAGAAGCTGAAGCCTCTTTACGTTGGACAGAAAGAGTTGGGGCAGTTCAACAGGACAAACGGGGTCTCGGGTCAACCCATCGAATTTGGTGGTCAAAAGCCAGCACCAGTGAACGAACAAGTCTGGTCATTCAGGAAAGAAAGAAAGCTATCGAGTCCCAGAGAATGATTAAGTTTGTTCAGTTATCTCAACAAGGAGACTGGACGACATGGGAAAATGCTGTTCAGCGTTCACTTTCTTGGAAAGACATTTGGCAATACACGTCATTCAACTTCCATCTTCGAAGTTTGTCTTTTTTGATTAGATCTGTTTATGATCAACTGCCGTCATCCAGCAATCTTCGAAGATGGAAGTTGAAAGACGATGATTCGTGCATGTTATGCGGGCAATCGGAGACTCTCATTCACGTTCTTTGCTGTTGTTCGTTTTCACTTTCACACGGGAGGTACACTTGGCGTCATAACCAAGTACTCCGAAAATTGCTTGACTTCGTCAAAGAAGCGTGTAAGAAAGCAAAGACAAGAGGAATACAGCAGAAAAAGAAAATCTACTTTTTGAGAGAAGGCAATCTGAAGTTCCACGGGTTCAGATCTACAAGAGACTTTGAATGTGGGATGGGTTCTGCCGACGATTGGTCGGTTTCGGCTGATTTGGATGGCGAAAGAAAATTTCCAGAAGCCGTGAGATCTAGCGGCTTAAAGCCGGATATAATTGTATATTCTGACTTGGCCAAGACAATGTTCCTGATTGAACTCTCTGTGCCATGGGAAAGTAACATGGAATCTAGCAATATTTTCAAAGAGGAGAGATATAGGGATTTAGCATGTGATTTGAATGCCAAAGGGTTCAGGACTGAAATTTTTGCAGTCGAGGTTGGCGTTCGAGGGTTGGTTAGCAGCTCAATGTTAAAACTGCTGAAAGCTCTTGGTTTTTCAAACCGAGAAAAAACTCGAGCCATCAAGGAGATCTCCCAGACAGCTGAAGCTGCATCTTTTTGGATTTTCGCTAATAGAAAAAAGAAAGCGCTACAAGATGCACACGAAATGGTTTAGCCTTGTTTACATTGGGCGATAATCGTTCCGGCGATTTCAAGTTTTGTTTCGAACAGTTTTCTGCTGAACTTTGAATTTTCGTGTTTCAAGTTAAGAATTTGGAAATTTTTCTCGCCGAAGGGCGTCCGCCTGATCAACGGACGTGGGCCCACCTCTCTCTTAAAAGCGTCAAGAAGTTTAAGGGCCGAAACGCTAAAAATGAGAGGTTCTTCTTCTGAAGACCTTCGGCGACGAAAGCTCGCAAAGAGTTAAAACACACACATACATACCCTGCTTCTTCAACGGACCCTAATGGAGGTATGTTTCATGAGTGTGTTTGTGGTAGGAGTTTCAAGTCGATCCGTGGAATGAAAGTCCACAAAACAAAAATGGGCTGCTAAACCGAGTTCCGTTAAAATCCTGCATCAGATATTAATGCAGGTAAAACGTCGAACATTGCCGGGCCGGAGGCCAGCCACAGCCCTGACGGAGTTCAAGATGTGAATCCGGAAGTATAAATCAGTCAACCTAGGCCAAAAATTGATTTTCCTGCCGCAGGAGATAAGTTGCATGGAAAAAGTTGGACGAAACACTCTCAAAATTTTTCAAAACACGTTCAAGAACTTTATCAAATTTCAGTATGAATTATTTCACTGATGTTATTTAAGAAAAAAGCATCGAATTGTTTGGCGTAAAACAAAAATGACAGGTTTGAAACAATGTTAACATGGTTTCTAGACAACAAAGAAAAATCAATCGGCTGAAGATATTAAAGAAATTGTTACGAAAGCGGTGGCAAAGAACCAGGAAAATGAAAAAGCTGGTCTCGAAGAGTTGCGGCAGAGTTTGGGGCGTCGTTTGTCTGCCCTAATGAACTCCGAGCGTTTTTGGATAAAGAAAAGAGATTAGAGAAATGCCAGGTTTCAGTTCATCAAAAACCCATTCAAATATGGAAGAAATTTACTGGACCCACCCAAGTCAGGAACGCGTGGAAATCAACAGTTAGACTCGTTTTAGACCATCGTACGTTTTACGAACACACTTATTTTTAGCGTTGCATAAAATTAAGCTGTAATTTTTTTTCTGTTAAAAGTTTTTTTTTATGTTAAGAAAGCTTCACTGTATAAAAATTTTTAATTTTTAAATAATTTTTTTATTCGTATTAAGTAGTTTAATCTGGGTTAGAATATGAGCATTTTCAAGGTTTTCGACCGATATTACTTTAAAAATTTATTATGCTAATTTCATGAGAGTTATCATAACAAAAGTTTAAAATATCGGAAGAGGATGTACTCAAAAGTGAACAGCAACGTTAATTAAATTTTATTGTGTTTACACTAACCCACAATCTGAACATGTATGAGTCATGCTCGTTCTACGATCGTTGGTCTTTATCTGAGTCAACGAACTAAAGTTTTGGAATCTAAAACAACCGTTAATTATTTTGGACCTCTGGCGACTTATAAATAAACATTCGTACTGTTTAATTATTTTGGACCTCTGGCGACTTATACATAAACAGCTTTATTAATTTGATTTGATTAATTTTAATTGATTTAAAGCCTAATTCATGTTGGAAACATTCAATTCATGTATTGTCATCCAGAATAAAGCTTTCCTCAAAGTTTTAGAGCTCTAGGTGGTCGAAAAGTGGCTGAATTTTTGTTTCTAAGATTTGATCACCACAGACAAAAAAACAAACAGAGAGACAAGTGAGTTTAAATAAAAGCATTTAAATAAAAGTATGGCGAAAACAAAGAATTTCTCATTGTTAAAAAGTAATTCTATTAAATCCGTGTTTTCACTAAATAGTCTGGCAGCAACTAATATTCCCGTGGGATGCGAAATGATAGAAATATGAGTGATGTGTCAATCTCTACGCTAGATATCCTAGATCAAGATAAATCATGGTGTAATTCTGAAATTTCTGGCAGTTTTTAGATATTCAAGATGGCGGTCAAGATGGCCGCTAAGTCATATCTGTTCAATTTCCTCAGGAACTATATGTCACAGCGATGCGTTTTTGGTGTTTAAGATATGGTTTTCGGGGTCAGAGAATCCAAAAAATCTATTTACAACACTGTGTAACAATCACGTAACCTTGATATTCAAGATGGTTGTCAAGATGGCCGCCAAGTTATATTTGTTCAAATTCCTCAAGAACTATATGTCATAGGGATGCGTTTTTGGTGTCTAAGATATGGTTTTCAGGGTCAGAGAATCCCAAAAATATATTTACAACACTGTCTAGCAATCACGATATTCAAGATGGCGGCCAAGATAGCAACTAAGTCGTATTTTTTCATTTTCTCGAGAACCTTACGTCATAGAAATGTGTTTTTGGTATTTACGAAATGGCTTTCGAGGTCATAGTTTCTAAAAAATTATTTTAAAATTGTTCAACAATCACGTGACCTTAATATTAAAGATCACGGCCAAGATAGTCACTGTTGTCATTTATGTTTAAACGTCATAATTTACGCGATTGAAATATATAAAATTATATTTATGTTCACCGTGGAAATACAATTTTAAATAAGACAATATCAATGAAATATTAAATATATTTCAGAGTCGATATTGCTGCTGAACTGACATTAAAGTCCAAATTTTTAACAAAAACAAATGTCATCTAAATTTATCAATAGTCCCTGTGATAACAAGTATATTATATTTTGCTAAACTGAGCTATTATTACTTTAAATGAATTATGTAATTATTTTCACAGAATTACAAGTTATATTTAAATAATAATTATTAATTTCTATTCTTTTCTGTAGAAAAATGATGTGCCTAAGAGAATATCATCCAAATAAACAAAGGTATAATTGTTTAAGATCGTAAGTGAGAACTTCTAAAAAATTAAGCAATGTCAACGTCTTCATCGCTTGTACTTGATTCAATCTCATTTTCTGATTCAGTATCAGAGTCAAAACAATCAACGTTATCGCATAGATCCAGATTTCCACCACATGTACACATTTCTGTACACTTCAGTTTGTTCGCTTTTCAGCCACATGGCGGTGCACATCTACGTTGAACACATGAACATCTGCACAGATTGAGGATAGCATGAGGGAGACAAGACTCTGTGCATCTCACAGGCTCATATTGATCACCGACTTGTTTCCATCCTAGAAGTGAAGGTGAGGGAAGTTGTGAATTTGGCAAATGTCTTGATTCCATTGCATAGCTAGCAAGTTTGTCCTTAAAATTGCTGGATGCAGCAAACTCTTTGTTGGTGTAAGACTTTTTTTTTTTATTCATTTATTGAGCACCAACATAAGTATCAAACTTAAAGAAAAGAAAATAGTCAATAACCAAAACGACAAGAAAAATATAGTACCAAAATTTCAAAAAAGAAAAAATCGATCAGTTGAGAAAGGAATAAGGTGCCCAAAAGGTTCGTCCGAAGGGAATTCCTTCCCGCTTAATGGACAACCTTTACAAAAGAACCAAAATGAGTGGGTTGAGTTAAAACATTTCAAATAGTAGTTCAATAAACTTATCGAGGAAGAGACTGAAATTGGTATGTTAAGGTAATAGGTATTGAGAAGTTAAGAGTGTGACAATAATAAGTAAGATTTCAGAGCTTGCTTAAATAACGAAATACGTTTCAAGGAGGAGACTGATATTGGAATGTTTGAATAAATACGAGGGCCAGAGCATTTAATAGAGAATGTTTTAAGAGTTGTCCGAGCAAAATCCGTTCGAAAACAGCAACCGGGGCGCAGATCATAGGAATGAACATCAGATAATTTTACAAACATGTTATCGAATGATGAGGGTAATATAAAATTATCATATTTATACATGAAAATGCCAGTTTGGTAAAAATTAATCTGATAAATATTAAGAATGTTGTTGTTAGCCATTTGAATTTTACAAGACGATGTGGGAGGCATGTGAAAAATAATTCGAATAATTCGCTTTTGCAAAATATGAGGAGGCTTTAAACGAGTTGAATAATTTGAGGCCCAGACAATATTTCAGTATGATAAGTACGGAAAGATAAGTGCATAGTATAACATCATAGAAATATTAGCATCAACAAACTGATGTATACGAGATAGCACTCCACAATTTTTTGCAACCTTAGATGTAACATGTTCAATGTGAGTTTTTAATGTAAGGTGTTCATCAAGCAACACGTCCAAGAACTTGCAATAAGGAACCCGCAAAATTGGTATATCTTCAATCTTCAGCTGACAATTACAGAAAGTATTTTTGTTTATATGGTGAAATAAAATATAATTCGTTTTGCTTACATTTAAGGAAAGTCTACTAGCAGAGAACCATTTAGAAACAGAAAGCAATTCACGGTTGGTATCGTAATATAAATTTTCTAAGTTATCGCCAGTCGCAAAGAGATTAGTATCGTCCGCAAACAAAACAAATTCAAGGCGATCTGAAACTGAGCATAGGTCGTTAATATAGATGAGGAATAGAAGCGGTCCCAGCACCGACCCTTGAGGCACCCCGCAAGTTACCTGCTTCATCGAAGAGATAGAATTTCTGTACTGGACGCATTGTGATCTACAGCTAAGATAGTCACTGAACCATGATAGTGGAGTTCCCCGGATTCCATAGTGCCTCAATTTTTCCACCAGAATGTCGTGATCAACCGTATCGAAAGCTTTAGCTAGGTCCAGGAAGATGCCAACTACATATTTCCCACGATCCATGGCCTCGGCAATCTTTGAGTGTAACATAACCAGTGGCATATAAGTTGAGTGATTTCTTCTAAATCCAAACTGATTAGGTGAAATAATGGAAAATTTATCAAGATAATTATAAAGTCTGGAGTGCATCACTCTTTCAAAAAACTTTGAGAAATAGCACAAGACAGATATTGGCCGGTAATTAGAAAAGTTTTCTTTTTTCCCAGATTTGTAAATTGGAATGACTTTGGCTGTTTTTAGTTGAGCGGGGAATACCCATGAAGATATTGAGCAATTTATTATGGCAGACAGAGGACAAGCGATCGCCGTAATTGAATTTCGTGCGATGCATGGGTCGACTCCATCGGTTCCGCAGATGTGAGAGATCTTTAAGTTTGAAGCTATTTTGATAATCTCATCGGGCGTAGTGGGTGCGACATAAAAAGAGTGAGTCACAGGATTGCCAAGATATTTTTCAAACGTTGTATCCGGTGGGGATATCTTTCTTGCGAGGTTGGAGCCAATATTAGAAAAGTAATTATTGAATGACTCAGCAATAACAGAAGAAGATGTTAATAGACTACCGTCATCCGTACAGAAAGTCTTGCATTGTTCCATGTTGGTCTTTTTATTTAAAATGCTCCCAATTAACTTCCATGTTCCTTTCATGTTGTTGTTGTTTAATTTAAACTTTTCGGAGTAGAATTGTTTGATGGTTTTTACTTTAGTTGATTTGAAGAGGTTTTTAAATGTAGTAAATTTCTGTTTGTTAGACGGAGATGGACTTTCGCCTTGATGTTGTTTTTTTTTTGTAAATAACCACCATCTAACATCTCCAATGAATGTCATTTTACTGTTAGGCACATATACTTGACATACGAGCAGTGTTGGGTAAAATCATTTTTGAAATGATTTGAAATCAAAATCAAAATCGTCAAGAAAGATATGATTTCAAATCAAAATCAAAATCGTCAAGAAAGATATGATTTCAAATCAAAATCAAAATCATTAATTACAAAATGATTTCAAATCAAAATCACTTTTAAAAAGGATTTCAAATCATCAAATCAAAATCATTTTTTTTATAACTTATTATTACACGGTATGGTTTAATTTAACATAATTTTGTCTATAAAATTATGTTTTAACACAATTTGATCTAAAATCACTTAAACAATGAAATGTGACAAAAGTTTATTCATCTTCAAAAGCAACAATTTCTCAAATATTGAATTAGTCAAACTATTTCTTCTGTGAGTTTCAATTAAACCGGCGGAACTGAAGTCTTTCGACAGGAGCTGACGAAGGCAGTGTTGTATTATATCGTATGAACACTTTTTTAATCAATTCATATGAACTAAAAATGACAAAAGTGCTGTCAACATCCGATAAATAGTTCATAATTTTTATCTTAATGTTGTAGACATTGTTAGAGGTACCGATGGTCTGTGAAGAACACTGTTCATCATAGTAGCCGTAGTCATTATCATTTCGTTGCAAGCTTTGACTTTTGAGTCCATCAGCAGTAGCTGACAGTTATGACGCTCATCCTTTAAATATTAAAATCAACAAAATTCAACTGCATTTGAGTTTTCGGCATATTAAGATAGCAACGTATTTGATTTAATAATTGTTCGGTAGGAAAGTACGGTTTTACCGTATCTATTATAGTATAATTATAGCACGTTACCTTCAAATGACGAAAAAAATTTTGATCCTGAAATTGACTTAGCTACCACTCTAACCGCTGTGCGTCATTGTCAGGCTGGTTAATAAAGATTTATTTACTTACTTACTTACTTATTTACTGTCACTTTTCCCGCTAGTTATTTAAAAAAAATTACCATCAAGTAACGAAGGCAAATTACACATTCTTACGCAATTCAAATCGCAATCTATACTATCTGCAATGTTGTTAAAAACTATTTGTATAAGTTACCGCTCAAAGCGATTGTTGGCTTGGCATAGAAATAGCAGCATAGAAAAAATATGTTATGATTTTGATTTTCGAATATTAAAATAAAATCGAAAATCGTCGAAAAATGATTTTAAATCAAAATCATAATTAAACTTTGCAAAATGATTTCAAATCAAAATCAAAAATCAATATTTTGATTTGAAATCGTGATTTGAAATCATTTGATTTCAAATCCTACCCAACACTGCATACGAGTTTTGTAAATTGGTTCAAGACTGACATAGTGTCGACTTATACCAAGGCCAATGACTAGTCCAGAATCCGATGACAAAAGTGAAAATCATCGTATTGCAAGGACCATGACGTCAGTATCTGGAGAGAAAATGTATAAAGTTTTTGCTCCTCTTCCAGCAAGGTGCACCACATGTAGAATTATTTTGGTGTCGGCTTCTTCTTGTGTGTTTGCTAAACAGGAGACATCCATATGACTTGCACGAGCTTTGTTCCGCCAACTAACCACAAAGTTCCTGTTGTTCTTCATACCAAACACTACAAATTCGTGAGCAAGAAAATCTGACAAATCATCTTTGGTTTTCTCATATGCCAAACGTTTGGCCATGGTCACTTTACTTATGATGGTTGAAGAAATGACCTTAAATTGAACCGGATCTGATTTTTTCTGGCGATATTCTCTATTGTTGCAGTTTTCAACGAACCCGTAATATATGAGTCAAACACCAAATGGACTTCATCATACGTTTTGAATTTTTCGTCCATCCAGTGACAGAAATACCCTGATAAATCTTGACATGTCTTTAAATGCACTAGTTTACCCATACAATGTAGCTCCGCCATGCCATCCACAATTGCAACTTTCTTCAGAGTCTGTGGTTGAATTAAAGGATCTGTTACCTTCAAAACGGTCACATGGTAGTTTTCCAAATTTCCATCAGCTTGCTCATGGAAAGGCAATGATGCATGTGTCCATCTTGGGTAAACAGAGAACGTGGAATTTTGTAACGAGCTACATAAACGGGCGCAACGGGCGTCCAAGAACAACTGATTTTTTCAAAATGTTTGTCTGACGCCTTAACAGCAAACTATCCCTAACGGAACCCGTTCATGATAAAGACGGGTTTTCCTGTTTAGCCCAGTCCTATATATATTTGTTGCGAATAAACTGTGGAATCAATTTATCTTTGAGGCATGCTCTAAGAAATACAACTCGCCATTTGGGCAGAAACAATTTTTCGAGCCAAATTTTCGACCTTTCGGTATAAAACTCGCCGTTCGAGACTACATCATATTGACAATAGTCAATTAGTCAAAAACTATTCCGTTAAACTTTTATTGTCAGACCGACGGACCGTTTCAGCTATGTCAGCCATCATAATTTACTGTCTGCCTGACTGACTAACTGACTGACTGATAATCAACGTCGAGCTCAAACGCCTCATCCGCTGATCGGGACCGGTGACATAAATATCCGCCTCGACCGATCCACCGACCCGAGAGTTCTGCGGTTCCGTGAACTCATCGAGTCTTTCGGTCTCGTCAATCGTATCAACCAGCCAACACATGACCGTGGCGGCCTTCTTGACGTGGTCTGGACCCGGTGTGATCTGCCGGCGCCTACGACTAGCCTCATCGACACCGGCCTGTCCGACCATCTTCTCATCAAGTGGTTGACTCACCTTCAAGTCATGCCGCCTTCCTACTCAACCTTCACTCGACGTCTCTGGGGTTACCTCAGCGTTGATCGATTTTGCGCGGCCCGGAACACATAACTCTTGAAGATAGACAGGAGCCATGCCATGGAAGCATTTATAAACCATAGAGCAAAGTTTGAGACGGATTCTCTGCGGAAAGAGAAGCCAATAAAGCCGCGTCCGCATCAGACTCGAAACGCTGGCCCAGCCAGGCAATCGCAGCACAAGACGGGCAGCTGCCCGAAAACAGATTGAAACCTGTTGATCTGGAACAGCGGTAGACCGGCCAGGACTCCGTTGCAATAGTCAACCCGGCTGTGCACCAGTGCTCTTACAAGGGAGTGAGCAGAGTCTGTAGTGAAGCTCCTGCGAATGACACGTAGCTGACGAAGATGGTAGAACCAAGTACGGGTGAGATGGGAAATGTGTGTCTCCATGGACAGATCACGGTCTCAACCATCACATCAAGATCCCGAACAGACGCGGAAGGTCTGACCAAAACCCCAGAAATGTCCACATCCCCCATCAGACAATGCCTCAGCCGACGAGATGAATCCAGCCATATCATAGAGCAATGTTTGAGACGGATTCTCTGCGGAAAGGGAAGCCAATAAAGCCGCGTCCGCATCAGACTCGAAACGATGGCTCAGCCAGGCAATCGCAGCACGAGACGGGCAGCTGCCCGAAGAACAGATTGGAGCCTGTTGATCTGGAACAGTGGTATACCGGCCAGGACTCCGTTGCAATAGTCAACCCGGCTGTGTACCAGTGCGCTTACAAGGAAGTGAGCAGAATCTGTAGTGAAGCTCCTGCGGATGACACGTAGCTGACGAAGATGGTAGAAACAGGTACGGGTGAGATGGGAAATATGTGTCTCCATGGACAGATCAAGGTCTCAACCATCACACCAAGATCCCGAACAGACGCGGAAGGCCTGACCAAAACCCCAGCAATGTCCACATCCCCCATCAGACAATGCTTCAGCCGCCGAGATGAACCCAGCCATATCAGCTCAGTTTTTGATGGATTGAGTTTCAAGCGATTGCTGGCCATCCATGAGCTAATTTTGCCAATACAGGCAGACATTCTTGGTACAAAATCAGAGCATAGCATTTGAGGAGAGTCACTGTAAATTTGCAGATCGTCACCATAGGAATGAGCCAAGAACCCATGTCTGGTGGCGACACCGATGACATCAACAGTGTAAAGAAGAAACAGCACCGGACCAAGGACGGACCCCTGCGGTAAACTGTAGAGGAGAGAAGCCGATTCAGATGTGACATTGTTGCATCGGATGCAGTGGGACCGGTCCGTGAGGTAGGAGCCGAACCATTTCAGGACCGCACCCTCAAGACCAAACGAGTTATGAAGCCTATCACACAAGATCTTATGATTGACGGTGTTGAACGCAGCACTAAGGTCCAGAAGGCCCAGACGTGTGATTCGTCCCAGATCGGCTGCTAAGTAGACATCCGAGAGCACCCTCAAGACAGCAGTCTCAGTAGAATGATGCTGTCTATAGGCTGACTGGCATCGTGGCAGGAGGTTATTTTCATTGAAGTATATGTTTATCTGGTCGCCGAGACATCGTTCCAACAGCTTAGACAAATACGACAAATTGGAGATCGGACGATAGTTGGCAGGGTTGTGCGGATCCACGTTTGGCTTCTTGAAAACTGGCGTGATGATGCCATTTTTCTGAGTTGAGGGGAAAAACCTTGTCTTAGCGAAGAGTTGGCCAGAAATGACACGAATGGTGCCAGTTCATTGGAATATTGTTTTATTATCCATGTTGGCACTGGGTCCAAGGAACAGTTCTTGTTAGGTGAAGCCTTGATGAGCCGGATGATGTAGTTAGCATCCACAGGCCTGAATTCCAGCAGCAAGCTAGAACAGCCTCCAGCACAGTAGAGTGGGGAAAAAACAGACGAAGTAGACTGGCGAACACTCTCGGTCTTCTCTAAAAACGCTTTCAAGAAATCACTCGCCGCAAGATTATTGGGTGGGGCTGAATAGCCACAGTCCTTGCCGAGCACCCCAGATAATGTTCTCCAGAGCTTTGCAGGATTACCTTGACTATCATCGATTTTTCTACTCCAGTAAGAATTTTGTTTCTGCCTAAAAAGGCGTTGGGTGTATCACCGATGTTGGCGACTGGATGAAGTCTAATCGGCGACCTTATACAACCAGCTGGCATAGTACGCAACCATGGCCTTCTACTCGATAATGGTCTCACACTGGTCCCGCACGTCACCAAGGTTGTGCGAAACTGTTTTGGAGCGCTTCGACGGCTTCGATCGGTAATGAGATCGTTGCCTCTAGCTGTCAGGCGTCTACTGGTTCAGTCATTCGTCATCTCGCACATAGACTACTGCAATGCTGCTTTCGCTGAACTGCCTCAGCGCCAGATCTCTCAGCTCCAAGCCGTCATCAACGGAGCGGCAATACTCATCTATTCCGTCGGTAGATACAAGCACATCACACCAGTTCTGCTTGACGATCTGCATTTATTGAAAATAAACAAACGCATCCAGTTTAAGTTTTGTCTTCTCGTCTTCAAATGCCTTCATAAAAGATTATTGCACCGTAATATCTCCTCTCAGACGACCCAAATCGGCAACGACTTCGATCATCCAGTTTACTCGACGTCTTCGTCCCACGCACCCGCACTCATGCTGGTATCGCGCATTCTGCGTTGCTGGACCTCTCCCGTTGTTCTCAGTTCAAAGCACGAAAACACTTTCCATCTTCAAGAAACTTCTAAAAACTCACTTGTTTCATCGTTCATTTGTTACATAGTTTTGTGATACGCCCCTCAAGCTGCTTTTATATTTCTGTATTATTATTTTCGCCATTTTTTATTATTATTTTCATTTATTATTATTATTATTATCTTATTATTATTATTATTATTATTATTTATTTTTTATTTATTTATTTATCTATTTTGTTTTGGATCACATTTCAATTAATTATCTGACTTAATTTTTGCAACTGTTCTGTTAAGAGCCATTTAAGCGGCTTCTGCTGCATACGGCGCTATACAAATTGTCGTTTTTAAATAAATAGATAAAATTAAATGCTTTTATAGCGTAAGCACCCACTAAGAAAGGATTTTTGAAAATTTTGCTCCTGAAAGGATGAAACTGGAAAACAAATGTTTTTCGAAAACCAAAAACAAAAGGCTTTTTAAATTTGGTATCTAGATTCTTCTTACAAATTGAGAAAAAACGTGTTTCACCATTTCTTGAAAATTTGGTTTCCAGGACCTCAAATGTAAGCTGGAAAATAGGGTTATTTGTTTTTTAAAGTCACAGCTACTCAGAAACTGTAAATGCTACAGATGGAAAAATTAATAGTTAGTATCTTTTCAAAAAATACGTGTTTCACCATTTTTTGAAAATTTGTTTTCCAGGACCTCAAATGTGGGGTGAAAATAGGGTTATTTGTTTTTTAAAGTAACAGCTACTCAGAAACTGTAAATGCTACAGATGTAAAAATTAATATTTAGTATCTAATCCAAAAATAATGAAATACGTGTTTCACCATTTTTTTAAATTTGGTTTCCAGGACCTCAAATGTGGTGTGGAAAAAAACTAAAAAAGTGAACGTTTTAAAATTTGGTATTTGGAATCTTCTAAAAAATTAAAATTATACATGTGCAACCGTATTTAAATAATTTATTTTCTGGGACCTCAAATATGGAATGGAAAATATGATTGATTGGTTATTAGAGTAACTGCCACTTAAAAATCAACAATCTATCTATCTATCTATCTGTCTCTATATATAAAACTCAAATACCACTGACTGACTGACTCATCACGAAATTTTGGCTTATAAAGCGGGCCGGGCCAAGTTGTCGACGGACCGGACCGAGTCGGGCCGTAAAATATCGCCCCGTGCAGTACGCTACTGCAAGCGAGCGAAGCCGCGACGGGAATTCTAGTTCAATACAAAATATCAACATACATAATTTTGCATAACGCGGCGGCCGCGGTGGTTAACAGTCTGCAGTTGATAAAAATTAGTTCGCCCAGGCGTGTAATAAAAGTTATTATGCATTTGTACCTATACACACTCTCAGTCCTAGAGAAGTGGCGCTGCAATCGAAAAATATTATATAATGATATAAAAAATCCGTATTTTTGACGGGCTATTTCTAATTAAGCAAGGATATCTTGATATATAATACAGTTGCTGCCAGACTATAATAGTAGAGAAAAAGTTTTTTTGTTGTTCAAAACCCAAATAAATCACTTTGATAATGAGTTTTTCTTCTCTAAAACTTCCTCAATTGAAAACCAAATGCAGAGGTTATTGTCTGTTATAGCACATTTAATTGCATGTTCAACGGAATTACTCCAAAATCAGATTTCAAAACGTCCATGTTATCTATATATATATATATATATATATATATATATATATATATATATATATATATATATATATATATATATATTATATATATATATATATATATATATATATATATATATATATATATATATATATATATATATATATATATATATATATATATATATATATATATATATATAAGACTCTACTAGGAATCGAACCCACGTGTCTACGGCAACACCGCCTCGCCTAAATGCAAGCGATCTTGCCAACTGAGCCACCGACCATCACCAAAAAATGATACATACATACATACATACATACATACATACATACATACATACATACATACATACATACATACATACATACATACATACATACATACATACATACATACATACATACATACATACATACATACATACATACATACATACATACATACATACATACATACATACATACATACATACATACATACATACATACATACATACATATATATATACATACATACTAGAGGTGTGCGCGGGGACGACTTTTCATTCCCATCCCCAACCATCCCCGCGAGTGTCATCCCCATCCCCATCCATCCCCACCAGCATCATCCCCATCGCCGCAGTGATTCATCCCCATCCCCAACCATCCCCGCAATCTTCCAATTTTTCATCCCCATCCCCATCCATCCCCGCGCTGTTCATCCCCATTTTTAATCAATTCTGTACTAGTCATTATTTTTCCGTGCATCATTTCAAGGCAACTATAACTTACGTGTTGATATATAGAATTGCAATAACACCGTAATATGATTCAATACAATTTATTTATTTAAGTCCATGACTAAATAAAAGTCTATCAATGTTTTTCCACCTAGCTGAGTTCTTCGATAACTAATGGTTAACCCACCCATAGAGAATTCTCTATCAGAAGAGGTGCTTGCTGCTGGCACACTCAAAATAATCCTTGCCACTTAAGACAGTTTTGGCCATTTCTTTTCCAAAAAACTCAGCAAATCGCCTTGTGCACCTTCATCGTTAAATGCCAAATATTCAGCAACCTTATAAAAATATTTATTAACATTGTGAAATTAGTTGCTCATATAAGCATAATTAATTAATAACAATAAACAAGCTAAATTATAAGTTATTACTGAGGTCTAAGAAACTTTTCATGCTTTTAATATAAAAACAGTTTAATAACAAAACTTCATTCGAAACTGAGCTTTTTGAGTTTGTAGAGTACATGTTTGCATAAAAGTTGTCTTCAAGTTTTGTTTGACTAGTTGATGTTCTATGAAGTCATCCTGTGGGGTTCAGAATGTAGTGTTACATCATGAACGAGCTTTAATAGATCTCTAACAAAATTAAAAAAATTCAATTATATGTAAAACCTAATAATGTGAAAGCAAAATAATCAAACCTTTAATTGCAGTTTCTCGCATTGTTTTTAACCGGGGTTATAGAGTGAAATGTAAAGACGCAAGAACAAAGTACTGACTGTTGCAGCTAATTTTTGAATTTCAGCCTTTTCCATATTTAATCTTTCCCACGGATTGTGGCGGATTAATACATAATTCTCGGCTATAATTAACTCTAAACACGATGAAAAGTAACCACTAGATTAAACATTATGATAATTAGTATAAATAATTTATTTAAAATGGGAAAATGTTATATAAAAATATTTTAATTAATTAAATAATGTAATTATAATCTAAAAAATTTTACATAGAAAAAATTTGAGTTTTAAGGAAAAGTGTAAACGAAGGAATCGCGTAGCGTGTTATATAACGTTATAACTAATACCATGGCGGTAGGCGCCGGTACATGCGATCTTTCATTGTTTCGCTATATCTTTATTAATTTTATTTTTTACACTATTTAGTATATTCAAACTCAGAATTTGTACCTTTATTTAAAATATTAGTGAAATTAAAAAAAAATTATTTTGAAACTTTTTATGCGACTACCTAGGATAGGGTTATGGGTAGGGATAGGGATAGGGTTAGGGGTAGGGATAGGGTTTTGGGTAGGGATATGGTTATGGGTAGGGATAGGGTTATGGGTAGGGTTGGGGTAGGATAGGGGTAGGAATGGTAGGATAGGGTAAGGGTTAGGGGTAGGGATAGGGTTTCATTTTAATATGGGATTGCAATTTTACAGATTGCAATCACGGCGAACCGCCGGGGCAATAGCAGCGACCTTATATAAAGTGACTAGCGTGGTTTACTTCGTTGTTTCTCTCGCCTTTTGTTCTTTATCGTTTTACATAGAAAGTTTTACAATTTTAATTTAATTTTTTTATAACTGATAGTTTGTTTTTTAAATAAAATTTTAATATAAACTTATTTTGTTTCTTTTTTATTCATTTCATTCATACGATCATCATACCTCACCACTCACAACTACGATGTAAATAGTGCTTGGAAGGGTACTAATTACCGTTTTCAAAGTCTCTCAAATTACGATAAATGTTTTTTTTTTAAATTCAATTTGGTATAAAATTTGTTTTTTTTATGTTACTGTAACAAAATAAAAAAATACGACTATTTTTTCGGCACGGGCCGTCCGTAGGAAAGATTACCAAAATTCGAACTAGGACTTCGGAAATTTAACAAATAATGCAACCCATGACTTTAAAACTTTCGGTAACTCAATATATCAGCGATAAAACAACAGCGCGTTGCAAAGATTAAAAAAACATAAACAATGATATGTATGACTCGATACATTTGCGGTTAATTGGAAACAATTTTGTTTTATAAAAAACTGGTGGCAGAGCGGTAGAGCGCTCGCCTGTTGATCGTTAGGTCGGCAGTTCAAGCCTCACCTGCGTCACCAGCGTAACTCCCTTAGGCAAGGAGTTCACTCGCATTGCTTTCTCATGTCTATGAAAATAGCGTGTTCTTCGAAGTTTCCGATCCAAAGAAACCTTCGTAAGCGCCTCTGACTTATCTGGCGCTATATAAATTCATCATCATCTTATTCTATTTTTGCGGTGATACCGCAAAAACTCGTCCCCATCCCCGCGGTAGTCCCGCAACGTTTGTTTCCATTCCCGCGGTAACCCCGCAACTTCATCCCCATTACCGCGGTATCCCCACCTCATTCGTCCCCATTTCCGCGGTAATACCGCAAAATCCGCGGTATTCCCGCTGTCCCCACTACCGTGCACACCTCTATTGCATACTTGATTTAGAATATAGCCTGCCTCTAGGAACCCTTGGAAAAATTCCAACTAAAAATGATACACTGGAGAAAATGGCGAAAAAAACACCCTATTATAAAAGGAATCGCCCACACATCTGCTCTTTTTGGGTGAAGGGTACATGTAAAAGAGGAGAGACATGTCCCTACAGACATGAACGACTCCGAGATCCCGATGATCCATTGCCTCATCAGAACATTAAAGATAGATATTTTGGTATAAACGACCCTGTGGCAGAAAAAATGATGAAAAATACAATGAATCTCTTTTAAATCCTGACGAGTCTTCAGTTGAAGCTTCAACTTCTACTTGTGAAATGGTGTCTGAAACAAACCATCCTTATTCTCTTCCAATCCTTTTACCAAACACATTTGCTAAATTTCCTGCATCGTTACCCCTTCCACCCATGGCCATGATTGCTAATGGACCCGAACATCACGTACAAAGCGGGTTGAAGTTTCTCTACCCATCGCAAGATCCTTCACGTCTTGGTGCTGGAAACTTTGTTGCAAAACCACCTATGTAGTTGATAAAATTAATAAGATACAATCTATATATATAAAAGAACATGTCCTGACTGACTGACTGACTGACTGTTTTACTGACTGACTGACTGACTGACTGACTGACTGACTGACTGACTGACTGACTGATAATCAGCGCCGAGCTCAAACGCCTCATCCTAGGAACGTGAAATTTGGAACTTATTTTATTTTTATTGCGTAAGCATCCACTAAGAAAGGATTTTTGAAAATTTTGCTCCTGAGGGGAAGAAACTGGAAAACAAACTTTTTTCTAAAACAATGTATATCTCGAAAACCAAAAATGAAGAGATTTTGAAATTTGGTATATGGATTCTTCTTAAAAAATAAAAAGATACGTGTTTCACCATTTTTTGAAAATTCGGTTTCCCGGACCTCAAATGTGGGTTGGAAAATTGGGTTATTTGGTTTTCAAAGTAGCTGCTACTCGAAAACTGTAGATGCTACAGGAGTAAAAATTAGTATTTGGTTTCTACTCCAGAAATAATGATATACGTGTTTTACCATTTTTTGAAAATTTGGTTTCCAGGACTTCAAATGTGGGGTGGAAAATAGGGTTATTTGTTTTTTAAAGTAACTGCTACTCAAAAACTGTAAATACAACAGATGTAAAAATTAGTATTTAGTTTCTATTCTAAAAATAAAGATATACGTAATTCACCATTTTATACAAATTTGGTTTCCAGGATTTTAAATGTGGGGTGGAAAATAGGATTACTTGATTTTTAAAGTAACTGCTACTCAAAAACTGTGAATGCTTCAGATGTAAAAATTAGTATTTAGTATTTTTTATTGAGATTTAGCATACGCCTTATCAAGACAAGTCTTGCTCAAGGCGAGAGAGGGAGGGTACTTGCGAAGCAGCCATTTATAGGCGCCTACCCCTTTAGCAAATGCGAGTGAACTCCTTGCTTAAGGGAGTTACGCTGGTGACGCCGGCGAGGTTTGAACTGCCAACCTAACGATCGACAGGCGAACGTTCTACCGCTCTGCCACCAGCGCCTAAAAAAAATAACGATATAAGTGTTTCACCATTTTTTAAAACTTTGGTTCCCATGACTTCAAATGTGGGGTCAAAATAAGGGTTATTTGATGTTAAAATAACTGCTACTCAACAACTGCAAGCATTACAGATGTAAAACTTAGTATTTTGAGGTTTTGTGCCGGTTAAAAGTAGCTGAGTCCAGTTTATCACCGGTCGGGCCAAACCGTTATTTTAGGGTCTTCATACGGGCCAGGCTAAACCTTAAATCAAGGTGGTAAGGGCCGAGGTTTTTCACTAAGCATATAGACATTTTAGTAATTTAAGGGTCTTCAGACGGGCCGGGCCAAACCTGAAGTCAAGGTAAAGATAAAAAGATAAAGATTCCGATGATATTATAGTGGTGTTATACCGACGAATCGATTTCAAGACCACTACGATGCAGGCAGCCGTATTCAGCGCCTCAATCGATTTATTTATCCCCAGTGGTACTCATTTGACTACCACAGGAGGATGAAAGGCTGAGTTGACCTGAGCATTCAGAGTGAATCCTTGGTTAAGGAAGTTACGCGATGTGGGATTTTGCTTACCTGGGACTTGAACCCAGGACCCCAAGCTCAAAAGTCAAAGACTTTTATCGCTGTCCCATCACGCCTCTTAAAACGGGCCGAAGTTTCTCATCAAGTATATAGAATTTCTAGGCCTGTAAAAACGGGTCGGGCCCAAATTAGACGGGCCGTGCCGGGCCAGGAATTTTGGTTTTGAAACGGGCTGGGCCAAATTGTCGACGGGCCGAGCCGACACCTATGGATGCACGGTTCAAATTTTCTAATTTCATGCGAGCGAAGCCGCTACGGGCACTGCTAGTCTATATATATATAAGAACATGTCCTGACTGACTGACTGACTGACTGACTGACTGACTGATAATCAACGCCGAGCTCAAACGCCTCATCCTAGGAACGTGAAATTTGGAACTTATATTACTTTTATTGCGTAAGTATCCACTAAGAAAGGATTTTTAAAAACTTTGCTCCTGAGGAGAAGAAACTAGAAAACAAACTTTTTTCTAAAACAATGTATATCTCGAAAACCAAAAATGAGGAGACTTTGAAATTTGGTATATGGATACTTCTTGAAAAATAAAAAGATACGTGTTTCACCATTTTTTGAAAATTCGGTTTCCCGGACCTCAAATGTGGGTTCGAATATTGAGTTATTTGGTTTTTAAAGTAGCTGCTACTCAAAAACTGTAAATGCTACAGGAGTAAAAATTAGTATTTAGTTTCTACTCCAAAAATATTGAAATACGTGTTTTAGCATTTTTTGAAAATTTGGCTTCCAGGACCTCAAATGTGGGGTGGAAAATAAGGTTATTTGGTTTTTAATGTAACTGCTACTCGAAAACTGTAGAGGCTACAGGAGTAAAAATTAGCATTTGGTTTCTACTCCAGAAATAAAATAAAGAGCCAGTTTCGTACGTATCCATCTATATATATATAGGACAACTCCTATAGATTTAGCAATGTGCTCTCCTTCTTTATCTCAAAAAGCCTTGTGTAAGATGTTAGATGAAAATCTGGGCAGTGACCACTACCCGGTTTTGATCACACTAAATATAAAGGTCAATTACGAGATAAACAACAGAAAGGTATGGAACCTGGAGAAAGCCGATTGGTACAAGTACCAACGGCTTTCAACAGGAATGTTCAATGAACTCCAAACTTTCACAAATGTTGACGAAGCAACGAACCTGTTAACGCAAGGTCTGAACAAAGCAGCCATAGCATCAATACCAACCAAAAATGGAAGACGATCAGGACTTAGGCCAGTACCATGGTGGAATGATGAATGTGAAAGCGCAATCAAAGCAAGAAACAAAGCTTATACTCACTTAGGAAAGAGTATACTACGACTGGCTTTGAACGGTATCGAGAACTCAAACAAATCGCACAGAAGATAGTGAGGACAGCAAAAGAGAACCATTGGCGAACATTCTGTAGCTCTCTTAACTCACACTCTAGTCAGACTACCATGTGGAAATTTCATTACGATCGGATGAATGGTGTAGCAATGCATAAAGGACATGAATATATACATATATACATATATATATATATACATACATATATATATATATATATATATATATATACATATATACAAACATTCATTTTTATATATATAGATATTTATTTATATGTATATGTATATATATATATATATATATATATATATATATATATATATATATATATATATATATATATATATATATATATATATATATATATATATATATATATATATATATATATATATATATATATATATATATATATATATATAGTTCCCGCTTGCTCACCCGCTCCGCTCCGCTTATTTTGTGACGGATTTCAAATTTTTTTTCTTTATATTTGATTTCCCTTGACTCTCAAAGTTGTGTGAAAATTTCATTACGATCGGATGAATGGTGTAGCAATGCATAAAGGACATGAATATATACATAAATACATATATACATATATACAAACATTCATTTTTATATATATATATATATATATATATATATATATATATATATATATATATATATATATATTAGGTATGTCACGGGTAGTACTTTTTGGAGTTTTCGGGTTCGGGTTCGGGTTTGTGAAACTAGAGTTTTCGGGTTCGGGTTCGGGTTTGTGAAACTCAGGTTTTCGGGTTCGGGTTCGGGTACTGGCTTATGATTTCAGATTCCTGGATTGATTTTAAATTTACCTAGTGTATATACATATACAAACGAGAGCGATCAATTCATCCAAGTCCGTTGTTACACGTATTGAATTTTATTCAATACGTGTAACAAGTTATTTTTTTAGCTTTCCAAATAATGTGATTTCTTTGGCCGAAGGAGGCTTAATTATTTTAGTTCGTTCGTGGCTCGGTCCGGCCAGATAATCAGGCGGATTAGTGGTCTAGCTTACACACTCACCAATAAAATGACCTATTTGTGTTATTTGTTACGCAAAGGTGATAATATAAAACTTGCATGGCTTGCGATTAGTATAATACGTTACCTAGGGATGTCGAAAAAATATCGATAAATCGATGTATCGATATTTTTAGCCGATATATATCGATATTTTTAGTCGATATATTTTTATCCGATATATCGATATATCGATATAAAATATCCAGTATCGACTATCGAAAATTTTATAATATGCAAATTTTTTTTTTTATGTAACTAGCATAGATTTATAATATTAGCATTGATTTATAATATAATATTATGTCTATGCTAACTAGCGTCAGCGACCCAAATTTGGACTTTTACTTGTCAGTTCTTTTGTTTGTGTATTCGCGAATCGCGACTAATCACGGTGACTCGTAAATCATGTCGTCTAGTAGTAGTGTTGTGTGGAACTTCTTCAAAAAATCCGGTAAAGATAATGTTACTTGTTTTGGACCTCGCTAATCAAGTCAAATCTATTTTGACATATTTTAAACAATCTGTCAATGCTATGGATGAATTAAGAGCAGAGCAACAGAATCTTCAAGAAAAAGAAAGGGAATGCTAACACTCATTCAGTCGGTCAGCACTCGATAGAATTCGTGTCTAGATATGCTAGAAAGATTTGGGTACAGGCCAATTCGTCGCAAAGCCGTTTCGTCGCAGGGTACATTTTCGTCGCGACATTGCGACGAAAATTCCCACTTTGCGACGAAACGGCCCAGAATGCGACGAAACGGCCGACCTTTGCGACGAAAAGTCTAACAATTTCGGTGGGCATACTTTCCGCTGTATGGCGAAACAGTTGGCCACCCTATTGCCAAAGACCACTAGACCGCCGAATGCAAGAGGAATTCCGCAATCTGCACGAGCCATGTCATTACAACAGGTTGCTGCACGCTTCCTACCGTTGCAACTGGGTTGTGTTTATGCCATGTTGCAATACCAGACAAAGGTGTCGGATTAAATGGAAGTCGTTTTGTTATATTCGCCAGGGGAATGTGATTTTTTATCGCTACACGATGCTTTGTTTGAAAAAATAAAAAAACAGTTACTTAGTTTTGTGTGTTATTTATAAATGAATGTAGATATAAATTAATATATTATTTAAAAAAATTTTATATATAAAATAATTATATATAAATTAGTTACTTTTTCGCTAATCTTTGTTTATTTTTCTATTTGCTCCTATCAATGGATAAAAAATCCTTTTCCTTAAGCGTGGTCACAAAACTATCTTTATCAATGTTGTGTATCTATTCTTCCTCAAAATTTGCAAAATGTCTTTGTGTGTATCATGTAAGAAAATTGTCAAGGATAGCGACTGTGCTATTTCATGCGACAAATGTCAGGACTGGACCCATCGAAAATGTCAGAAGAAGATTACTCTTAAAGAATACAAATTAGCAATTAAAGGTATATTTGTATTAAATTAATTTTTTTGCTTGTATTTATTATAACTTATTTTATTTACTTTAGAAGAATCGGATTTGGAATATATCTGTGTTTCATGCAGTTTTAAAAAGGAAACCGAAGGTAGGTCTTATTTACTTATGTTAAAAGCAGTTTCTTAAAAAAATAAAACATTATTTAAAAAAAAATAGTTCTTCAAAACAAGAAAGAATCGTTTGACGAAGTCTTCATCTCTGAGAAGTATAAAGGTTTGTTAATTTTGTTTTTTAAGCAATTAAAGATTGATTGATAAAAGAGTAACTATAATTGATATAGAGATGGTCATTGAGTGCCAGCAGGAAGAAACAAAAAACATCATAGTTCAGAATGATGTAATAATTGTTTCGGACAGCGAAGGTAAGCGGAATAGCTGTAATTGTCATTTTGTTATTGATACATTTGTAATTATACTAATTACAAAATTTCCCATAGACGAATTGGAACAAATTGAAGTAAACAAAAAAAACGAGGAGTTACAAAAAGAAAACCAAACCGATAACGAACTTGTGTGCATCTATGACAGTGACGGTAATTACTAAATTTTACTAAAAAAGTTAATTGTTTTAATTTATTCTAATAATCCATTAAATATCGTTTTTTATTTAAGATGGTTTAGAGTGTTACGGAGCTGAAGAAGAAGAATCTGATGACAATCGTGAAAAAGACAATAAACCTGAATCCGACAAAGGTAAACAAACAATTTGACAGCCCAACAATAATTTACGATTTACTGACGATTTTTAAATACAGATGACGATGAACCAACTTTCTCCGTTCTTGAAAAAGCAACAAAACGCGGCAAAAACATGTTGTATGACTCACGTGGATTTGCGCTGACTGTTGAAAGGACGGATGAAAAAAACCAAAAAGTATTTTGGACGTGTGTTAATCGATCGAAATCTTCGAAAAACAGTGAAAGTAAGTCAATGATTAACTCAGCGTAAGTTCCTGAACATGTTAATTAATATTATTATTTTATCAGCGTGCAGAGGAAGAGTTATTCAAATTGGCTCCAACTACAAGTGCTCACAGTTCCATACCTGCCTACCAAACCAATCTATCCCAGAACAGAAAAACATCAGATCGGCTATTATCGAAAAAGGCAAAGCTCAACCACACATAGGATCCAAACAAATTGTTATGGAATCCTTGTTGGAACACAATGCCGATGCATCCGTTCTTCCGAAATACACCTCACTGAAAAGGTATTTAAGAGTCAAACCATTTTGTGCTTAGTTTGTTTATTTGCTTTAACTCGGCAAATTTGTTTCTAGACTGGTTAACAAGCACAGGCAACAAGACAGACCATCCCAGCCGGCGAGTCTAGAATCGGAAATTTTGATGCATCATCTGCCACAGAATTTCCTTATAAAAGACATAAGAATTAAAGGCGAACGCCATTTAGTTTTGGCAACCGATAAACAGCTCGAAATCGGGAAAAATTCCAAGAATTTTTATATGGATGCTACTTTTGAGGTATACTTTAAGTGCATAGTATGGTAAAATTTGAGAATATTTAGTAATTTTATTTATTTATTTATTTAAAGGTGGTTCAACAACCCTTCTACCAGCTTCTATCAATACACACATTTATTGGGGAAAATGAGTCAATGAAGATGGTCCCGGTTGCGTTAGCCATTATGTCGAAAAAAAGAGCAACCGATTACGAAGCCGTATTGCGATTGTTAAGAGACGAGAAATTTTTTCAAATGGCCAGCTTGACAGGTATGATTTGATTTATTAATTTAATAAATTACGCTTTTTTAATTATAATTCTTTTTTCAGTGGACTATGAAATAGCAATGTGGAAGGGAGCTAAAGCTGTATTTCCCGCCATTTGTATTAACGGTTGTTTGTTTCATTACAACCAAGCAATTATCCGTCATCTTAATGTAAGTTTTGAAACATTAAAAAATATGTTATTTATATTGGATACGTGTTTAAATCATTTGTTTCTAACACTAGAAATACGGATTGAAATCTCAATACGAAACAAAACATGCCGCATTTGATCTTGGAAAAAAAATCATGGCTCTGGCCTATTTACCTCCGGATCAAATACCTATTATATTTGAAAAAATAAATAATGAAGTGGTGTGTCCAAAAATAAAAGTAAGTGCTACTATATTATTAGTGTTTACTGTTCATACTTCTTAATAACAATGTTTTTTTTTTTTTTTTTTTTTTATAATAGTTTATAGTCCTTTACACCAGGTGTTTTAAGACTGAACAATGTTTTTATTTAGCAATTTATGAAATACTTCCAAAAAAAACCTGGCTGAATGGTTCCTATCCAGTTTCCACCTGGTCCTGTTTTGATGTGAAAATAAGGACCAACAACGACCTGGAAGGATGGAACAATGGACTCAAGCAAATGGCAAACCACAACACAAGCCTTTATGCTTTGTGTTCGGTGTTAGAAAAGGAGGCACGCACCATAGCTCTAAACGAGCAATTTGTAAGCTTGTATCAGGTTCAAAGGGCTCAAAGAAGAGTTACCAAAGAGTTTGAAGAGGAACTCAACAAACTCTTTCTTAATTTTTCCAAAAAAAAATTAATGCAATTCAGCTGTATAGTCAGCTAACGCATTTGTTAAAATTGAACAATAAATAATTATTATTATGATTTTGTATTATTTGAATTACTAAGTTTTCATTAAATGGGCTGTTTATTTGGTTTTCTTTTTAATATTCTAAATTTAATTTAAATTATGACTGTACTCTAGAAATTTGAGGCTAATTAGCAACTTATATAGTTTAGCTATAAAAATCACATTCCCCTGGCGAATATAACAAAACGACTTCCATTTAATCCGACACCTTTGTCTGGTATTGCAACATAACATAAATACAACCCAGTTGCAACGGTAGGAAGAATGCGTCTTAAAACACATGGTGTAAAAGACTATAAACTATAATAAAAAAAAAAAAAAAAAAAAAAAAAAAAAAAAAAAAAACGGTAGGAAGCAACTCCGCCTTGCTTTTGCAAGCCAGTCCCAAGCCTGGAAAAAGGAGGAGGGAAAAGTTAAAAGGATCAAATTATGATCCACGACTGGTAGTACTTAGGTGCTTCTGACACAGCCGTTTCAGTCTTAAAACACTTGGTGTAAAGGACTATAAACTATTATAAAAAAAAAAAAAAAAAAAAACGGTAGGAAGAACTCCGCCTCGCTAATTGCGAGCCAGTCCCAAGCCTGGATAAAGGAGGAGGGACAGTTAAAAGGAACAAATTTTGATCCACGACAGGAAGTACTTATACACTTCCTACATACAGCCAATTCAGTCTTAAAACACTTAGTGTAGAGGACTATAAACTATCATAAAAAAAAAAAAAAAAAAAAAAAAACGGTAGGAAGATCCCAAGCCTGGATAAAGGAGGAGGGACAGTTAAAAGGATCAAACTTTGATCCACGACAGGAAGTACTTATGTGCTTCCTATATACAGCCAATTCAGTCTTAAAACACTTGGTGTAAAGGACTATAAACTATCATAAAAAAAAAAAAAAAAAAACGGTAGGAAGCGTGCAGCAACCTGTTGTAATGACATGGCTCGTGCAGATTGCGGAATTCCTCTTGCATTCGGCGGTCTAGTGGTCATTGGCAATAGGGTGGCCAACTGTTTCGCCATACAGCGGAAAGTATGCCCACCGAAATTGTTAGACTTTTCGTCGCAAAGGTCGGCCGTTTCGTCGCATTCTGGGCCATTTCGTCGCAAGGTGGGAATTTTCGTCGCGACGAAAATGTACCCTGCGACGAAACGGCTTTGCGACGAATGGGCTAGTATCCGTCGCAGCTGAATGTCATGCGAGAGCTGATAACATTGCTTGCGCCATTTAAGCAGGCTACTGAAGACATCAGCGGTGATCATTATGTGAGTGTTAGCGTAGTGATACCAATTACAAATTTGCTGACGCAAGGACTGGAACACGAAAAACCCTCAACAGCATTAGGTATTGCCGTAAAAACCAGTTTATCGCAAGGGGTTACTACACGTCTAAGGCCCTTGGAGGAAAATATGTACTTTGCAAAAGCTACGATTTTAGATCCACGGTTCAAGCGTATGCACTTTCATTCTGCACTCGCTGTTTCAAAAGCAATAAGTGAGCTATCAGAAGAAATACGTGCAGAACACAGGCAACAAGGAAAGATGTTGCCTACTCTGAATACTTCCACAATTTCTGAAACACAAAATTCTGTGACGTCAGAATCCGATTCATTATGATCTCGACATGAAAAACTACTAGTTGCTGCAGCCATCAATAATGCAGCTAATGTAGCCTCTCGAACTAACAGAATGCCGGACGAGTTGAAGCAATTCTTGGATACTCCAAATCTCTCTCGTAAAGAAAATCCAATAAAGTTTTGGATCGACGCGAGACTTTTCACCCCAGTTCTTTCAAATATAGCTCTTAAGTATTTGACACCTACGGCTTCCTCTGTACCTTCAGAAAGAGTGGCTTCTGCTGTAAATTTGGCAGTTCCTAACACTAGGAGCCGACTGACAGCGGAACATGTGAAGAACAGAGTTTTTTTACTTTCAATACAGGACAAATACTGGTGTCCGTGATGATATAATTATTATTTTGTTAATTATTACCTAATAAAAAGCAATACTAAAAAAAATACTTTCATTTTTATTGAGTTTTTTGTACATAAAAGCGGAAAAGCGTAGGAGCGAGCGGGAAAAAGAAAGCTACCGGGAACGGGGAAGCAAGCGGCCAGGAGCGGGAAAATTCGATCGATATATCGATGTATCGATACTTTTCACTCGATATATCGACGTCGATATTGATATTTTTTTAAATATCGATATATCGATTTTTTTTTAAATTCGACATCCCTAACGTTACCTCTTAAATTATTGTAATTTAATAAATTTTTTCGCGGCTCGGTCCGGTCGGGTAATCAGGCGGATTAGTGTCCTAGCTTACACATTTGCCAATAAAATGACTGTGACCCATAGATCATTTATAGACTTTGCCAGTTAAAGTTTAGGATTATGCAAGATTATCTTTATAACAAAGGGTCTTTGTTATATCAGAAAAACTTTGAGTATATGAATGAATAAATATAAGGTTATATAACTGAAGTAAAAAGTTTAGAGTCATGGCTATCCGCGATTTCTTCGACCGAAGGAGGCTTAATTATTTTAGTTTGTTCGCGGCTCGGTCCGGCCTGATAATCAAACGGATTAGTGGTCTAGTTTACACAATCACTAATAAAATGACGTATTTCTGTTATTTGTTACGCAAAGGTGATAATACAAAACTTCTACGTCGCGATTATTATAATATGTTACGTCAACAAAACTTGTAATTTATTAATCTCTAAGTCACAGCCTTTATAAAGATTTATTTGTTCACAACTCATTTGCAAGCCAGTCCCAGGCCTGGAGAGGGGAGAAGGGAAAAGTTAAAAAGAACAAATTATGATCCACGACAGGAAGTACTTAGGTGCTTCCTACATACAGCCATTTCAGTCTTAAAACACCTTGTATAAAGGACTATAAACTATTATAAAAAAAAAAAACACAACTCCGAGTTCGGGTATTAGGCTTATACATTTTCGGGTTCGGGTTCGAGTTCGGGTATCAAGTTTTCACATTTTCGGGTTCGGGTATCAAGTTTTCTCATTTTCGGGTTCGGGTATCAAGTTTTCACATTTTCGAGTTCGGGTTCGGGTATCAAATTTTCACACTTTCGGGTTCGAGTTCGGGTTCGGGTTCGGGTATCAGAAAAAGACCGGGTAGTACCGAACTCGGGTACCCGTGACATCCCTAATATATATATATACAGTGTTGGGTTTGTTACTTTACTTTTGTAATTTGTTACTGTTACTTGTTACAGGATGAAAAAGTAATTTGTTACTGTTACTTGTTACATTTTTTCAAAAGTAATTTGTTACTGTTACTTTTTGGTTTTGAAAGTAACTTATTACATTTTTGTTACTTTACAAAAAGTTGTTTACAAACAGATGCAACACCCCATAACTCAATACTTGATTTTTGTTTTTAAAATAAGAACACAACTTTATTATAAAAATCAAAGAGTTATAACTAATCAGTCAAATGGTGAAGATCTTTGATTGAGCTACAAAAAGCTTTATTAGCTCTGAGCAGCAGTTGTCGTTGAAAATGACTATCAGTCAAACGATTTCTTCTTGGAGTCAAAATTTGACCAGCCATGCTAAACAGCCGTTCAACAGGAGCACTTGATGGAAGAGAAATATTATATCTTTTGAACAATTTCAAGATACATGGAAATTTGAGTAATCATTCAATATCCCGAGAAGTATCGCTAAGATACATATCCACCTCCGCAGTTTCATCAGTTTGCTTAAATGTATCTGTAACAAATATAAAAAAACCATCATCTGGCTGAGGCATTTCAGCTGAACCATTTTGTTGTTCAGCCTGCATTTCAACCTGCTGTACAGCAAGCACTTGCTCATATAACAAATTGCGAGCGTAATTTCTTCTATCGTTTTCATAGAGCTGATGCACCCATCCGATTTCATTACCAGTTTCTTCATAATTTAACTCTTTATTAACTTCCATGATCCCAAAACACGATCTGTGAACTCGCAAGCGATTCCGAAAGAGTAAACGATAATAAAAAGGAAGTTTGTTTACCCTGATATGGCGCGTTGTTAAAAATGAACGCGATCATGAATCCAGTGACACACTTTGCTCCTATTGGTCCAGACTCGCGCCATCTTAACGCTTGATCCAATGCTCGAAAATAAAAAGTAACAAGTAACAATTTTTAAAAATCCGTTACTGTTACTTTAAAAAAGTAATTTGTTACTGTTACTTTGTTACAATTTTGAAAAGTAATCTGTTACTGAAAAAAGTAATCTGTTACTGAAAAAAGTAATTTGTTACTGTAATTCCGTTACTTGTAATTTGTTACTACCCATCACTGTATATATATATATATATATATATATATATATATATATATATATATATATATATATATATATATATATATATATATATATATATATATATATATATATGTATAATTTTATATATTTTGCGTTTTTTACATAACTCGGCAGTAGATTTTCTTTCATACATGCTCTATTGAAAATAACTGCCCATTTTTTGCTTATTATTTTCACAACATCATCAGAGCCCTGACGTACATATCGTACGTAAATCGCCTACGTACATATTAAATTAATAGGTTAATTAATATATATTCTTACGTTAAGAAAATAATAAAACTATCACAACTATATCCGTTTGCATTACATTCATCACCTAATCGTCTGGTTTTAAGTAAACACGTTTTACCATTATTCTAATTTCACTTTGTTCATTTTTGAATATTCGCATTATTTTCTATTCAAGGGCTCTGATGATGGCTTTCGAGCCGAAACTGTGCAGTAAGCCCGTTATGAAAATCAATAAAGAATTTCATTAAAAAAACAAATTCGTTGTTCGCAGATTGGAGTCTTACGTTAAGTAAATAATAAACAAAAAATGGGCAGTTATTTTCAATAGAGCATGTATGAAAGAAAATTTTATATATATACTAGCGGGGGCACCCGGCGTTGCTCGGGGTTTTTAGAGGTTTATCTAATGCGTTTCTTTTTCGCTCCCGTTTCCTTCCCGCTTGCTCCCGCTCCAGGTCGTTATCCGTTCCCTGTCGCTTTCCCGCTCATTTTTTCGCTCTCAGTTCCACCCCTAGATCCGATTCTACATACATACATACATACATACACACCAGTGTTGTTTCAGTTAAGCGTAACTTTAACTGAATTTGGTCTAATAACTGAAAAAAGAGATTTAAGTTAAGTACTAACTGAAACTGTAACTGAAAAATAATGTTAACTTTAATTGTAATACTAATAATAAAAAAGGTAGTAACTGTAATACAAAGTGAAAAAAAATGTTTTCGGAAAATCCAATACAGAAATGCGCAAAAATTTTATTTCTTTGTTTATATTTGGTAACCGGACCCACTTGTGTCTTTTATCTCTACTATGATTTGCTTTTTCATCGCTTTATTTGCATTTAACGACGTATGAACAATGTTGAAAATAAATTCTGGCCGAAAACAAGAAAATGGAGTTTGGCGTTATTTTGTTATTTAAGTTACGAACCCTCTACTGATAAAAGCCGGTGCAACGTGTGGGAGAAAAAGATTCGGAAGCTCACGTGGTCGAAACTTGCGCAGCTCTGTTGAAAAGATCTAAGTCATAGACATAAGGAAGTGGCAAAAGAGCTTGAGGTTTTGGAGACAAATCGCAAAAAGCTAAAGGCCAAGCGCAAACTAATGGAAAATGATATAGGAAACACGGTTAACCAGAATAGCGCAGACTACTTTGCCTGCTTTTATTAACCAAAAAGAATGGAATTCAGATGCACAAGAAGTGAAACTGAGACAGCGTTTGTTTAGTAATATCAGTACTGGGTTATATTAATAACTTTTATACTAACTGTAATAGTAACTGAAAAATTATTAACTCTAATATTAACTGGAAAAAATGAAAAAAATTAACTTTAACTGTAATACTAACTAAAAAATATTAAATTGGCTAACTTTAACTGATACTCTAACTGAAAAACCCTAACTGAAACAACACTGATACACACACAACCTTGATAGTCAAGGGGAATCCAATATAGTGAAAAACAATTTGAAATCCGTCACAAAACTAGCGGAGCGGAGCGGGTGAGTGAGCGGGAACTATATACTTATATATATATATATATATACTAGTGGGGTTACCCGGCGTTGCCCGGGGTTTTTAGAGGTTTTTCTAATGTTTGTCTCTCTCGCTCCCGTTCCCTTCTCCACTTTCCCGTTTTCGTAGCGTTCCCGGTCGCTTTTCCGCTCTCGGTCGTTTTCCAGCTCCCGGTCGCTTTCCCGCTCAGAAGTTCTGTTATCGATTTTCTCTCTTGCTCGCGTTTCCTTCCAAGCTTGCTCTCCCGATTCCAGTCGCTTTCCGCGTTCCCGGTCGCTTTCCGCGTTCCCGGTCGCTTTCCGCGTTCCCGGTCGCTTTCCCGTTCCCGGTCGCTTTCCCGTTCCCGGTCGCTTTCCCGTTTCCGGTCGCTTTCCCGTTCTCGGTCGCTTTCCCGGGGTTTTTAGAGGTTTTTCTAATGTTTGTCTCTCTCGCTCCCGTTCCCTTCTCCACTTTCCCGTTTTCGTAGCGTTCCCGGTCGCTTTTCCGCTCTCGGTCGTTTTCCAGCTCCCGGTCGCTTTCCCGCTCAGAAGTTCTGTTATCGATTTTCTCTCTTGCTCGCGTTTCCTTCCAAGCTTGCTCTCCCGATTCCAGTCGCTTTCCGCGTTCCCGGTCGCTTTCCGCGTTCCCGGTCGCTTTCCGCGTTCCCGGTCGCTTTCCCGTTCCCGGTCGCTTTCCCGTTCCCGGTCGCTTTCCCGTTTCCGGTCGCTTTCCCGTTCTCGGTCGCTTTCCCGTTCCCGGTCGTTTTCCCGTTCCCGGTCGCTTTCCCGTTTCCGGTCGCTTTTCCGTTCCCGCTCACGCTTGCTCTCCCGTTCCCGGTCATGCTTGCTCTCCCATTCCCGGTCACGGTAGCTCTCCCGTTCCCGTTTCCGTTCCCGCTCATTTTCTCTTTTACATTCTTTCATAACTTCTGTTAGCCTATAAAACGCAAAATAGATTTGCTAAGACTATATATATATATATATATGAATGTTTGTGGGTTAGTTTGTCTATTATAGAAACGGGAAAGCACCCGGAACGGACAGCGAGCGGGAACAGAAAAGCAAGCGTGAGCGGGAATGGGAGAGCAAACGTGAGCGGGAACGGGGCAGCGACCGGGACGGGAAAACGACCGGGAGCGGGAAAGCGACCGGGAGCGGGAAAGCGACCGGGAGCGGGAAAGCGACCGGCAGTGGGAAAACGACCAAAAACGGAAAAGCTAACAGGAGTGGGAAAGCAGGTGGGAAAGGAAACGGGAGAGAAAGAGACAAACATTAGAAAAACCTCAAAAAACCTGGGCAACGCCGGGTATCTCCGCTAGTACATACATAAACACACACACAGACACACATACATGCACATACACATACATACATACACACATACATACGCACATACATATATATATAGTTCCCGCTCGCTCACCCGCTCCGCTCCGCTCATTTTGTGACGGATTTCAAAATTTTTTTTTTTATTTTTGATTTTCATTGACTCTCAAGGTTGTGTGAAAATTTCATTACGATCGGATGAATGGTGTAGCAATGCATAAAGGACATTAACATACATAAATACATATATACATATATACATATATACAAACATTCATTTTTATATATATAGATATATATATATATATATATATATATATATATATATATATATATATATATATATATATATATATATATATATATATATATATATATATATATATATATATATATATTCAAATAATTAGGTTTTACTTTTTCGTCGATATATATATATATACATATACATACATAAATGAGCAAAAACGGAAACGGGAAGCCAACTGAGAGCAAATGATAGAGCGGGAAAGGGAAAGCGACCAAGAACGGGAAATCAGCAGGGAGCGGGAAAGCGACCGGGAGCTGGAAAACGACCGAGAGCGGGAAAGCGACCGGGAGCGGAAAAACGACCGGGAACGCGACGGGAACGGGAAAGCGGAGAAGGAAACGGGAGCGAGAGAAACATTAGAAAAACCTCTAAAAACCCCGGGCAACGCCGGGTGCCCCCGCTAGTATATATATACACAACCTTGAGTGTTAAGGGGAATCAAATATAGAAAAAAAAATTAAAATCCGTCAAAAAATAAGCGGAGCAGAGCGGGTGAGCGAGCGGGAACAATATCTATATACTAGCGGGGTTACCCGGCGTTGCTTGGGGTTTTCAGAGGTTTTTTTATCATTTTTCTCTCTTGCTCCCGTTTTCTTCCCCGCTTGCTCTCCCGTTTCCGTTCCCGTTTGCTCTCCCGTTTCCGTTCCCGCTTTCTCTCCCGTTTCCGTTCCCGCTTACTTTCCCGTTTCCGTTCCCGCTCGCGCTCATTTTTTCTTTTCCACTCATTCATAACTTATTTTAGCCCATAAAACGTAAAATAGATTTGCTAAAAGTTGCTTGTAGCCTTCAAACGTTGTTACGTAACCTAAATTTGAATTTTATTACGCATTTACCTTCGATGGTCGTACCTAGGAACTTTTGGCCTGGAAAGTTAAGAAGTGGAAAAAGTTAAGAACGTTTGGACTCCTTCTCCATTCCCCTGGCTCAGGGGGCCAAAAAACCTTCCTGGCCAAAAGTGCCTATACATGATCATAGCATAAGTTTTCGAAGCACTGTTTACAATTGCGTAACAGGCATTACTTGCTAATGGACTTTTTAATATTAAGAAGTCCATGACTTGCTTCCCAGTCTTGCATAATGTGACCGATTGCGCGTTATTACAAATTATTAAGAGATAGATGGGGCGGGAAAGCGACCGGAATCGGGAAAGTGACCGGGAGCGGGAAAGCGACCGGGAGTGGAAGAGCAAGCGGGACCGGAAAAGCGACCGGGAGTGAAATCGGGGAATTAAACGGGAGCTAGAGTAAAATGATAAAAAAACTCTATAAACCCCCGAGCAACGCCGGGTAACCCCGCTAGTATATATATATATATATATATATATATATATATATATATATATATATATATATATATATATATATATATATATATATATATATATATATATATATTAAGTGAGAGAAAACACTTTTACTAAATCTTAAATCAAACGTTTTATTAGCAACCAACTTGCAAGTTTCAGCCATTGAGGCCATCGTCAGGGTTGTTTTGATTGTCTTAATGTAACTAAAAGTTAATACATACAGTACATAATAATAATTAAATTCGGGACGATGAACGTTAAATTAAGCAGAAAATAATTAATAATATAATAATAAAAATAAAATAATAATAATAAAATCAAAATCAAAATACTTTAAAAATTATATTAATTTAAATCGAGAGATAATAATTTAAATTTATAAAATTCATCAAAAGTTTTAAGAAATGTGAAACAGACAAAGAAGCTTATGTATCATATCAAAACAATGTCATCTCCTACGTCTAATTGTAATATTAATGTTATCAGTTAAGTGAGACAAGCTAAACGGACCAGATATCCCCTCTGAGACACATGTACCATCAACAGACACTCCGTCATCCACCTGAGAAATCTCTGCACAACCCTTTATCCGGTGCATTCGGACGGAATCATGGCAACCGGATAAACAACCATCATAAAACTCAACACCTGTTCGATCAACGAGACTTTGACCAGGCAATCCCGACAAGCAACATGTATCTAGAGTTTTAAATCCCTGCAACAAGTCATCTGTAGATGAGGCGCCTTTTTATATATATATATATATATATATATATATATATATATATATATATATATTTTCTTTTAGGCATGCTCTGTTAAAAATGATAGACCACTTTGCGTTGATACGTTTTTTCGTCAAGCTTTCAAAATCTCTTGAATTCATGATAACTCAGCTTTTTAAATAGATTTATTAAAAACGAGGGCTGACCGATCGGTTTCGCAGAAAAGCATCTTCGGAGCCCTTTAAATTACGAAGTTAAAATGTATTTACTATAATGCGAAAATAGAATGAAACTATAAAACGACGAGAATAAACATTAATGAAAACTGAAATAGAAAAACAACGTATGGAAAGTGGAAAGCAAGATATAAAAGGTAGGTAACTAACGTACAAGATTAGTAAAAACCGAAGCAGAAAATAATTGTAAACAAAACGAAAACATGGCGATAGTGGCCGCAGCGCAGGTATTTACGCAACTATGCGCTAGGTAATTGTTGTCAGGTGTGCGCAATCAGGCTAGGTACGTCTACCGCGTCGTATTGTTATATTAACGTTGTTGACGAGTGGAGCAAATAGCTGGAAAGAAGACACGGACTCCACCGGAAGACGGTCATCCGACGAGTCACCAACGCCAAGGCCACGCACACTTTCCAGACTGGAGTTATCACGTGATGGGGATCCATGAACGGGACACAGGCCCTGGCCATCATTGCCGACGACGTCGGCGATCGGAAGGTGAGCAGGAGTAAGAGGGCCGACTCCTTGGTTGCCACGAGAAATAAAGTTGTCCTCACCGCTCGCCGATGAAACCAGATGAACATTGTTAAGAACATCGGTTGTCGGAGTCAGAGGACAAATGGTGATTAGAGTGTCTTCTTCTGGGTCGCCAAAAGAAACGGAATTGTTTTCACAGGTGGCCATCTGAACTTCTTTAACTTCATTAAGAACATCTGTAGTCTGATGGCTAACGGTAATTGGAGTGTCAACATCTTGGTCACTACAAGAAGCGGAATTGTCTTCGCTGCATACGGCCAGATCTTGGTCGATGCTGCCAAGAACGTCGGCAGACGGAAGGCAAGTGGTGATTACAGGGTCGACTGGTCTGTCGCCACAGGAAGTAGAAACCACCTCACCACCGACTTTTGAAACATGAGAGTGAGCGCACACATTCGAAGTATGGCGTGGCTCATCCGCACGCGAAGTCGTTTCACTTGCGGAGTTATGAGTGACGGGATAGACGTTAGCACAGCCGCCGTCCGCACCACAATGTAGCAACAAGGTACGTCCGAACTTGTCGTCATGGATATTTATGCTAGGTCGTTGCTGAGAGATCATCAACGCCTCTTTAATTTTGAGACGATTAGGATCAGGGTCGTAAGAGACAACCTCGGTGTTGTCGCGAAGCATTTTTTGGTTTGGTTTAGAGCCGTGGAATTTGATAAAATGCGCGTGTAGACTCCCACCCTGTGTGTGCATCGTCAGACGGCGAGAGAGTGTTGTCCGAGTGTGGCCGATGTAGGTTTCAAGATTATTGTGAGCATATGGGCAAGTAAACTTGTAGACGACGTTTTTTCTCTGCAAAATGCCGCCGTTAATAGGGCTATTTCTCAGAACCAGGTTATGGGTTTTCAAGTTTTTGTAGTAGATGTGCAGTTTTAACTCCTCGGATGAAGGATAGGAAACTTTAACGTTGTCATAGATTATATTTCTTATTACTTTTTCATCCTGTTTGTAGTTGTCGTGCATTTGAGCACGATAGAAGATGGGAAGGAATGACCTCATAGATTGCTCTGTGGTTGCTGAGTTATTAACTTTTCCAGCGACGGGTCAGTTTCGTCGACCATTGTATTTGAGAAATTGTTGTTAATAAGGAGAGCTTTTATTCTTTTGAGTTCAGCATCAAAGTCGTTCCAATTGTCAGAGTAGTTGTAAGCACGATTTAGATAACCGGTAATTACACTGGTTTTGTACCTTTCAGGGCAGTAACTATCACCACGTAGACAATCGCCACCGCTTGTTGGTTTTGAGTATACACAGTTGATCTAAAACCGTGTTCGGTTTGCGTGAGCAGAAGATCAAGGTACGCCAACTGCTTGTTAAAATTGCTGACCTTCGTTGTGAACTTTAGAACGGAGTTTAGTTGTAGTTGTTGTTGTAGTTTTTCGAGATATGATACGTCCTGACATAGAACAATAATATCATCAACGTAACGAGCGTATAACAAAGGTTTTGTAAACGTACTGAAAACCTTGTTTTCGAGGTGACTCAAGTAAAATTCAGCGAACGTGGGTCCGAGGGGTGAGCCCATTGCGACGCCGTCTAATTGAACATAAAGTTCACCGTTAGGATGACAAAAAGGAGTATCAAGGGTGCATAAGGACAAAATCTTCTTCAACGTTTGTTTATTGATAGAAGGTGCCTTTAGCGATGGGTTTTCGTAAACACAATCTATGATGATATCAATTGTTTTTCTGACTGGAACGTTAGTGAACAGACTTTCAACGTCGAGAGAAGCCAAAAGCCCATCACCGTTTTTAACAGTTCTAAGCAATCCAATAAAGTCATTCGTTGATTTCAAAGAGTAGCGACTAGGAAGATAAGGAGTTATTATTTTGTTGATCGTTTTGGCTGATTGGTAAGTTGGTGTAGGACATTGGGATATGATTGGCCACAATGGATGGTCGGGTTTATGGAGTTTGACGTTACCATAGAGATAAGCTGGGGAATAATCGCCAATAATCTGAGAAATCTTTTTATCCTGTAAGTCAGAATTAGCGAGTCCAATGAGCCTGTTGGCTTCTTTTTTAATTAAAGAAGTTGGACCTCGAAAACAAGGTTTTCAGTACGTTTACAAAACCTTTGTTATACGCTCGTTACGTTGATGATATTATTGTTCTATGTCAGGACGTATCATATCTCGAAAAACTATAACAACAACTACAACTAAACTCCGTTCTAAAGTTCACAACGGAGGTCAGCAATTTTAACAAGCAGTTGGCGTACCTTGATCTTCTGCTCACGCAAACCGAACACGGTTTTAGATCAACTGTATACACAAAACCAACAAGCGGTAACTATCACCACTTATGGTGATAGTTACTGCCCTGAAAGGTACAAAACCAGTGTAATTACCGGTTATCTAAATCGTGCTTACAACTACTCTGACAATTGGAACGACTTTGATGCTGAACTCAAAAGAATAAAAGCTCTCCTTATTAACAACAATTTCTCAAATACAATGGTCGACGAAACTGACCCGTCGCTGGAAAAGTTAATAACTCAGCAACCACAGAGCAATCTATGAGGTCATTCCTTCCCATCTTCTATCGTGCTCAAATGCACGACAACTACAAACAGGATGAAAAAGTAATAAGAAATATAATCTATGACAACGTTAAAGTTTCCTATCCTTCATCCGAGGAGTTAAAACTGCACATCTACTACAAAAACTTGAAAACCCATAACCTGGTTCTGAGAAATAGCCCTATTAACGGCGGCATTTTGCAGAGAAAAAACGTCGTCTACAAGTTTACTTGCCCATATGCTCACAATAATCTTGAAACCTACATCGGCCACACTCGGACAACACTCTCTCGCCGTCTGACGATGCACACACAGGGTGGGAGTCTACACGCGCATTTTATCAAATTCCACGGCTCTAAACCAAACCAAAAAATGCTTCGCGACAACACCGAGGTTGTCTCTTACGACCCTGATCCTAATCGTCTCAAAATTAAAGAGGCGTTGATGATCTCTCAGCAACGACCTAGCATAAATATCCATGACGACAAGTTCGGACGTACCTTGTTGCTACATTGTGGTGCGGACGGCGGCTGTGCTAACGTCTATCCCGTCACTCATAACTCCGCAAGTGAAACGACTTCGCGTGCGGATGAGCCACGCCATACTTCGAATGTGTGCGCTCACTCTCATGTTTCAAAAGTCGGTGGTGAGGTGGTTTCTACTTCCTGTGGCGACAGACCAGTCGACCCTGTAATCACCACTTGCCTTCCGTCTGCCGACGTTCTTGGCAGCATCGACCAAGATCTGGCCGTATGCAGCGAAGACAATTCCGCTTCTTGTAGTGACCAAGAAGTTGACACTCCAATTACCGTTAGCCATCAGACTACAGATGTTCTTAATGAAGTTAAAGAAGTTCAGATGGCCACCTGTGAAAACAATTCCGTTTCTTTTGGCGACCCAGAAGAAGACACTCTAATCGCCATTTGTCCTCTGACTCCGACAACCGATGTTCTTAACAATGTTCATCTGGTTTCATCGGCGAGCGGTGAGGACAACTTTATTTCTCGTGGCAACCAAGGAGTCGGCCCTCTTACTCCTGCTCACCTTCCGATCGCCGACGTCGTCGGCAATGATGGCCAGGGCCTGTGTCCCGTTCATGGATCCCCATCACGTGATAACTCCAGTCTGGAAAGTGTGCGTGGCCTTGGCGTTGGTGACTCGTCGGATGACCGTCTTCCGGTGGAGTCCGTGTCTTCTTTCCAGCTATTTGCTCCACTCGTCAACAACGTTAATATAACAATACGACGCGGTAGACGTACCTAGCCTGATTGCGCACACCTGACAACAATTACCTAGCGCATAGTTGCGTAAATACCTGCGCTGCGGCCACTATCGCCATGTTTTCGTTTTGTTTACAATTATTTTCTGCTTCGGTTTTTACTAATCTTGTACGTTAGTTACCTACCTTTTATATCTTGCTTTCCACTTTCCATACGTTGTTTTTCTATTTCAGTTTTCATTAATGTTTATTCTCGTCGTTTTATAGTTTCATTCTATTTTCGCATTATAGTAAATACATTTTAACTTCGTAATTTAAAGGGCTCCGAAGATGCTTTTCTGCGAAACCGATCGGTCAGCCCTCGTTTTTAATAAATCTATTTAAAAAGCTGAGTTATCATGAATTCAAGAGATTTTGAAAGCTTGGCGAAAAAACGTATCAACGCAAAGTGGTCTATCATTTTTAACAGAGCATGCCTAAAAGAAAACATTATGCCGAAATACGTTCAAAAATATATATATATATATAAATATATATATATATATATATATATATATATATATATATATATATATATATATATATATATATATATATATATATATATATAAATGAATGTAAAGAATTAAAAAAAAAACTTATTTTTGTGATTGACCATCTGAAAATTAATGTTTGGTCCTCACGAGTCTATGTACCATGTTTAACGTTGATTTAATAAGGGGAAAGGGTTTGTATTCAGACAGACAGACAGAAAGGCGAAGTTAATATAAAGGACTAAAAAGTACGTTGTTCACCCGTTTTAAAAGGAGATCAACGCAATTAAGCCAATGAATCCATTTTGAGTCAAGGTCACCCCATGGTATAAATTTTTTGACTTATACCCAAATATATACGGTATGTATGTATATCTAGAAATACCCCGTCAAAGATGACGGTTTTTTTCGAAATTAAATTCAATTTGACTATCTTTAACGTGGTGTTAGTCGGATGACCTCTAGGCCACAAATTGTCAGATATTAAATAAAGTACGATTTCCATTTTTACCATTGTCATAAATTTTTAACACTTAAAACGTGGGGCGCCATTTATATTCAAAAAAGCATTTTATCTTCTTTAAAAAATCGCAAATGGTTAGTTTGAGTAAAAGTCGCCCCACGTTTTAAGTGTTGAAAATGTATGGCTTGTTTGTTATACGAATGTTCACAATTAACGCATACCTCCATCAAGACATTTCTCACACAGCTCAGAGAAAAATTATTTTCTTTTTTTAGTTCACAAAAACGTGGTATTTTTAAAAGTTTTTTTAAATATTTTATTTGATTTTAAAACAAAATCTAAACACTTTTTCACATTTGTAGTATTGTTGATTTTTAAGTAGCAGTTACTCTACATTTGTGGTCCCAGAAAAAAGAAGAAAGAATTATTCAAATACAGCTACACATATTTAGTGTAGCTGTATTTGTACTATGTACTACTTCGGTGATTTATTTATTTTCAACTTGTTTATATTTAGTTACTAGCTGGGTTACCCGGCGTTGCCCGGGGATTTTAAAGGTTTTTTTTATCGTTTTTCTCTCTGGCTCCCGTTTCCTTAACCGCTTGCTTTCCCGTTCCAGGTCACTTTCTCACTCCTGGTCGCATTTCTGCTCAAGGTCACTTTCCCGGCCCGGTCTCTTTTACTTTTCTCGATCCCAGTTGCTTTTACGCTTTACCGCTCCGGCTTGCTCTCCTTTTCCTGCTCGCTCTTTTCGCTCAGTCGCTTTTCCGTTCCTCTATTAAATTTCAGAGCCTTCCCAACGTGGCTTAGATGGGCTGTAGCGTAATGTTGTGCACAGTCATCAAAATTGATCTGTTCTCTCGTTAACACTTTTTGTTGTTTGGTTTGCTCGTTTAGTTACGTCTGAACTTCCTCAATTTTATTTAGTGTTCTTTAATGTATTGGTTCCACTCTGCAAGTGTGATCTTCTGCAAAGGATTAATATGATTGACTAAAGCTGAAAAAAAAGAATTAATTAGTTAACGCTGCAATAATGTTAACATCCGCTCATATATCTCAACAGATTATATTTATTTTAAATACTTGTAAGATTATAAATGCTTCCAATAGATTTAGCACACAGTGTTCAACAGCTGCTTTTCGAAAAATCGCTAGCCTTAGTTTTTGAGTTGTTCTTAGTTTTTAAGTGTCATGTCTACAGAAAGCATATAACGCTACATGTGGCATGTTAATAAATGTTGACCCGTGGCTTTGAAAAATGTGATATAAAACACAGATTGAAATAAAACATGAAGTAATAATAATATTAAAACCTTCAAAGCATTAACTTAATGAATTTTCCGAGAATTTTCGGTGATCATCAATTTGGAACAATCGAAGAGTACCACGTTTATTTAGCAAATGATGCAATTATAAATTGAACAAAACAGCAGCAGATTGATAGGCTGGCTTGAGAACTTTGTTCATGATTTTGTTGAAACACAAAAATACTGCACTTGCTTTCATTTCTTTCAAATTTCATGCACCTCATATATCAGTGAAACTTCTACAATAAATTGGTGTTGCATGTAAGATTTTCTTTAAAATGTAATTTTCTAATTTCCTCTGAAAAGTAAAAAATAAAATAAGACCGATAAATTAATTCATAATCTTATAGTCATAACTACTCGTGAATAATAATGGTTGTAATGCCATCACATAAAAAAAACTTACCTGCCCAAAGAAATTTCTCATTTACCGATAGGCTGATAGCAAGCTCGTCAGTTTAGAAAACCATGAAAACCATGATGAAAAATATTAGATAAGGAACAATTGAAGTCAGAAGCCTTCAACAATAAATATGAACAATGAATTTAAATTTATTTTACCAATCTGCAACTCCTTTTTGTAAAACACAAAAGTTAGAACATAACGATAATCTTATAATAATTAATAATAATATAACATAATTAACCACGTGCAATGCAACAAACAAAACAAATTGAAAGATACACAGTAAATCATGATTTTTAAAACTAAAAACAAATTACCAAAGCTTTGCCACTTACTTTTGAATGGGAGATATGAACAATGAATTTCTAATTTGATTTAATTTTAATTTGTTAAGTCTGGAACTCTTTTTGTGAAGCACAAAATATCTCTAAATAGAAGAAATTCCACCTGCAATTTATTGATTAGTCCTGAAAACCAAAGTTATCTGGATTTAAAAAATATACTCACTCACAATTTTCTTTTTTAAGTCTGTAAAGCACAAAATAATATCTGTTAGACTAAAAGTAGCACAAAATAATATCTGTTAGAGGTTAGACGGTCTAGTCCATAGATATCTAGATAGGCTATATAGGCTTATTTGCTGTTTTTGTTTGGTTTTACGCGCGCAGTGGAGTTTTAGTTTGTGCCTCCTGACTGACCATAGACAAGAGATTTGTTTACATTTGTCTACACCGGCGGCTTGCCTTATTTCGAAAAGCAATTCATTCCAATTTTGCAGTTAACTATTATAAAGCAATGACAACGCGTTATTCTTTCAATATTTGTTTATCATAGATTAATTTATGACTTTCTATCAAAATTTCTTTGTTTCTTCAGCGCATACTTTAATTGTTTTTGACAGAAATGACTTTTATAAATTCCCTTGAATCTTTTGGTTTAAACTTTAAAACCATAACGTTTTAAAAAAATGCTTTTATCTGAAGATAACTGATAGTCATATGTATCTATTTTATGCTGATAGTTTAAGTTTAAGCATAAAATCTGAATTCATTATGTCTTCTAAGTCATTTTCTTAAAAGAGATATCTTAGACTTAGAACTAGATCCTGACTAGGTTAGATTAGCAATAATAGTTACTGGCTTTTTCTAAAGTACATAATAATCTTTAGAATTAACATAGATTATTGAAGTCACTACCAATTCTTCTCTGCCCTGAAATGAATCTACATGAGACGATTGCATTTATTTACCTAGTTTTTAAGCAAGTAAAAAGCACTGTGCCAACTATCGAGTTTATATTTATTCCTTATCACTTTGTGATTACATTTGTGTAGTATCAGTTCAGTACACAGTTTCCAATAATGTTGAAATAGATTTGCAAAAAACTGAGGCAACAAACTATGATTTTACAAATGTTTTTATTAATACAACAATGTTTGGCTTTTCAATGAACAAAAACTGAAAATGGCAGAAAAAATTGACAATTTAAGTTACTGTCCACTAAATAAAATTGTTTTAGTTAGTTTTTGTCTTAAACCTGAACTTTTAAGGTTTCGAGTATTAATTTTTGCTTGCTGATACTGTCTTAACTTAAAAAACTCATAAACGATCGACTTAGATACGAATGATTGTCAATGCCATCCTGTGTATCTCTTATATGATCCCCCAGGTTAAAAATATCTTTGGATCCAATTGATGTTAATGTTTGGCGAATAAGTTCTTTTATTTTAATTTCATCTTTGGCATTTGTGGCTGATACATGTTGTCTTAAAAATTTTTCTGCTGTCTGACATACCTAAAAAAAAGTTTTTTTTAAATACCATATTTATAAATAATAAATCTTAATTTTATCTTACTTTTATAACTCCAGAAGAAGGAAAGACATGACCACCTTTATTTTTCACCACTAGCAGCTGCAGTCCTTTTTCATGTCCTTGGTTCTTGTGCTCATCAACTAAACTGTATCTATAAAATTGAAAATATTATTTAGTACTAAAAACACAGGAAACCAAAATTTATGACTGTAACAATTTATAATTTGAACCTGCAAACATTACATTCCAGTTTTTTAAATAGCTTGGATACAATCCAACCAGCTATGTAGCTAATTACATTTTCTATCAAGATTTGAGCAAGCTCCGAGTCGATTCCATAATCACCTGGTTCTTCAAACACTTCTTCTTCATAAATGTTGTCTGTTTAATAAATAAGCAAATAATTAAGATTGGTACCAGCAAAAGAAATAACAATGAAAAATTTATTACAAATTTCTTTTCTTTCTTTGTGAAGATAATCAAGATAAGAAGTTTCATCTTGCGGCATCACATTCCCTGCCTGAATATTGCATCTAGATAAATTCTTCTGAAAATGGATTGAAATTGGTATGCGGTTGGGTTGTTGTTCGATCCCCCTAGAAAATGTTAATTCTAATCAATATTTGTCCACTTATAGCAAATTGTTTTTATACAACCTGCTCGTCTGACTGCCGCAAAGAATAGTTCAAGATGATCTTGGCTGAACTTATAAGTTAAAACATGGCTTTGACACTTGAGTAGGTTTCTGGCTATTTGAAAGATTGATTCAATGTCAATAACAAATCCTTTTAGACCCATCTGCCTAAAATGATGTTAATTATATAGTTTGCTTTTAGTTTTGCAGCAAAACATCAAAAACATACTTTTTGTCTTGAATAATAAGGATTCCACGAGATTTTAGCTGAAGTAGTTTCTTAAACTCAGAAGACGTTGCTTAAACAATGCTAAATTTTGCAGTGTTAATGGTCCCTTGAAAGATGGTGCATTGGGTTTTTTGCTATTGAAAATATCAAATAAACAGTCTATTGCTTCTATAAATTCTACAGTCTTTAAAACCTGCCATTTTACATTGATTCATCATTTTTAAAGCTGCAGCAACAGATGAGCTTAATGTTCGAGCTGCCAGTTTCACTTTCATCTTCTGATTTTTAAAATTGATATGTTGCTTGGTAAGTTTGTTAGCTGCTTCTTGTTGAATACCATCAGGTCAGGTTGTGATATGTGAGACCACTTTATTGCACCAGAAGAAGAGAAATATTGTGGTATGCAGAAAATAAATCTTACTAATTTCAGCATGAGACATGCATCACAAATTATATATATTTTCCTGTTGCTTGATGAGCAAAACCATGTTTTTAAAGATCTTGTAAAATCTAACTCACACCCAAGCAGTTTCACCATTGTAACATTTGCTTCATCATTAACCAAATATCATTATTAGCATAAGAAAGTAATTAACACATCAAAGATCATGGTCATCAAAGAGAAAGAGCAATAGAATAACGGAAAACTGGTTACACACTTCATGACAACAAAGTAATGAAACGGATGTATGACCCTTTTAAGTTTTAAGCTTTGTGGCCTTGTCTTCTTTAAATTTAAGTCAGAGTCTTTAATGATTTTACTTTGTTTACAAACAGCGACAGGATATATGAGCTCGGGAAGTCAACTAAGACTTAGTATAGTTCTTATACAGGTTTTTCAAATAAAAAACAGCAACATCTACAAAAAAAAACTAGAGCTTTAGCAGATTTGTCATGTATCGTCATAATACACCGGCAACAAATATAGCTCAAATGAGCAAATGTAAACAAGCTCAGGTTGAAAATGGCAGCTTTCAAATTGTACAGGAAATAGATTGATATATCCCATCTATATATCTATGGTCTAGTCTAACCGTTAGACTAGTAGAGCGATAATGATAACCTGACACACAACGACCGAAACAATTTACAATTTAATATATACACAACACAAATAATTAGAAAATTAAATAATATAAAAATAGTAGCCTAAGTTTTTAAATTACTTTGATTTCGAGAAACCAAGACGATAATCAGCGAATGTAAACAAAACATAGCTCTGATACAATGTCGAAAATATTTAAAAAAATTAATTTTCTAAAACATTCAAAAACATTACAACGATATACAGTAATTAAAAAAATTAAAGAAAATAATAGTATAAGTAAAATAATACTCTCTTTTGATTTTGAGAAATCACGACAACCAACAACGGCGGAACAGAAGGCGACGGAAACCCTCAGCTTGTTAAGCCGCGATATAATTGCATAGACGAAAATATTTCTAAAATTAATTTTCTAAAAACATTCAAAACAATTTTTTTGAATAAAAAAAGACATTATTTAAGTGGCAAATGTTTATAATGTAAAATTTCGTGCAAATCCCTTTATTGGTTTTTGCGTTATTAAAGAACCAACTTGACCCATTTGCCTTTTATATATATAGATGACGTATGCTCAAAATATTTCCGCAAAGCGTCGAACTTTCCAATAATAGGAATAATATTAGCAAATTAGTTAATTTTCGTAAATAATAATATTATTAATAATTAAAATAAGATGAATAATAATTGCAAAATAGTAAAATGTCGTTAATAATATTTTCATTAAATATATCCGCAAAGCGTCGAACTTTAAAATAATAGGAATAATATTAGCAAATTAGTTAATTTTCGTTAATAATAATATTATTAATAATTAAAATAAGAGAAATAATAATTGCAAAATAGTAAATTGTCGTTCATAATTATTTACAACTTGTTTAAAATTGGGGAAAACCCGCCGGCTTTCTGCTTCGAAGATTTATTTATTTTCAACTTGTTTATATTGAAAGATGACGTACGATGCATTATATATACCCGCAAAGCGTTAAACTTTCGCGGCTAATAACTTTTTATTTAAACATTTTAACAAAAAAGTGCCCTAACAAACCTTGTTCAGTGTCTCATAATCTATCAACGTGAGTTTTTTCAGACCTGCAGATGGCAATCGCGTGACATATATACATAATACATACATCATTGCGCTTTTATAGTAGGGACCAGCACTTGACGCACGCTTCGCGCGCGAAGCGTGTGAGTTTTTACATAATAATAGTAAAGGTAGTCGCACTCAAATCGCATTCTAAGCTCAAAAACAACACTAATGCACTGTCATAGTAATAACTTTATGCACGCTTCGCAAGCAAAGCGTGTGACGATTTTAGCCAGTAGCTGATGATTATTCACTTGAACACGTTTAGGAATGGTCTTCTCTTTGATTGGATGATTTTAGAAAATCTGCCTACAAAAAAACCTTTAATGGGTGATATTGGAAAAAACAGCCTACGAAAAAACCCATATTTATTGGGTGATAGTGAAAGAGCCGCCTACGAAAAAAACCTATATTGGATGTATTTGGAAATTACAGCCTATGAAAAACACAATATTTATTGAATGGTATCGGAAAAACAGCCTACGAAAAAAAACTATAACGGTTAATATAGAAAAAAACTCCTACGGAAAAAAACTTTTATTGGGCAATATTGGAAAAACATCCTACAAAAAAACCCAACCTTCAATGGCTGATATTGGGAAAACCCGCCGGTGATTTATTTATTTTCAACTTGTTTATATTGAGTTATGACGTATGCTCAAAATATATCCGCAAAGCGTCTAACTTTCCAATAATAGAAATAATATTAGCAATTATTACAATAAGAGGAATAATAATTGCAAAATAGTAAAATGTCGTTAATAATAATTTCATTAAATGTATCCGCAAAGCGTAGAACTTTCCAATAATAGGAATAATATTAGCAAATTAGTTAATTTTCTTTATTAATAATATTATTAATAATTAAAATATTGGAATAATTTATATTTTTATATAATTATAATTGGGAAAACCCGCCGGCTTTCTACTTCAAAGATTTATTTTCAACTTTTTTATATTGAAAGATGACGTACGATGCATTATCCCTACTATAAAAGCGCAATGATGTAGTATGTCACCCGATTAGCATCTGCAGGTCTGAAAAAACTCACGTTGATAGATTATGAGACGCTGAACACGGTTTGTTAGGGCACTTTTTTGTTAAATTGTTTAAATAAAAAGTTATTAGCCGCGAAAGTCTAACGCTTTGCGGATAAATATAGCATCGTTCGTCATCGCTAAATATAGACAAGTTGAAAATAAATAAATCACCGAAGTAGTAGTCGGCGGGTTTTTATTTATTTAAATTATTATTAACGACAATTTACTATTTTGCAATTATTATTCCTCTTATTTTAATTATTATTAATAACGAAGATTAACTATTTTGCTAATATTATTTCTATTATTGGAAAGTTCGACGCTTTGCGGAAATATTTAATGAAATTATTATTAACGACATTTTTCTATTTTGTTATTATTATTCCTCTTATTTTAATTATTAATAATATTATTAATTACGAAAATTAACTAATTTGCTAATATTATTCCTATTATTGGAAAGTTTGACGCTTTGTGGCTTTGCGGATATATATAGCATCGTACGTCATCGCTAAATATAGACAAGTTGAAAATAAATAAATCACCGAAGTAGTAGTCGGCGGGTTTTTATTTATTTAAATTATTATTAACGACAATTTACTATTTTGCAATTATTATTCCTCTTATTTTAATTATTATTAATAACGAAGATTAACTATTTTGCTAATATTATTTCTATTATTGGAAAGTTCGACGCTTTGCGGAAATATTTAATGAAATCATTATTAACGACATTTTTCTATTTTGTTATTATTATTCCTCTTATTGTAATTATTAATAATATTATTAATTACGAAAATTAACTAATTTTCTAATATTATTCCTATTATATTGGAATACGCCATAACTCAATATAAACAAGTTGAAAATAAATAAATCACCGAAGTAGTAGTCGGCGGGTTTTTCCCAATTTTAAACAAGTTGTAAATTATTATTATTAACGACAATTTACTATTTTATAAAACGTGTTCATATGCAACTGGCTATAATAGTCACACGCTTCGCTTGCGAAGCGTGCGTAAAGTTATTACTATAATAGCGCATAGGTGTTGTTTTTGAGCTTAAAGTGCGATTTGATTGCGACTACCTTTACTATTAATATGTAAAAACTCACACGCTTCGCGCGCGAAGCGTGCGTCAACTGCTGGTATATATATATACTAGCAGTGCCCGTAGCGGCTTCGCTCGCATGAAATTAGAGAGTTTGAACCGTGCATCCATAGTAGAGATCATTTTTTTAGGTCTCGGCTCGGCCCGTCGACAAATTAGCCCAGCCCGTTTTAAAAACCCAAACTCCTGGCCCGGCACAGCCCGTCTGAATTAGGCCCGGCCCATTTTTACAGGCCTAGAAGTTCTATATACTTGATGAAAAACTTCGGCCCGTCCCACTTTGACCTCTGGTTTGGCCCGGCCAAACTGAAGACCCTAAAATCACTAAAATATCTATATACTTGGTGAAAAGCCTCGGCCCGTCCCACTTTGATTTAAGGTTTGGCCTGGCCCGTGTGAAGACTCTAAAATAACGGCTTGGCCCGGCCGATGATAAACTGGACTTAGCTACTTTTAACCGGCACAAAACTTCAAAATACTAATTTTTACATTTGTAGCACTTACAGTTTGTGAGTAGCAGTTATTTTGAAATCAAATAATCCTTATTTCCACCCCACATTTGAGGTCCTGGAAACCAAATTTTCAAAAAATGCTAAAACACGTATTTCATTATTTTTGGAGTAGAAACTAAATACTAATTTTTACTTCTGTAGCATTAACAGTTTTTGAGTAGCAGCTACTTTAAAAACCAAATAACCCAAAAAATGATGAAACACGTATATCTTTTTTTTTTAGTAGATACTAAGTATTAAATTTTACATCTGTGGCAATTACAGTTGTTGAGTAGCAGTTACTTTAAAAACCAAATAACCCTATTTTCCACCCCACATTTGAAGTCCTGGAAACCAAATTTTCAAAAAAATTGTGAAACCCGTATATTATTATTTTTAGAGTAGAAACTAAATTCTAATTTTTACTTTTGTAACATTAACAGTTTTTGAGTAGAAGCTACTTTAAAAACCAAATAACCCAATTTTCCAACCCACATTTGAGGTCCGGGAAACCAAATTTGTAAAAAATGGTGAAACACGTATATCTTTATTTTTAGAAAAGAAACTAAATAATAATTTTTACATCTGTGGTATTTACTGTTTTTGAGTAGCAGTTACTATAAAAGACAATTAGACCTATTTTCCACCCCACATTTGAAGTCCTGGAAACCAAATTTTCAAAAAATGCTAAAACACATATTTCATTATTTTTGGAGTAGAAACTAAATACTAATTTTTACTCCTGTAGCATTAACAGTTTTTGAGTAGAAGCTACTTTAAAAAACAAATAACCCAATTTTCCAACCCACATTTGAGGTCCGGGAAACCGAATTTTCAAAAAATGGTGAAACACGTATCTTTTTATTTTTTAAAAAGAATCTATATACCAAATTTCAAAATCACCTCATTTTTGGTTTTCGAGATATACATTGTTTTAGAAAAAAGTTTGTTTTCCAGTTTTTTCCCCTCAGGAGCAAAATTTTCAAAAATCCTTTCTTAGCGGATGTTTACGCTATAAAAGTAATATAAGTTCCTAATTTCACGTTCCTAGGATGAGGCGTTTGAGCTCGGCGTTGATTATCAGTCAGTCATCTGTCAGTCAGTCAGTCAGTCAGTCAGTCAGTCAGTCAGGACATGTTCTTTTATATATATAGATATATATATATATATATATATATATATATATATATATATATATATATATATATATATATATATATATATATATATATATATATATATATATATATATATATATATATATATATATATATATATATATATATATATATATATATATATATATATATATATATATATATATATATATATATATATATATATATATATATATATATATATATATATATATCCGCAAAGCGTAGAACTTTCGCGGCTAATAACTTTTTATTTAAACATTTTTAACATAAAGTGGCTTAACAAATTGTGTTCAGCGTCTCATAATCTATAAACGTGAGTTTTTTCAGACCTGCAGATGCTAATCGGGTGACATACATAATACATACATAATACATACATCATTGCGCTTTTATGTTGGGAAAAAAATATTTGTTAACTGGCCCTGTTGTAGTTCGCTTAAATGATTTTAAATGTTTTTCTCTATTTTAGTACTGGATAAGGCAATTTCGATATTGGACTTATCTAAGACTTAGACTTTTCGAAAGTCTATGTCTTCGTCGTAAATGATCAAACAACTACTTACCACGGCCTTTTCGATACGTTCATGATATTTACTTATCTTGTTGGACTGCAGATGATATTCAATCAATCTAATCAAATCAAATTTATCTAACGCCAATGTCGTAAACGAATCTGAGGCGGGTAAACGTGAGATGAACTGACTAATTTAACTAGAAAAGATGAGTTTTTAAAGTACGTTTAAAGAGGGAAAGAGATGAAGCAGATTTGATATGGGAAGGAAGTGAGTACCAAACCAGAGGAACTGCTGCACGGAAAGCTCGTGCACCAAACTTAGAGTGTGAAAATTGGGGTTGAAGAAGAAATTGAGTTGAAGAGCAGAGCTGACGGGAGGGAGTGTATGGGTGTAGCAAGGTAGAGAGATATCTGGGAGTAGACTCCTAAGCCGCCGCCAGCCGACATTTTTCCAGCCGCCGAAAATTCTCCGAAAATTTTTGTGGCCAGCCGGCCGCCGCCGGATTTATAAAATATTTCGGCCGCCGAAATTTGTTATATCCACGACAATCATAAATTTGCCACAGGACAGTAAGCAGTAATTTCCATCAACGACTGATGCTGACTGTGTTTTTAGTATGTTTGTGTGTGCAAGTTTTAGTTCATTTTCTTAGTCAATATCATAGATGTATGGTCTGGTCATGGACTTTGTCGTTTAAAGCTACTCTAGTCTATAGACTCTACAGAGAAAATGTATTATTTGTAGTCGTAGTCATAGTCATTTAGTTTGGTTCTCAATTGGATTATTTGTTTACTCGAACGAGTGAAATGAATGATGAATTGTTCTCGTATTTGAATGGTTTGCAAAGCTTGAAGCCTTGAACTTTTATTATTTCATTAAATTAGTTTTCATTTGTGATTTTATGACATTTTTAATTCCAGTATGTTGTATTACAAATTTATATTGACTTATTCATATTAATACTGCTAACTACCCAAAAACATTATACAACTACTTGTTTTATTGTTTGCGGTTTTTCGGCTCAGCCGAATTTCAGCCGCATTTTTGTTCTGTTCAGCTGAATTTTTCGCTTCACGCGCTTTTTCGGCTTAGCCAAATATCAGCCACAATTTTTGTTCAGCCAGCCATAATTTTTAAAAAAATTCTGCTTGGGAGTCTATCTGGGAGTGGAGGTTGAAGCAGCATGATAACCATCAATTTCAACTGTCACAGTCTTCCCTGCTGGAATGCCGTAAACACCAGGAAGAAAAAGGCAACACAACAACACGACAAAACAACTTTAATAAAGCGCAAATCAAATATAAAACCGAGCAGGACTTCGCCTGGTACTCAATAGCTAGACTGTACTGGCGGGGTTCAAAGCGCTATATATATATAGCCTCAGGAAACACGTCAACAAACAACAAGAAAACAATGTCTGCCAATTAATGTCTAGGTTCCTGTCTAGACTGAAAGTCAAGACAGGTCGACGGGTGCAAGATACACTTGCCAAGAGGTCCGGTAGAGCGACCCCTGACATCAACTATGAAAGAATAAGGTGATTTTACTCGAACAATTGTTCCAGGACCTTCTGTTCAACATTTTAGATTTATTTTTATCTGGTGCTAATATAATAACGGGATCACCTAATTGAAATTTACTATCGGTACTTCTTAAGTTATAATATTTAACATAACGATTTTGTTCGTTACTACCAGCAAGATCTGCATATTCGCGTGCTTCTTGTAGAGCTTTACGAAGATCGCTTAAATATTGACTTGGATTTTTTCCTAACTTAAAAGATACTTCTCCCTCATTTACCCATGAATTTTTTAAAATAGATAATGGTCCTCTGGGAGCAGTTCCATAAATTAATGTATAAGGGCTCACATGTGTTGTGGAAGACGGCTTTTCGCGAAGACTCCACAAAATAAAAGGCAATAATTTAAACCATCGTTTTGGATGATCCTGGGACAACTTATAAATCATGGTTTTAATACTTTGATTACAACGTTCCACAATACCAGCTGCTTCGGGATGTCCCGGAGTATTGAAACGTCGGCAAAATCCGACAACCATGACACTAACATTTCATCCTCTGATATTTTTGCCGGCAAAGAATCCATCAAAGCAGCGTTCTCCTGAGGAACCACAACCTCATACAAAGTCTATGCTTTAAGTCTTTCATTAACACCAGGGTGAATAATGATGGCCTCACTCAAATTAGGTACCACGGAAAAGAAGACTTTAAATTTAGGAGCAATGTTCACGGTATTATGGGATTTCTGGACTGGTTGTAACAACAGCTCAACACACTCAACTGTTTTGTGTGAACCAACCACATCGACTAACTCCACCTTTGTAGTTGGACGAACTCCTAACGCGTCCACTAAATCTTTTCTAATGCAATTAGTTTCAGCTCCACTATCAATTAAAGCTAACTGGGTTGTTGATTGATTAATCATCACCTCTCTAAAAGGTCGTTTATAAAATCGTTCGGTTTCGATTATAGGAGATTCATTCAATCCTATTTTAATATTTTTATTTATAGGAGAATCATCTGGATTCATTACATGGCAGCAGTTAATTTTAATATTTTTCTGGTTGGGACAATCTCTGGCAATGTGATCTATTTTCTGACAACTATAACAAAGGGATGTTCCTTTATTATTATCCTTATTATAATTCCTAGTCGTCATTGGTTGACTACTAAAACGCTGTTGATATGGAATAGGATGATTAGACCTTGGTTTATAATTAGTGTTAGGATTATTATTTGGTCTACAGGAGGTGTCTTACCCCTCACGTCGTTAGATCTCGGACGAGCATACTGAATGATATGACAATCATTATCTCGTATTGCCATATAATTGTCAGCTGCCTCTGCAAGTTGCTCGCAGCCTAACCATCCATCTTTTTCTAGAGTGGACATGTGATCAAGACAACCCCGTGGCATTACCTCTTTTAACTTATCAGCACAGAGTAAATCTATTAAACTATCAAAGGAATTTACTCCTCTGTTTTGTATATAATATGTTAGAGCAAAATGTAAATGTGACGCAAATTCTATATAGGTTTGGTTATGGGTCTTCAGCATCGACAGAAAGCGTTGCTTTAATATTAAAGGACTTATCCTATATCCCAATAATAAAATTCTCTTAAGTTTATAATAGTCTTCGAGTTGGGATGATGGTAAATGGTTAATGAGACTTCTGCCCCTCTCATTCAATTTAGCCAATAAAATTTTAGGTTTTATATTATCTTCCACCTCGTATGAAATAAATTGCTTCTCCATAAATTCAAAAAACCAGGGGTAGTCAATGGATCGGATGGAAAAGGTCCGATTAGGTCTCCTATTATCTTAACTAATTTTATTGTTTTATTTGTTATATCAAGTTGATGTGCGGCCTCGATACTAAATTTAGTTAATTCTCTTTCCCTTTGATTCCTAACTTCTTTTCTCTCAAATCTTAATTGTTCTCTTCGTTCCTCTCTTCTCTTTTCTTTTTTAATCTTATTCGTTCTTTTCGATCCTCTGCTTCTCTCTCTTCGTTTCTCGATTGTTCTGCTGCTTCCCTCTCTTCTCTTCTTTCTTCTAATCTTTCTCTGCATTCGTTCAGCCGATTGTCTCTCCTTCTCTTTATCCATACATTGTAATTTCACCACTTCTAAATTATCTATTACCATTCTACCCTGTTCTGCCATAAAATATCCGCCAGCTCCCTTTTCATCTAGGTTATCGTGTGACACTCTAGGATTCTACTCCACTAAACATGGTTTCCCGTCTATCCCTAGGGTTTACCTTTAACACTACTTGAGCAATATCTTCTGCTCGTCGCTCAGGTTATTCTAGCGCAGATGTATTTCTACTCGTCCCACTTAAAGATTTCTCGGACATGACGACAATACCTTACTGCAACACGAAACCTACACCCGAAATAACACAAACACCTAAGAGCAACTGCGAAATGTACTGCAACATAAAACCTACACTCGAAATAACACAAATACCTAAGGGCAACCGCGAAATGAATCAAACAAACTTATCTCAACTCTTTTCCGTCTGACAAGGTCGACTGCTCCTCCTGAACTGGACGATTTTTCCTCCTGAACTGGTCGATTTTTTCTCCTGAACTGGTCGATTTCTTCTCCTTCTGAACTGGTCGAAGAACTCGTCGACTTCTTCTTCTTGATGGGACTGACCGGACTGATCGATCAAATTATTCCCACCGCTGCCACCAGAAATAATGTCAGTGCCGAGCCTCAAAAAACTTTCTGTCACAAAAAGACTTCTCGAGAAGAGAATAAGCAACACTTTATTAAATTAAAAGCAAGCTAGAAACGTTTATTAGATACAGATTAGAGAAGACAACGTGGAACAGTCGCACAGGACTATCCTTCTCACAAAATAAACCAAGCCGAACCTCCCGGACTGCAATCGCCTGCCGCCTTATATAAAGAAATCTTGTCATGTGATCAGAATCCGCCTCTCTGATTCGTCAATAACAATTAATATTCAGTAAACTGATGTAAACAAATAATAAACATGTAAATATCTCACTAGATCTTGATCGCGAAGGTACCAAATTTTAATAGACTATAAATATATATATAATCTACAATCCATGAGATTTTTATAACTAAATATTCGGTAGAAATTTAGCTACCCCAAGAAATGTACACCAATAATAATTGGGGGAATTTACATGCGCTCTGATTGGCTCGCTGAGAACAATGCAATACTTGATAAAACAGAAGATACTAAATCGGGTTTCACTAATTACTCAACAATATCGCTAGAAATAAAATAAGTTTAATCAATGATCGGTTCAAAGGAAAAGGAGGGGGTCCAGCACTGACAGATACTAAATACAAATTTTTACATCTGTAGCTCTTACAGTTTTTGAGTAGCTGTCATTTTGAAAAACAAATAACCCTATTTTCCACCCCACATTTGAGGTCCTGGAAACCAAATTTTTAAAAATGGTGAAACACGTATATTATCATTTTTTGAGTAGACACTAAATACTAATTTTACATCTGTAACTCTCTCAGTTTTTGAGTAGCAGTTATTTAAAAAACAAATAACCCTATTTTACACCCCACATTTGAAGTCCTGGAAACCAAATTTTCAAAAAATGGTGAAACACGTCTTCTTTTATTTTTTAAGAAGAATCTAGATACCAAATTTCAAAATCTCTTCATTTTTTGTTTTCGAGATATACGTTGTTTTTTAAAAAAAAAGGTTTCTATTCCGATTTCATCTCCTCAGGAGCAAAATGTTCAAAAATCCTTTTTTAATGGGTGCTGACGCTATAAAAGTAATATAAGTTCCAATTTTCACGTTCCTAGGATTACGCGTTTCAGCTCGGCGTTGATTATCAGTCAGTCAGTCAGACAGGACATGTTCTTATATATATATATACTAGAAGTGCCCGTAGCGGCTTCGCTTGCATGAAATTATAGAATTTGAACCGTGCATATCAAGATCAATTTTTTAGGTCTCGGCTCGGCCCGTCGACAACTTGGCCCAGTCCGTTTCAAAAACCGAAATTCCTGGCCCGGCACGGCCTGTCTAATATGGGCCCGGCTCGTTTTTACAAGCCTAGAAGTTCTTTATAGGGGAGAGTGGTACCAAATGGTCACACAATTTTACACTTTTATTCAAATCAATCATACAAAAAAACTATAAGTGATAGAAATAAATTTTTTTCACATAATGAAAGCAAAAACATTCCACTACTGAAAACCGCTCATTAAAAATTTTCATATTATAACAATTTTTAAAAAAAACGATAAATAACGCAACCTTTTCCAAAATTTCTGGCTGGCCATTCAGTACAACCTGGTAGTATTGAATGGCCAGCCCCAAGTACTCAATGGTCACTCATACAATTTTTATTATAGAAGACACAATTCTCAACAAATGGTAAGCCAAAATATTTTATTTCACAGAAAAATCTTTATTATTGTTAATTAAAAAAAAAAAAATTTTTTTGTCATTTTATTAAAAAGTTGTAGCCTATAAACCAAGACTATATGCTGAAAAGTCAAAAGAAAATTTTATATGTCTATTTCTGCGTTTCGATTTTTGAAGGATTGGATCTCCTATTTTTACAACAATCTGATCCATATCAGCCTCACAAATCCCTTTATCTTTAGATAAAAATTTGGCCTCTTCGGTGTCTTTATCTTTGTATACAAATTTCAGAAAATCAGCCGAAACTTTATCCTCTTTTACTTCAACAATTTTGCCTACATAATAGGTTTTTGAGTCAAAAATATATTCAAAAAGACACCAATCCCCTATTTCTATCTTGGCGCTGTCAATGTTAAAATGAGGATCTTTACTGGTGAGCATATTTTTGAATGTTGATTTCCCGTCAGGCTCGATGTCTGGGAAGCTTTTAGAAATATCCCTTCTTGCTGCAAGTTTTGATGTTTTTAACTTGCATCTCCTCAAATTTCTTTCTGTCCTTTCTTTCTGCAAAACATTCTTTACAGGAGTATCTGTCAATATGGTAGAAGACAGTTTCTTCCAACCCCCGCCTCGTTTGCGAGCTGCAGCTTTCGGAAAAGGACGGATCATCTGAAGCGTTGCCGATAACTCTGATCCACTGGGTTCGACAACGACCATAGAGCTGTTGGGAGTTTGAACTTCTTCTTTAGTCACTATTCCATAAACAAGCTGTTGTGGTGTAAACAAGATGTCTGTAGCAAGAGGATCTGGATTTGGAAGCAGATCATCTGTATTTTGAAGCGATACATCGGGATTTTGAAGCGGTACATCAGGATTTTGAAGCGGAACATCTGGATTTTGAATGTTCTACTCACTTGGTGCTTCTCAGCTGCAGATTTAACTGGCAAGCAAGCTTTCAAAACATCTTCTACTGCTCTTTCCATGTTTTTCTGGGACCATCCCCCCTTCACAGCTGTAGATAGTCTGTTTCTCATTCTGAAACATAACCATAACAACATTAAGTAGTGATTAATATGTATATGTCTTTAATATATTAAACAATTTCATTATATTACATTAACATTTTGATCAATAATGAACCTAAACACATTTATGAACATTTAAACATTCAGCAATACTGAATAACTATGGTCATTAAGTACGACCTTACAGTGGTCATTTAGTACGAACCGAGATGTACGAGCATTTTAGTCTGCCACGAGCAAAATAATAATTTTTGACATCCAAACTTTCACTTTTTAAAATATTAATCAAACATCTCTTTATTTACTAAAAAAATCTTACAAAATATAAACTTAAATATTTGATAACAATAGAATAGTTCTGACCTGACTCGTTTTCACTTTTTCGTGCGAAAAAACAAAAAGCTCTATAAATGCTGAACGAAATACACGAGACACAAAAGAACAACACGGAACAAAGAGTTCATATATATACGCATTTTAAAACATAGATGGGCGTAAAAAATAATTTAACAAATGAGAAAATCTCAGTGTCCGTTTTGTACAGTGTCTATTCAGTCCGGTTCTCCCCTACTTGATAAAAAAACTTCGGCCCGTCCCACTTTGACTTCAAGTTTTGCCCGGCCAGTCTGAATACCCTAAAATCACTAAAATGTCTATATACTTGGTTAAAAATCTCGGCCTGTCCCACCTTGATTTAAGGTTTGGGCAGGGCCGTATGAAGACCCTAAAATAACGGCTTGGCCCGTCGCGTCTTAAAACACATGGTGTAAAAGACTATAAGCTATAATAAAAAAAAAAAAAAAAGGCTTGGCCCGTCCGTCCGGTGATAAACTGAACTCATCTACTTTTAACCGGCACAATACCTCAAAATACTAATTATCACATCTGTAGCAGTTACAGTTTTTGAGTAGCAGTAATTTAAAATCAAATAACCCTTTTTCCAATTCACATTTGAGGTCCCGGAAACCAAATTTTCAAAAAATGGTGAAACACGTATATCATAATTTTTAGAGCAGAAACTAAATACTAATTTTACTTTTGTAGCATTTACAGTTTTTGAGTAGCAGTTACTTTAAAAACCAAGTAACCCTATTTTCCACCCCACATTTGAGGTCCTGGAAACCAAATTTTTTAAAAATGGTAAAACACGTATATCTTTATTTTTAGTATAGAAACTAAATACTAATTTTTACATCTGTGGTATTTACAGTTTTTGAGTAGCAGTTACTTTAAAAAACAAATAACCCTATTTTCCACCCACATTTGAAGTCCTGGAAACCAAATTTTCAAGAAATGCTAAAACACGTATTTCATTATTTTTGGAGTAGAAACTAAATACTAATTTTTACTCCTGTAGCATTCACAGTTTTTGAGTAGCAGCTACTTTAAAAACCAAATAACCCAATTTTCCAACCCACATTTGGGGTCCGGGAAACTGAATTTTCAAGAAATGGTGGAACACGTATCTTTTTATTTTTCAAGAAGTATCCATATACCAAATTTCAATATCTCCTCATTTTTGGTTTTCGAGATATACATTGTTTAAAAAAGTTTGTTTTCCAGTTTCTTCCCCTCAGGAGCAAAATTTTCAAAAATCCTTTTTGAGTGGATGCTTACGTAATAAAAGTGATATAAGTTCCAAATTTTACGTTCCTAGGATGAGGCGTTTGAGCTCAGCGTTGATTATCAGTCAGCCAGTCAATCAGTCAGGACATGTTCTTTTATATATATATAATATATATATATATATATATATATATATATATATATATATATATATATATATATATATATATATATATATATATATATATATATATATATATATATATATATATATATATATATATATATATATATATATATCTATATATATAAAAGGAAGTCGGGTTTTGTGTTACAACACTTATAACTCAAGAACGGCTGAACCGATTTTAGAGATTTTTGATTTATTGAATTTCTCTCAGCTCCTATTAACAGAATAACTAAAAATAAAATTGACATTGAACCATATATATATATATATATAAAAGGCACTTCGTTGGACTATGAGGCGGTAAGGAACTGCAATAACCATTGAACTATTAAGCACGAAATATTTTATGGTGAATATTTGGCTCCTAAAAGAATTTTCAGTCTAAAGGAAAAAATGTTTTATAACTTATTTAAAAATTTCATTTTCTGTTCAACTAATTTTCTATGCTATTGTTTTATATCGATCGTTGTTTTCATATCGCCGTTTTTCGAGTCTTTTTGTTCCACGTTCCACGTTTGGATATTGTTACTCTGATTCTAAGAAGGTGAGTTATTTATTTATTTGTTTTTCATAAAATTGTTTGTTGTTTAACGCCTTCGTTTCATTCCGCGTGATTGCATATATCAATATTGCTATACTTTCGCCATTAGCCTTCGTTTCATTCCGCGTGATTGCATATATCATTATCGCTATACTTTCTCCATTAGTCGTTTATTCATTTATCAATTTTTAAGATATTCTTTATATATATAGATATCGCTTTTTCAAACTTATTATTATTCAATTTTTTATACCATTGAATGTTTCAGTATGCCTCCTAATAAAAAGATTGATCTTGGAAGTAGGACTTCAAAAGCTAAAGATATGGCTGATTCAAGGTTAAATGAATCTCTTGATGAAAGACATTTTTAGCAACTTATCTTTTAAATCTAGATAACTTTGGTTTTCAGGACTAATCAATAAATTGCAGGTGGAATTTCTTCTATTTAGAGATATTTTGTGCTTCACAAAAAAAGTTCCAGACTTAACAAATTAAAATTAAATCAAATTAGAAATTCATTGTTCATATCTCCCATTCAAAAGTAAGTGGCAAAGCTTTGGTAATTTGTTTTTAGTTTTTAAAATCATGATTTACTGGGTATCTTTCAATTTGTTTCGTTTGTTGCATTGCACGTGTTTAATTATGTTATATTATTATTAATTATTATAAAATTATCATTATGCTCTAACATTTTGTGTTTTGCAAAAAGGAGTTGCAGATTGGAAAAATAAATTTAAATTCATTGTTCATATTTATCGTTCAAGGCTTCTGACTTCAATTGTTCCTTATCTAATATTGTTCATCATGGTTTCCTAAACTGACGAGCTTGCTATCAGCCTATCGGTAAATGAGAATTTTTTTTGGGCAGGTATGTTTTTTTTTATGTGATGGCATTACAACCATTATTATTCACAAGTAGTTATGACTATCAGATTATGAATTAATTTATCGGTCTTATTTTATTTTTTACTTTTCAGAGGAAATTAGAAAATTACATTTTAAAGAAAATCTTACATGCAACATCAATTTATTGTAAAAGTTTCACTGATATATGAGGTGCATGAAATTTGAAAGAAATGAAAGCAAGTGCAGTATTTTTGTGTTTCAACAAAATCATGAACAAAGTTCTCAAGCCAGCCTATCAATCTGCTGCTGTTTTGTTCAATTTATAATTGCATCATTTGCTAAATAAAAGTGGTACTCTTCGATTGTTCCAAATTGATGATCTCAGAAAACTCTCGGAAAATTCATTAAGTTAATGCTTTTTAATATTATTATTACATGTTTTATTTCAATCTGTGTTTTATATCACATTTTTCAAAGCCATGGGTCAACATTTATTAACATGCCACATGTAGCGTTCTGTAGACATGACACTTAAAAGCTAAGAACATCTAAAAAAATATAACCTGTTGAGATATATGAGCGGATTTTAACATTATTG